>SJYV01026111.1:0-32868 GCA_006410875.1 Neotragus pygmaeus
GGTCCTGAACTATTCATGATAGATTGCCGAGCAATAAAAAACATCTGAGTAGGCCATTTCAGGAGGAGCAAAGACCAGGTGGGAAAACCATCAAGGGTTTGAAACTGCATGGCCTATTCAAGGAATAACAGTTAGGTGATGTGGTGTGAGCCAGGGCTGAGAAGAGGCATAGTGCAGAAAACAGAGCTTTGGAACTGGATGGACAACAGACTCTGAGGGGTCTTTTATACCTTGGAAAGGGTTTTGACTCTGTCTCCTTGTAGGCAATTGTGTCTCTTTTGTGGAAGGTTGTATACTGATCTGTTTGGAATTTTGGGAAAAAATATAGCTACACCACGGAGGGATTAAAAACTGGAGTTGATACTCACACAGCAACTTGCACATATAGGCAGACACTTAAATTTCAACAATAGCATCATTCGGAAACTGTTCAGAATTTTTTTCCTCATAATCAGCTGCAGAGTCTTTGGTGCATTCTTTTGATTATTAATGGTAAATTTTCGGTCTTTTTGAGAAGATCTGATATTTAGTGATCTACAGAAGTTATATGGAGGAAGTTTGGAAACTAAGGCAAATGAGCAAGCTGGGCAATGGGGTAATTCCATTTTTGGTAAAGCATGTATTTGATGACACTGAGTTTTAGATATAGCTTATAAAATGCCTGTAAAGCAGAATTTTTTAAACTATTTTGAACCATGTCAGCATAATTATGTGGATATAGCCTTCTAAGATAACTAATTGGTAGGGCAAAATTTATCTGAATATGTAAATGTTTTTTTCATAAAAATGTGGACATAGCCTTCTAAGATAACTAATTGGTAGGGCAAAATTTATCTGAATATGTAAATGTTTTTTTTTTCCATAAAAATGAAAGTATAAGAATTGGCAGTTTAAACCCTCATGACCATTATTATTTTTGTTGATATCTGCATTTTATTGCTTTTTAAAATTTGTGATGTTTTACTCATATAATTCTGCATCAGCTTTCGCACTTGTCATTTTCCTCTCATTGCCTTTAGAACACAGCATGTCTTCTAGTTCATTCAGTGGTGATTCGCTATTGGTATTGGGGAGCTGCTGCTGCTTTTGGATAGTCCTCATCCGAAGCTTGTTGTTGATGCCCCAATTCCCTGTGGAGGATTCACTTATTGCCTTTTGTTTTGTCATCCTCTGCTTACCAACCAAACCTATTAGTAGTGAATTTTTTTCTCTTCTTCTGTTTCTGCATTCACATTCATAATTCTTACTTTCTAAATTTATAGTAGTTTCTTCTGAATATATTTTTTAAAATGCTCCCAATAAAAATGGTCAGATAGTAATGGTTTATTATTTTTTCTTTTTCTTTCTTGTTTTTGTTGGCCACGCTTCATGGCATGTTGGGTCTTAACCAGGGATCGAACCCACACCCCCTGCAAGTGGAAGCTCAGAATCTTAACCACTGGACTGCCAGGGAAAGTAATAAAATGGATTTTAAACGAACCATAAAGAACAAAGTGGTCTTGTAAGCCTTCTTGTTGTAGAATAAATAGATAAGGAATTTAGAGAAAATTCTCCTCTTTGGCCTATTTTAAATTATTTTGGCTATTATTATTTTTTGGTTTGAGCTGCTTCAAATTCATTCCTCATCTAAATTTTATTCACCACTTTTTACTCATTTGTTAATCATATATTGCTTGTTTTGCCGGGCACCGTGTTAGAGATTGAGGAAAGAAGTTGCATAGAAACATGATCTTTGCCTTCCATAGTCTTACTTGTCTGGTGTTGGAAAAAGGCAAAATGACAGTTACATAGCAAGGTGAGAAGTGCTATGAGAGAGAGATGTACAGTATTGTATGTATCTCTCATATTAAACTGAGATTAGGGAGTGCTTTCTAGAGGAGGGACAGCTGAGATTGGAAGGATGATTTCTTGTAGAAGTGCTAGGGGGGCAGGGCTCCCCACCCCCATCCCCACCCTGGGAGGAGGTGAGGGGTCTGTGAAGGCGCAGCAGGGAGACCTGCAGGAGGCAAAGTCTGGGTGAAATAGGAGGGGGGGTTGGGTCTCGGGGCCAGGTAATGAAGAGCCTGGAAGGCTGACCTTTCCCTTAAAGCTGTGGGAACTGCCGCTCCATTCATTTGTTCATTTCTAACTCTATTCTAAACCCTCAAGTAGTTGTTAAGGATTTGGAGAGCATAGCCTGCTTTTATGAAGTTGATAATTTATTGAGAGATACTGCTAATTAAGGAGAAAGCAGTGATCTTTATTTCAGCAACTTGGTTACTTTTCAATTAAGAACAAATGGTTGGTTGTCAGTGTAATTTTTTTCTGGAGATTTTCAAGGTTTATGAACTCTAAAGACTTGCTATACAATGAGAACTCAGACACATAAATTGTAAAAAGAATTTTTAAATTTTCTGTGTACTATGTAATTTTTTGTGAGGGATAGTAAAGCTAGCATTTCTGGAATTCAGAATGTCTGTATATAAAATAAAGTACTACCATATACTCAGCGTGTATGTAAGTTTTTGTGAGGAGTAGTAAAGCTAGCATGTCTAGAATTCATTATGCACGTAAAATATAATACTACCATATACTTGGTGTGTATTTGTATGTAAGTCTTTTTTAACTTTTACTTACCTGTCATCTACTACGAACTGGGGATACAAAGTTAAATAATACCTGGTTCCTACCATTGAAGACATTCTAAGTTAACGGGAGTAAATAACCACTAACTGGTCTACGCTTGTTACAGTAGAATAGCACTAATAATATCTGTTGCTTGCTGAACATTCGCGCCAGACCTTACCCTAAAGTGTTTTCTGGTTAGTACCTCGTTTGGTGAATTACACAGCAACACTGCTCTGGGGTGGGTTCTGTTAGTAACTCTCTTCTCACATGTGAGGAATCTGATGCACAAGGATGGTGAACAACCTGCTGAAGTTACACAACTAGTGAAGGTGCAACTAGGATTTGAATCTTGGACAGCAAGGGGATCCAACCAGTTAATCCTAAAGGAAATCAACCGTGCATATTCATTAGAAGGACTAATGCTGAAGCTACTCCAATACTTTGCCACCTGATGCAAAGAGCCGGCTCATTAGAAAAGACCCTGATGTTGGGAAATACTGAAGGCAAAGGAGAAGGGGGTGGCAGAGGATGAGATGTTTAGATAGCATCACTGACTCAATGGACATGAATTTGAGCAAACTCCAAGAGATAGTGAAGAACAGGGGGGTGCGGTGTACTGCAGTCCATGGAGTCGCAAAGAATCGTACACGACTTGGTGACTGAACAGCAAAAAAGGATTTGAATCTAGGCGATCAGTTGCAAAGCCTACTTAACCAGTATGCTATACTATCTTTCTTAATGACAGACTATAATAATAACTAAAGAACCATGGTAGGATAAAGCAACAAATTCTGCTTGGAGGCTTGGGAAAGAAGGGAGGCTTCCCAGGTAGCTCAGTGGTAAAAGCATCTGCTTGCCAATGCAAGAGACACAGGAGACAAGGAGACTCGGATTTGATTCTGGGTTGGGAAGATACCCTGGAGTAGGAAATGGCAACTTACTCCACTATTCTTGCCTGGAGAATTCCATGAACAGAGGAGTCTGGCAGGCTACAGTCCATGGGATGGTAGAGTCAGACATGACTGAGCACACACCCACTCCCACTCTCGGAGAAGGTGACCTTAAAGCTTATCTGCTAGGAAAAGTGGAAGAGGGGCCGTCCTTGGCCGAAAGAAGGTGACACGCACATACATAGAGGGCTGAAGAAGCAGAATTTAGCATGAAGCCCGTGGGTTAGTGAAAGAGGAGTCTGGAAATATAAATGGGGCCAGAGTGTTTAAGAATTTAGATATCAGATTAAGGTACTTTGGCTTATTTTTAGGCAATAGGGAATCAGCAGAGGTTGTAAATCAGAGAAGTGGTATGATACCTGCTTTGTTTTTCAGAGGAAAACTGAGAGCTGTAGGGAAAATGCACTCCAGATAGGGATACCAGCTGTAGGTTAGATGGAGACTAATTCTATCTGTCTTTTTGGAGAACCAGACTTTGTTGTTTTTTATTTTCTTTGATCTTATGTTTTCAATTTCACTGATTTGTTGCTAAAATTTATTTCTTTCCTTTTGCTTCCTTTAAGTTTAAATTCCTTATTTTTCTAGTTTCCTAAGATAAAAGGTTAGGCTACTTTTACATCTATCTTTATTCTCTTAAAATAGGCTTCCTATGTGCTGCTAGTGGTAGAGAACCTGCCTGCTAAGGCAGGAGACACGAGACATGGTTCAATCTTGGGTCAGGAAGATCCTTTGGAGTAGGAAATGGCAACCCACTCCAGTATTCTTGCCTGGAGAATCCCAAGGACAGAGGAGCCTAGAGGGTACAATCCATGGGATCGTAAAAGAATTGGACACCACTGAGTGACCGAGCATATTCTCTTATATGTTCTTAGTGCTTCAAATTTCCCTCCAAGAGCGTCTTCCACTGCATTTTATGCATTTTTATATGTTATATTTTCATTCATTTTAAAATGTTTAGAAATTTCTCCTGACACTTCCTTGACTCATGTTATTTAGATGCATGTTGTTTATTTTCTTCCAGCTGTCTTTTGTTACTGATTTCTAGTTTAATTCCATTGTGATCTGAAAGCATATTGTGTGATTTCTTTTCTTCTGAATTTGCTAAGGTGTGTTTTCAGCCCAGTATGTGATTTGCCTTGGTGAATATTCCTTGTGAGCTGGAGAAGAATGTGCGTTCTGTTGGTGTTGAATGGAGTGTTTTGAAAATATCAACTCTAGTTCTAGTCAACTGATAGTGCTGTTCAGTAAGCTATGTCTGTATTGATTTCCTGCACATTTGTTCTGTCAGTTGTTGTATGAGGCCTGTTGAAGTCTCCAGCTCCAAAAGTGAATTTGTTTTTTCTCCCTTCAGTTCTGTCCAGGTTTGCCTCCTGTGGGATTTCCGTGTTAGGCTTATACATGTTAAGGATTGTAAAGTCTTCTTAGAGAATTGACCCTTTTGTCAATATGTAACTATCCCTGAAATTTTTCTTGTAAAGACTGCATTGTCTCAAATTAATATAGTTAACCCAGCTTTCTTTTGCCTGAAACAACATGGTATACCTTTCTCCATCTCTTTAGTCTCAATATATCTGATTATTTATTCAGTATATTTGAAGCAGCTTTCTTGTGGACACCATAAAGCTGAGATAAGTTTTTAAATTTGCCTAACATTCTGTCTTTTAATTGGTATGTTTAGTCACCTTTAGAGTGAGTTTTGATTTAGTAAGATTAATCTCTGTGCTGTGTATAGCTTTCATATTTGTTCCATTTGTTATTTGGTTCCTCTGCCTTCTCTGGTTTTAACTGAGTTTTTTACATAGTTTCTTTTTAACTCCTCTCTTTGTGTATCAATTAAACGTTAAAAACAAGTTTTAGTGGTTGCCCTACAGTGTACGTTTTTGACTAATATTCATCTGCAGTGCAGGAGTCCTCCCGCAATGAAGGAGACACAGGTTTGATCCCTGGGTTGGGAAGATCCCTGAGAAGGAGGTGGCAACCCACTCCAGTGTTCTTGCCTGGGAAATTCCATCAAGAGAGGAACCTGGTGGGCCACAGTCCATGGGGTTGCAAGAGTTAGACACGACTTAGCAACTAAACCACCATACTATGGATATCTTACAAGAGTATTCCCAATTCTTATGACATTAATGTTACTCATCTTACTAATTCAGAAACTCCAATCACCTCATGCATTATTACTATCATTACTTTTAGAACAATCTTTTAGATCAGTTAAGGATCATAAAAAATATTTTTTACCATAATTTATTCCTTCTCTGATACCTTTCTCTTTATTATGTAAATAGAAACATACCCTGGAAATATTCCAGGCCACCTCAATGAAGCAATTTTTTGGTTCCCCAGTGCATATAATAGTTATATTTACACTATACTGTAGTATTTACACTATGCTGTAGTCTGTGAAGTGTGCAATAACAAGTCCAAAAAATGTACACACCTTAATTTAAAAATACTTTTTCCTGAAAGATGCTAACCATCATCTAATAACACAGGGTTGCCACAAACCTTCACTTTGCAAAAAGTAACTCAATTTATGAAACGTAATAAAGCATAGTATGGCTGTACAGTTTTTCAATCTATATTAATTTTTTTCTCCCTGAACAACTTTTAACATTTCTGACATGGCATATCACGTTACAATACATATGACATTTTTTGATTGTCTGAGAAATTTTTTATTCTTCCTTCACTTTTGAGGGTAATTTTGTTGCAGGAAGGGGGACCCCTTTCAGGGCCCGAAACTGGATTCTTCTCTAACACTCAGAAATGAATTGTCCGAGGAGACACATGCGCTGACAAAGCAAGAGATTTTATTGGGAAAGGGCACGTGGGTGGAGAGCAGTAGGGTAAGGGAGCCCAGGACGGCCCTGCCGTGTGGCTTGCAGTCTCAGGTTTTATGGTGATGGGATTAGTTTCCGGTTATCCTTAGCCTATCATTCTGACTCAGAGTCCTTCCTGGTGGTGCACGCCTTGTTCAGCCAAGATGGATACCAGAGAGAAGGATTCTGGGAGGTGGTCGGACATGTGGTGTCTCCTTTTGACCTTTCTCGAATTCTTCCTGTTGGTGTTGGCTTATTAGTTCCTATTCCTTAGCAGGACCTCCTGTTGTAAAACAATTTATGCAAATGGTTACTATAGTGCCTAGCCAGGGTGGGCGGTTTCAATCAGTATGCTTCCCCTAACAATTTCATTAGATATAGAATTCTGGACTGGTTGGTTTTTGTTCCAATACATTAAATATTTCCCTCCATTATCTTCTTGCTTGCACATTTTGGATGAGAGGTCCACTGTAATATTTGTCCTGGTTCTTTTAGGTAAGTTTTTCCTACTCCCCTCACCCCCTAATCCCACTTCCTTTCAAGAGTTTCTCCTTGTCTTTGACCTTGTATGGTCTGAATTTGATCTGCCTAAATGTGGTATTTGAGGTATTTAATCTTCCTTGATATTCTCTGAATTTTCCGTATCTGTGATTTGGTGTCTGTCATTAGTTTTGTAAAGTTCTTAGACATTATTAGTTTGAATATGCATGCCTCTGTTCCCTTTCTTCTCCTTCTGAAATCTTCTGTGATTTATATTCAGGCTTACTAATTCTTTCCATGGCCTTATTTGGTCTACTGTTGAGCTCATCAAAGCATTCTTCGTAATTGTTATGGTGCTTTTGATTTGTTGCACTTCCCTTTGATATTTTTTCTTTTTTTACAGCACAGTTGGTGGTTGTAAAGTGTGGAAGAGAGAACAGTTTTGTAACCTGATGATTAAATCTCAGTGGGTTTGTAACTCTGGGCTGTGACCCTCACAAGTATTGCTCCCAGGCTGTTTCTTCCTTTAGCCCCCTTAGGTAAGACTGGAAGGCTAGGGGTGGTGGAACTGGGGGAAGAGAGGGAGATATGCCTTTCCCTCAAGTGAGACAAGGCTGAGATAGTCTTTGACCTTGGAAAGTAGGGCTTTCTTGTGAAGTTGCTCTGGGAACATTTCAAAGTGATTGCTCTTCCCCTCCCTCTGCCAGAGCCTGGAGGGCATCTTTCCCAGATCATCTCTGTGAAAGAGTCTGGAGGGGTCCTAGAATTGCACCCCAGGAGCTGTGGGAAGGGCCTGAAGACTGTGGCCCTCGATAGCCCACTGTTAACCCTTAGCAGTTCTTCACAGTCAAGGGCTCCAGGGATTTCTGTTCCAGATAAGCGTATTCCATCTGTGACTTTCCAGATTGGCTTGTCTTCCGAGATTTCAGGGATTAGTTTGCTCTGTAGTAGTCCCAGTTCTCTGAGGGTTCCAGGGAAAAATCCTTGGTTTCCGGTTTCTTCAGCTGTTTCTTCTGTAAGTACAGGAGTCATGACTTCTAAACTCCTTACATTTAGGTGTCGAAACCCTAATTTTTTAAAAATTTAAGTTCTTTTTTCCTCCTAACTTTTGAGAACTAAACTATGCCATAATATAGATATACAAGAGGTTGCCTATTCATCTACTAAAGGTCTAGGCTATTTCTGATTTCTTGTTACAAACAATTATAAAATATATAATGCAAGAAATCATCTTGTACTGTGAGTATTGTTGTCTACTCTTTGGCTCACCATACTCCTCTATCCATGGGATTTCCCAGGCAAGAATACTGGAATGGCTTGCAGGGGCTCTTCCTGATTCAGGGTCTAATCTGTGTCTCCTGCATTGCAGACAGATTTTTTACCACTGAGCCTCCAAGGAAGCTCATGTTGGGTATTGGTCTTAAGTAATTGTATTTTGCCATATAAATGAGATGGCTGATCTTGTCATGTCTCATACTTGGGCCTAAACTCTGATATGGCTGTTCTTGAAAGGCAAAAACAGTGTTTTTGTTTAGGTAGAATTGTTTCTAATTCAGGACAATAGTAATGGTTCTTTTTCAGTGTATGGGTTTAGAATACCAGGTTATATATACAGTTTGTTGGGAGCCTGTCAAAATTTTGTCTTCTTTTTTCAAAAGTGTAGGAAGTTTTGCCTTCACAGTGTAAAAACACAATTTTTCTCCAGAAAGTTTAAGAAAGAACCTGTGGAATTATAATTCTAGAGTTTGGGTGAACTCTGGGAGTTAGTGATGGACAGGGAGGCCTAGCGTGCTGCAATTCGTGGAATCACAAAAAGTCGGACACAACTGAGCGACTGAACTGAACTGAATGAAACTTTAAGATTTTCCCTAAGTCCTGTGAGCTATTTATTTCTTCTCTTGTGAAATTAAGGAGTTACTCAGAAAAATACACTTTTCAGTTTTTAGCTGAGCTACTCAAAGGCCATGAGTAACTTGTCAAATATGTTTTTGCAAGTTGAAGCTATTTACTTTTTCTACCCTTTCATAATTTAAAAATGATAAACTGTTTAAAGGATTTAAACAGTTCTTCAAGCAATTCTAAAAGATTTTCAAGCATTAACACAAGAGATTAGAATAAAAAATACTGTCTGGGCTCATGCAGTAATTATCTCATTGCTATTTAAATAACCCTCTGTTGGCAGCACACTTTTCTCTTGTGAAACTAAATAGAGTTTGCATTAGAAAACTAGTTCTTATGCACAATAATCTATGTAAATATTTTGAAAATCCCTAATAACTAACCCCCAAATAATCATTTTTATGATTTGATCTCAATAATACTACATTTTGCCTGTCTCATCTTTATTGCTTTATGAACCTCTTTTTGAGCATTTAAGAAATAAATTTTTCCTTTATTTTTTATTTATAGTTTTGTACATCTCTAATAAAACATAGTACTATAAGGGCCTATATGGTTTCCCTCCCTTTTGTTGTTTTCCTTAAATAACTAAAATGTAAATGAAAAGGAATTAAATGTTTCATGATCAAGCTGAAGGAAGAAATTTAAAAATTGTTGCACATAGTGTGCTTGACACCTCATAGAAATGATGCTATTTTATGTATGCATTTCAGAAAGCCTATGAGGAAAGATTTCACAGGTCAGAGAAACCCAAGATTCAAGGGAATTATCTTTCACCTGAAGTTAACTATCTTACGTGGACATGTGGGTACAGATTTGACCAAAAAGTACCCATTCTTCTCTGCTCTTTCATTGCTGAAGAGTACTTTAAACAAAATAGTTCTGTATCTGAATTATACCTTAACTTACAAAACATTGAAGTACAGACAAAGCTATGAGTCAGCAATCTAATATGATAGGCTTAAGTGTTTCTTGGTAAATTAGGAGAGAAGATGAATCTGATTTTTTCCTCCAAACTGAGATTATTTGAGTAATCAAGAAATACCAGTAAATCCCTTTAGCTGACTGACTCTGACAGAGATTAAATAACAGTGGTACAATAGCTTGATTACATCTAGCTAGTAGAAACTAGTCTTTGTGTGATTATTTGTGTGTTTAGTGATATTTATTAATGTATCTTCAGAAAAGTTAAAAAGATTTCTTTTACATCCTAATTGCCTCTTGGTGCAAAATAAATATTCTAGAGTCAGAGTTGCTAAAATTCTGTAATTTAAAATAGGCACATGAATACCGGTAAGCAGAAAGGGCTGGATCAGGAGGTCAGAGTCTTAGGTTCTCACTCAGTTCTTTTTCATTGTGCATTTTGAGCAAGTTGTTCTTGTCTTGGGCGGGGGCGGGAGTGGGTGGTCCTCACTTACAAGCAGAATTAATCCCCTCCTTGGTTCACTTGCTTAAATTGGAATGACGACCAAAGGAAATGGTCAGAAAGTGCTTTAATGCTGTATAAATAAGGAATGATGCTTGACTTTTTAATGACATAGACGCCTTTGAAAGCCAGAGACTCTTAAAAATGTTTTTTGAAGTGTTAAAGGATCATGAATCCCCTAAATCCTATCCACGCACTTTAGATTATAAACTGCAGCTACAGGTTAAGGAAACAGAACAGATCTATGCATAATCTGAAATGTTAGCTAACTAACATTTACATAGTGGGCTATCGGAATGTATTTGTTGAAATATAATTTACGTTTGGAGAACTTAACACGTTTTTCTGAAAATGAAATATGTTGAGCAAGTTTGAACCAGACTGACTTTCACTTGTCATTTTGTAGTTCAGAGGGCCTCCTCAGCCCTGTGCCAGTGATCTGAGCACTTTGCCCATGACTGGACAGCTTAGTGGTGTTGACTGCTCCTTGAGTAGAGGGCCCTTGGCACAGACCAGCCTTGAGTAGAGTGTCTTCCTGCTCCTTACCTGTGATGAGTCACAGATGACCTCCTGGTGTAGTGCAGCTAGGCTGCATAAACATTTGCCCACAGCCAAATGTGGAATCCACTCAAAATTCTCAAGGACAACCATGTTTACTAGTTCTTCTTATGGCTTTAAAAAAAATCAATAGATGTTTGGTAAATAAAGCAGTGATTTCGCCTTTCTTAAGAAATGCCATACTGGCTTATGTGGCAAAATTGCAAATTTTCAAGTTATTCCTGCTTTTCTACAAATTAAAAAGCAAATTGCCTTTTATCCAAGTTTGATGTATCCATAATGTCCTCCCAGCCCTCCTGGTTCCTTTTGTAAGATAATCTTGTTTTTTGTGTCTGAGGTTAGCTGATAGCTGGCACAGTTCATGGTGGTTGAAAAGGGCTGATGGTGCTTTCTGAAAGCTTAGTGTTATTGATTTTGGTGTGTGTTCTAACCCAGTGGTTGGTTTATTTATTTCTTAACTGCAGCTCTAGCCAGGGATACATTTTATATTGTGATTCAATACACATGAATGCACCCTTACCAAAAATAAATTTTATGAAATAATGATTGTTCTTTGTACATGTATTCCAGTATATTCTATTTCATTAAAAATATTTTTATTGGAGTATAATCAATTTGCAATATTATATTCTATTTCTTTTTTTAATTGATTGTCATAATCTGTTAAAGGAATTAATCTGACCTGGCAAAGGGTTTCAAGGTATAGTCTAAAGAAATAGTTTAAAGTTACATGTCAGTTTTCAGTTATGATTTATAATATATTTAGAGGTATCATTTCATTTAATTTGCATGTTTCAAACTACCATGTAAACTTTTCAGTGAGTATCCCAAGTGTAATCCTTCATCTACAGAAATGTTAAATGATTAAAAATAGAAAGCTTTGTGGATTTGTTTGTTTGTTTCAGTTAATTTGGAGGGTGTGGATAAATTTTAAGTTCTTTTCATCTTTTTCCATATACTCAACTGTTAAGCCATATATTAATTATAAAATATATGACCCTTTTATTTGTTGAACTTAATATGACTGCCTTAATTGGAAATGTTTATTGCTCATCCAGCAACAATTAACTTTTTGCATTTAATGTTTTATAGTTTATCCAAACTGAGGCCAAGTTTGCAAAGAACATTTGAGTGGCACAATTTGTAATTTGTCCTTTAGATTTATCAAAATTAGCTCTGCGTCTATTTTTTCTGTTTAAAAAGTAGAAAAATATTTTAGACAGAATTTTTTGTTTTCCTGACTTTTTAAGAAGCTCTGCCATGCATGCTGGACTTGGTCAAGATGATGATATTTTGACGGTTTGTGTATGAACATCTCCCTGCAGAATTAGAAGAGTTTATCACCGCCTAGCCAAGATGAACATGGTGAAGAGGATCATGGGGCGGCCGAGGCAGGAGGAATGCAGCCCACAAGACAACGCCCTGGGACTGATGCACCTCCGCAGGCTCTTCACAGAGCTGTGCCACCCTCCTCGGCACATGACCCAGAAGGAACAAGAAGAGAAGCTGTACATGATGCTGCCAGTGTTTAACAGGGTGAGTCCAGGCTGTCCAGCACCTGGCTTTAGGATGGGGTGGTACTGCAGGAATCTTGAGGTTACAATAAGTCATGTTGTTGTTGTTGAGTTGCTAAGTCACGTCCACCTCTTTGCAACCCCATGGACTGCAGCACGCCAGGCTCCCCTGTCTGCCACTATCTCTTGAGGTTGCTCCAAGTCATGTCTGTTGAGTCAGTGATGCTATCTAACCATCTCATCCTCTGCTGCCCTCTTCTCTTCTTGCCTTCAATCTTTCCCAGCATCAAGGTCTTTTCGAATGAGTTGGCTCTTCTCATCTGGTGGCCAAAGTATTGGAACTTCAGATTCAGCACCAGTCCTTCCAGTGAATGTTCAGGGTTGATTTCCTTTAGGATTGACTAGTTTGATCTCCTTGCAGCCCAAGGGATTCTCAAAAGAGTCTCCTCCAGCACCACAATTTAAAGGCATCAGTTCTTTGAACTGACAGTAAGTCATAGGTAGGGAAATAAATGATATAATGAGTTCATTTTTGAGAAGCTTGATGATGTTCATTCTTTCCTTTCAGTTTGCTATAAGGCGATTTGATGTGAGATCTGGTCAGAATGAAGTCCTTTTATTTCTAATAGATCAAAGGAAGATTGTGAACATTTTGTAAAATGTTCCTCTAATGGTTGATCCTTCGAAGAGAGATAGGTTGTAAATGACCACTTATGTTATTTCTGTTATCTTTTGAAGTGATGGTTTATGGCATCAAATGGTGCAGTTGCCGCGGTGCTTTGTATACTTTGAAGAGTCATCACAGTTTACTTTGTTGTTTGGATTTTCTAGAAGAGATCTTGTGATAGGATAGTTAGTCCAAATAGAACTAATGTTTTAATGTGTTTTGTCTAGTTGATCACATGTAGCAGTCTTAGTGGGGATTTTTAGAATAATTTAAAAGTTTTTATCAAAAATGTATATGAACATAGTTTAAAAAGTCAAGTACTTCCACAGGCTTATAGGGTCCTCTCCACTGCTAGTTGTTGCTGCCACCTTTTAGCATACTGTTACAGCTATTTCTTGATTATTCAGTTTTAATTGACTTCTTGTTGAGAAATAGAATAATTAGCTTTTTTTACCTCTGCATCCCTCCAAACCATGTACACATGCTTTCACTTATCCATGCTACCCTGCTCCTTTTTCTTCCCATATGAGTATACCATTCATTTAAGGAAGATTTAGTGTTTATCCTCTGTTGACCTGGTGTAAATATTATTCATAGATGAACCTGATAACAAACCACCACTATTTTCCATTCTTGTTTTCCTCAGACTTTGTAAAGTAGCTGTCTCAGTTTCTGCCTTTCTTTGTGTCTCTTTCTTCCCCATCTCTCTTTTACTCTCCTTTGATCTGTCTTTGTCCTCTTCATGTCTTTCTCTACTTCCCTGTCTGTCTCTTTCTCCCATCTCTGCCTGTCTCTCCCTGTCTCTCTCTCTCCCCACCTCTCTCTCCTGTTTCTCTCTGTTCCTCTCTTGGCCTCCCCTGCCCCCCTTTTCTCCCCTCCCTTGTCTTTCTTTTTTCCTGTGTCCATGACTCACTGTCTCCCCTCAAAGTCTCACTGATCTCTTTATTGTTCGTTCTCTGTGTCTGTTAGTCTTTCTTTATGAAATTTTCTAGATTATTTTTCTCATTATTTTGAAATTTTATGGAGGTTTCACGTGAATTTGCAAGCTTGTACTTTTTATTTCTAAGAAAATATTTTGAAATATTTCTTTGTTAATATTCTTCCCTTTCGTTTTATATGTTCCCCTTTTCTGCAACTCTATCAATCAAGTATTAACTTTTTGGGATTAACCTTGTGCTATCATATTTTAATTTCCTTGAACAATTTTTTAAAATTGTGCAATATCTCCTTATCCCTCAGAAAATAGTAAAGCTTTTTCAAATTTTCTCATGCCTCTTTCATTGTTACTTGCTCCAAATTACTGTTTTTCTTTGTTTATATTACTTTCTTTCATATTGGAGTAATCTTCAGATGTCTGATGATAATTGTCTGTACATTGATATTTAAGAATGAGGTATTGAAACACTGATTGAAAAGTATGTGTGCAATGGTGAGACTTTCCTAGTGGTAAGATGATCTGGCTGGATAAAATGTGGAGACCCTTTAGCCTAGGATATGTTGATACTCCAGGAAAGCGTATTTTTCAGTCTCCTGCCTGAGGCGTGTATTTGTTGTTATGCAGTCGCTAAGTCGTGTGCGACTCTTTTGTGACTTCATGGACTGCAGCACTTTAGTTTCCTCTGTCCTGGAGTTTGCTCAAATTCATGTGCATTGAGTCAGTGATGCTATCTAACTATCTCATCCTTTGCCACTCACTTCTCCTTTTGCCTTCACTATTTCCCAGCATCAGCGTCTTTTCCAAAGGGTGGGCTCTTCTCATCAAGTGGCTGAAGTATTGAAGCTGCAGCTTTAGCATCAGTCCTTCCAGTGAATATTCCAGGTTGATTTCTTTTAGGTGTGACTGATTTGATTTCTTTCCAGAGTATATACCTGCTGGTGTTTCCTTAAAGCTAAATTGAAGAACAAGACTGATGTTTCGTGCTCAGTAGATAGACTTTCACTTAGTCTCCAGTTTGTAGCTGTCAGTGTTCTTGGTTGTTCCTCCCTGGGGTTTAGGCTTTCAGGTGTCTCCTGGCCTTGGGAGGGGCTGTCACCTTCAGTTTCTCAGCTGTAAATGAGAATATCTACCTTGTGGGGTTGGTGTGAAGTAAGAGAATATACTTAACGCACTTAACAATTGTTTGTCCTAGGGAACTCTTGTGTCTGTTATTGTTTTTATGACACTACAAGATGAAGGAAAGATTATCAACTATTTATGCTGAAATGATTTCATATTGAACATATGCTGAAATACATTCAGTTTATGTGTTATTCATACCAAACTAAAGGCTAATTTGACAGCAGAGAGGAGGGACAGACTCTACATATTCTGTGTTTATTTGTTTGCTTGTCTCTTCGTGTATTTTGTTACTGTGCGTTACTGAGTCATTCTGTGAACATGTGTCAGACAAATAGAAGTTGTGCTATACACCGTACTCTACACTGGAGTTCTTAGATAAGATAAAGTCCAGCTTTGTGAATCAGAAGTATCATGAGGAAGATAAACATGACATGTAATTCTGTTGGAGAAGAGATGAACACATAAACAGATAATGGAATAACAAAGAAATGTAGTATTAGAGACACAGGATAGTCTTATGGCACCTCTGAAAGGAGAGTTAGCTGAAAGTCTATGAGGGAGTCAGGGCAGGGAAATGTCTTTTGAGAATGTGATGTGATTCTTGAATCGTTATAAGGTAGGCATTAGCCAGATTGGAACTAACTGGGCTAAATTAACCAAGAAAGTAGTTAGAGTAAGAAATTCAAGCCTGAATCAAAGTAAATTCCACAAACATGCTGATGTGTGCGAGCATCTGTAAGTGGTCTAAGAAGTTGATTTTATGTCAAGGAGGGGTAAAAAAAAATGACTGTCAAGATTGATAGGAGCTACATCATGACAGGTTTTATGGCATATTAAGAGCTGCCTCATGCAAAGAGTTGACTCACTGGAAAAGACCCTGATGCTGGGAGGGATTGGGACAGGAGAAGAAGGGGACGACAGAGGATGAGATAGCTGGATGGCATCACCGACTCGATGGACATGAGTTTGAGTGAACTCCGGGAGTTGGTGATGGACAGGGAGGCCTGGCATGCTATGATTCATGGGGTCGCAAAGAGTCGGACGCGACTGAACTGAACTGAAAGAGCTAATGGTTTTTCTTGGAGGTGTGCAGAGCCAACGAGGTATTCTCAGCAATAGAATAAGGAAGAAGAAAGGGCCACAGTGAGGCTATCTCTTATGTTTCTAATTTGAGAAACTGGGTGGATGTTTTCCTAGTAGCTGAGAAACAGAGGTGTAAGTGATAGACTCAGTTTGGGGCATTGAGTCCACACTGTCTGTGAGCTTCCCAGGTGGAGGTATTCAGTAGGCAGTTAGAAGCTCAGGTGAGGGGATGTGGCTAGATACTTACTTTGGAGACCACTTCAGAGATGTCGTTGGAACCCTAGAAGGGGACCAGACACTACTCATGCCTCCCCCTACGCCAGGAGCAGTAGGCAAGGATGAACCGTGGAGAATATGATTGTTTAATGAAAGAATGGGGACCCATAAAGGATACAGCACAGGAACTGGTCAGTAGCAGTACAGACAGAATAAAGAGAGATTATGGAACTCAAGAAATAATAGTTGCGAGAAAAAGCATTCATCTCTGTGCGATAGAGAGACCAGCAAGATGGAGACCTAAACATGTGCTTGAGGTTTGCCAGTTGGAAAGTTACTAGAATGGCAGCATCAGAAAGCAGTATGTTGAGCAGTGAATGGGAGATGAGAAGAGACAGTATGGATTCAGCTTGTGGAAATGTGAAAGAAAAGAGGATGGAAGAGATCGATGGAGGTGACTCCTGCAATAGGGAGTTTGTGTTTGTATATTTCTAGAGTTTTGCTATGTTGTTAAAAGTGGGATAGATCCAGGCATGATCATAAAGAGAAGGGAAGAAACAAGCATAGGGGGAAATCCAATGTTTAAGAGAGTGAAGTTTAGTGAAGAGAGTCAAATTACAGGTGGGTGAGTGAGCCTTGACAGTGATAAAGAATCCGCCTGCAATGCAGGAGATGCGGGTTTGATCCCTGGGTTGGGAAGATCCCCTGGAGGAGGAAGTGGCAACCCATTCCAGTATTCTTCCCTGGGAAATCCCATGGACAGAGGAACCTGGTGGGCGACAGGCTACAAAGAGTCAGACATGACTTAGCGACTGAGCACGTACATGTGAGCTTTGAACAAGAGAGACACTGTGTGCTGTAGGAAAGCCTATAGTTTTGTTGGGTGTGAACACAGATTTGTAGTGAAGGTGGTGGAAAGTTGAATAAGATTTTGCTCCATGACCTCTGTTTCCTATAGTTTCAATAGAAGATGTCTGTGAAAACTTTGGAGTCAGTAGGTCAGATAGAGGACTTTAGGAAATCGTGGTAGTTTGGAATATTAATGTAAAGGAATTGAGAAAGATAGTTGAAAAGGAATTGAGAAAGATAGTTGAAAAGGGGCAACAGAAGACTTAGAGTATTTAGGGCCCAGTGAAGGTTGGAGATAGTACCTTTGTACTGGATCTTACCCATGCAGGTGTGTAATTTTTCTCGTTCACTTAAAAAGCAGTATGTGTGTGGAAGCAGAGAAGACAGATAGCTGTGTTTGCTCTATTGGGGCTGAGCTTTTGCTGGGTTAATAAAACAGAAGTGCAGGAGTAGAGGGACAGAGCATATTAAGAGATCTAACTCACATATCACCCTTGAAATTGGGTGGGATGAAACAGGAACAGAGCGTGATCATTTTTTTGCTCTCCGAGATAAAAGGCTGAGTAATGGAAAGAAATGATGATAGAGTAGGAACACAAGGAGAGGTGGGGAAAGGTTTAAATTTTAGATAGCCATTTTGAAAATGAGAGAACTGATTACAGAAAAGCTATTGTTTTAAAACCCTGTTGAGGTAGCAGTCATTAATTTTTATTACAGCCAGTTCTGGGAAGTTGGCTTTATTTTGAATGCTTTTGTTTTTGTTTTGTATCATTGTCACAATGTACTTACTATTGGCTACCAAGGTGTCTGAGGTCATTTCCTTCTCTCAGACTTAAGAACATTGACAAGGTGATGATAATGTTATGAATAGTTAGCACAATTGTTATTCTCAGCTGTTAACATAAATTTGTAAGTCATATCATGGATGTGTGTCCCATGTATTTCATAAGTTAAGCTTCCACAGTCAATTAAGTGAGTCTTAGACTAGAATAATCTAAATAATTTGACTTTTTTTTTTAAGAAGATTGAGATTCTTTAGTAGTTATTCTTTATTGCTTAGACTGTTTGTCTTCGTTCTCTTGGTTCTGCACTGCCAAGAAAAAGAAAGTCTCTATTCTTTCAAGCCAGAAGTTTTTAGTTGGCTATTAAAAGCAGATATATATGTGTGGGATTTCCCTGGTGGTCCAATGGCTAAGACTCTGAACTCCCAATGTAGGGCGCGCAGGTTCGGTTTCTGGCCAAGGAACTGTGTCTCACATGCCACAACTAAGACCTGTTGTGGTCAAATAAATTAAAAATAAATATTTTAAAAAGTTAGGTCAAAAGCACATATATATGCACTGCCTTAAAGCTCTAATACAGTGACTGATTTAAATATCATAAAGGTTCATTCAGCTCTTTTTTTTTTCCCTTCTTTTTATTGTACTTCACTTGATTGCATTTTTTAACAAATTGAAGGTCTGTAGTAACCCTGCATGGCCAGATGCCACTTAGCATTTTTATAAATTATCTTCTTATTGCAGTATAGATGATTTGCAATGCTGTTAATTTCAGGTGTATAGCTAATTCAGTTATGTGTTTGTGTATGTGCATAGTTTTTTTTCAGAGTCTTTGTACCAAATATAAATAGTTAGAAAGTTATTTTTGTACCATTGTGACCAATTTAAAATATATATATAAGTTGTATTTGTATGTTCTGTTGAGTTCATGGCTTATCATTTACAAACTAAAATTGTCCTTAGATATTATATCCGTTAAATTTGGAAATCGATAACCATATTTATTTAAATAATGTTTGGCCATTTGTACATGAACACCCTCCACTAGTAAGAAACAGCTTGGATGAATGAATAGCTCAGTAAGGCTCCAGACTTCCTACCATGATGGCCAAAAATGAACTGTGTTGTTGATTTTTGAGACTTTGCTGGATTCATGCTAAATGGCAAACAAACCATATTACAGTTAGGCACGGACATTTATCTGCAGAATCGTTTCCAAAGTGTGTTCCCTAGTGTTATTTCAGTGTGTGATTTTTGGCCTTTAAGTTGAGAAGTGGCATGTGCTGAGTCCTTTTCCTGGCCAGGCCTCATGCTGGGTTCTTCAGCTGCCTCCTCTAGTCACCATCACAGTCTGGCAAAGACGCTGCTGGCCTCCTCCCTCTCACAGATTCTCTCAAACCGAAGGATTATGGTGAAGTCTGAGAATAGCTGGGTAATATTTAATCAGCATTCTCAAAGATAATTAACCTTTAGTCCCAAGAACAAAAGCTTACAGAGAAAATATTTTGTTTAAACTTATTAAAAAAGGAATAGCCTTTTAGTCATCTAAAAATGAACTACCATTGTTAATTACTTTGGTGTGTGTTATCGGACTTCATTGTGTGTATTATAATCTTTCCCCTGGATCTTCTTTTAGAAACTCCCCTTGTTTTTGAATTTGCTTCTGAATTATATTCAAGAAACATCTAAGTTGAATCCAGTGTCTGTTTCTTATCCTTCACAACTAACCTTTTCTGCCTGCATGGCTGGAGACCCAGGTTCTATTTCTGGGTGATCTCCTGGAGAAGAGGATTGGCTACCCACTCCTGTATTCTTGCCTGAAGAATTCCACAGACAGAGGAGCCTGATGGGCTATTCATGAGGTCCTGAAGAGATGAAAACGACTAGTCACGCCCATGCACAATAAAACTTTATTGAATAGCTTCATTCAGTAACAAATACATGCTGAGCCTCTGCTTTCTGCATTCCATTAGAAAGCACCATTCATTTGTTCTCCCCTAGTATACCAAAAATATTTAGTTGAGAAGCAGCTAGGAAATTTTTTGAAGTTTATTTAGATGGATATTAAAAATGACCCTTCTAAAAACAAGTCAAGCCATGGTAATTCCCTCTTAAGATGAACACTGTGCAAAGTTGTAGTGCTGGGGTTCCTATGAAGTTAAGACAAGACAGTACAGTTCTGAGTGACTAAGAGCACAGCTTGGAATCAGACAGATCTAGTTTTGAATTCTCTTGCTACCACCTCCTGCTGTCTACCCACTCTAACCCTTCATTTCCTTATCTGTGAAAGGGGAATAATGTGCGGGATTTAATGAGATCTGAATGACATTATCTGTCAAGTATTTGAACATTGCTGTGCATGCTGTAAGGGCTCATTTTATGATAATTATTGTTATTTTTATTAAATGTGCCAGAAGTTTTGTTCCTCGTGCTGTTGTTTTCATCTGGGTGTGAATGTCTGTTCTATAGGACCATCCCTCTGAGGTGGATGTATGGCCGACCAGTTCTCTCTCTCAGCTCTCCGCTTTGATAGATGAGGAAACTAAGAATAGGGAAATTTTGACCAGAGACCTCGAGGGCATAAAGAGAATNCTGTTGTTTTCATCTGGGTGTGAATGTCTGTTCTATAGGACCATCCCTCTGAGGTGGATGTATGGCCGACCAGTTCTCTCTCTCAGCTCTCCGCTTTGATAGATGAGGAAACTAAGAATAGGGAAATTTTGACCAGAGACCTCGAGGGCATAAAGAGAATTGCAGCTGTGAGCTTCCCTCTCTGTGGCACACAGGTGCATGATTGAAGCATTGTCTGTTTCCCACTATTTGTGGAAGGTGGTGAATATGTACCCAGTATTTTAAGATTTGATAAAGTCAGTCACCAAAAAATCTCTTCACTACCTGACACTTTCAGTATTATCGAAAAATAAAGCTCACAGAAAACGAAGATCATGGCATTGGGTCCCATCGCTTCATGGGAAATAGATGGGGAAACAGAGGAAACAGTGTCAGACTTTATTTTGGGGGGCTCCAAAATCACTGCAGATGGTGGCTGCAGCCGTGAAATTAAAAGACGCTTACTCCTTGGAAGTAAAGCTATGACCAACCTAGACAGCATTAAAAAACAGAGACGTTACTTTGCCAACAAAGGTCTGTCTAGTCAAGGATATGGATTTTCCAGTGGTCACGTATGGATGTGAGAGTGGGACTATAAAGAAAACTGCATGCCAAAGAATTGATGGTTTTGGAACTGTGGTGTTCGTGAAGACTCTTGAGAGTCCCTTGGACTGCAACCAGTCCATCCTAAAGGAGACCGTCCTGGGTGTTCGTTGGAAGGACTGATGTCGAAGCTGAAACTCCCATCCTTTGATTACCTGATGTGAAGAGCTGACCCATTTGAAAGGACCCGTATGGTGGGAAAGATTGAAGATGGGAGGAGAAGGGACGACAGAGGGTGAGACGGCTGGATGGCATCACCTACGCAATGGACAGGAGTTTGAGTGAACTCCGGGAGTTGGTGATGGACAGGGAGGCCAGGCGTGTTGAGGTCCATGGGGTCGCATACTGTCTGACACGACTGAGCGACTGAACTGAACTGAATATATATATGTCAGTCTCAGTCTCCCAAGTCATCCCACCTTATTTTCCCACTTGGTGTTTATACATTTGTTTATTCTCTGCATTTGTGTCTCAGAGAGCTTTTATGACAACCTTGTCTCACTCCAGGCATTCCCTTTCAAGCGCCTTGTTTACTTCCTTTATAACACATCACTATCCAACATAATTTTCATTTGTAAATAACTTACCGTTCATGTCCTGTACTAATATGTAGATTCCATGAACACTTGCCTTATTTACCTTTATATTCACAAGTCTTTATTTACCCTTATATTCATGGCTCTGAGTATTGCCTGTCATATGTAGGACTCCAGTAAATGTTTATAAGTGAATAAATGAAAGAGTAAATTAATCATTAGTGTAGGATCACTAGACTAAAGATTGTTTATGTCAAAGAAGCAACCATTTTTCTTTTCAGATGAGGAAATACGACATAGTCCTTTCTGCATAATATTGACTTTGGTTTGGTCAGTTCAAGCAAGATAGCTTTTGAAAGAAAAAATTTCCTTGTGGAAATACAGCGGTAAATATCAGGATTTGTATGAAAAGTTAGTTACTTTTTTTAACAGTATATTATTCACTTAGCATGAAAACTGCTTGAGTATCATTTTCTTATACTATCTCAGAACAGTATATTATTCACTTAGCATGAAAACTGCTTGAATATCATTTGCTTATACTATCTCAGAAATGAACTATTTTATGAAGTTGCGTTAGTTACTCTTAGGAATAAAATAGTGCTTATTAATTCTTAAGAGCAAAATATACATCAATTTATTTTGAATAGTTAGCTACTTAAAGTCAGTTTGACAAAAACTTAAGTTTGCTTAAGCATTGCCTGAGCAAAATATACAGTTATTTTATAAACATCTTTAGTAGGCAGTTACATATTCATCTCTGGGTGCAGGTAGGATGGCTATTCAAGCTTGTGTTGTTAGGCTTCTCAATTTCTAATCTATCTCCAATTTTTTAAAGAACACCGGTATTATTTAACAGGCATCAGAGAGTTACTATAAGCACATACTATCAGAATTCCAGCAGAAAAACAATTTATTAAGGAGTTCCTGAAGAGAACAGTTTATTTGTTCTTTGAAATAATTTAAAATTTTGTGTCAAGCTAANGCCACTGGACTACCAGGGAAGTCTTGCCTACAGACTCATTTCTGAGGCCAAACTTTTTAACTTCACCATGTCTCAATGTTGCTAGAGACAGGAAGTATATTTATTCAAATCACAACTTAAAAGATAGTAATAGGCACAGCTTCTGTGTCATATACGCTAGGGTAAAATAAAGCACATTACACAAGGATAAAGGAAGACCTAGATTTTAGTTTTCTTCTCATCACTTACCAGCTGCATGATCTTGACTATAATTAGTTAGTCTGAGCCTTGGCTTTCTCATTTACAATCTATACACAAAAAAATAACAGAGCCTGAAAGTAAAGTCAGGGCACAAGTGTTGTCTCAATGATTCTTCACGTTTAAGATCTATGATGATATGAATTTTAAATAACTTGAATGTTAAACACATTTTCCTTTTAAATTATCAATAAGAATCATACAATCACTTGCATTTTTAAGTTGGAAAGTACAGGGATCATCTATTAATTTCCTCTTGGTTCAAAACAAACAGTGAGCATAAACTATGAAGCAAACTCCAAGGTTTGGGGTTGGTTTAACTCTAATAAAACTCAATATATGTGAATAACAAAAATGAATTAAACTCACCATTAATTACTTCCTGTCTTTTGATCTCACAAGGCTTTAGTCCCAATAACACTTCTCGACTGACGAGCTGTTGCCAGTTGGGTGGGTCCGTCTCTAAGTCATTTTCAAACTGTTCATCCTCACTCTGACTTTCTCCAAAAGCTATGCTGTCAAACCTAATGAAGAACAAATAATGATTTCTATTTCAGGACATCACATGGACAGTGGGAGACAGCACAAGCCTTTATGTTACAGTCAATCAGTCAGATTTCTGAAGTATTACTTAGCAGAGCCTGAAACATCATCCTCCCTCACAAAATAGCTTACATGTGTTATAAACACCTCCATAAATTTTTAAATAGTTGTTTTTATTAAGAAATTTCTTTTATACTATCTAACAGATTTGTGCATGGGGCTTTTTTTCATTTAAAACTAGGACTTTAGGGAAAAAAGATATATTTCTTAAAATATGCCCCACTGAAAGCTACTTTAGGATTACTTACTTTCGAAAGGGCTTTGGTGTCCCATGTTCAGTCACTCTAAAACAATGGAGAATAGACAGTCAACATACAAATAAAATTGTGATGAAAAAATTGATGACAAAGATATTCAAAATTGTGTTAAACCACAGTGACTGATAATTCTTCTGGATATTGCAGTGACTTAATATCAAATAAATTAAAAAACATTTTAGTACCTATCTAATATTTACTACCAATAAATTCTATTTCTTTCCCCAAAAAAGCATGTAGGAAAAAACACTACTAAGTATATGCATACTATACAGTGAGAAACTTTTAAGCAATGTCCTAAACACCCCTAAGACACCACTGAATTACCTTTCCACTTCCCATTCCTCCTCCTGCACCTGGTCTAATGGAGGAGGTGGGAAATCAAAGATGGTGTTGGGAGTACGAGGAGTGCCATCCAAGGAGTCTCCAGATGCTGGCATTTCTCCAGCTTGTTTTGATCCTGAAAAGACAAAAGTCAGACATTTGGATGCTGTTAATAAGGACAATGATTAAAAAAAAAAAATCAGTACCCTAGAAAGCTTCAGCTTCACCCATGGTCATAGTCCTACTTAAACAACTGCAGGTTAGTTAGAAACAAAATTCTAACGTAAAATTTTGACATGCACTAAAAAATAAACTGGAATATCATTTTTCAGTTCAGCTCAATTCAGTTGCTCAGTCGTGTCTGACTCCTTGTGACCCCAAAGACTGCAGCATGCCAGGCTTCCCTGTCCATCATTTTTAGGCAACTTTAAAAAAATCAACATAAGACATGGCAACTACTAGGAAGAGCACATGATATGGAGAAACATTCTCTATATCCTTTTTTACTCCAAATACCAATCTTCTTCATTCAAACTTTAGTTATCATGATGGTCTACCTCCAAATAACTTCATATTTCTCATCTCTGAAGAGTTTGCTCACTTATTCGTCCCATTTTCACTTCCCTTCCTTTTTATCTTCCCATTCTTTAATATCTATATTATTATTCCTAGTTATCTGTTAGTCCCTAAGTTTAAATGATGGAATTACATATATATAATATATATACTTGTTCCAACAAGGCGTCAAGTGTCTTAACTTTCCTCTATGTCACATTATGTATTTGTGTCTGTATCCTTCTCTTTAATTGTATTTCTTTCCTTTTAACTTTCATGTCTTTCAGTTACATTTTTACTCGTATCCTTAAGAGGATTTTTTACAGTTCCATTCTGATCTGCAGCCACAACTAAAAATATTCTATGCTTCACCTAATAGTTTGATTCTAAGAGTCTGAAAAAAAAAAATAGTGTACTTACATTATTGTGACCATACACATATTGTAATACAACATACCCTATACATATTATTCTTGCCAGGTTAAGAGGCGTGTTAGGTTAGGATTATGTTTTCTTTTCTACTGGTCCAATGATACAACTCCTAGGTCACTTGAAATTGAATGTTTATTACATTAATGTCATATACTCCATTAGTCACTTTCAGATTATGCCACTGTTTGCTTCATGTTTCAATCATGAAGTCTTTCTGTCACCAGCCACCTGTGGAAGCACAGAAGCAGGTCTCCTCTTGGCCCTGTTAAGCTTTTAGATGGCTGGCTGACATCCTGACTACAACTTTATGAGACAGTCCAACCCAAAACTGCCTAGCTAAGCTGCTCCTGAGCTCCTCACACACCAAAAATGTGAAGTAGTAAATATTTTTTGTGTGTTACGCCATTAAATTTTGGGATAATTTATCACAAAGCAATTGATAACTAATAAAACAGTTATTATATGTAACAGTTATATTAAGACTTCTTGGTTTCTGCTCCGCTATTCTTGCTTTAGATATAATAACCTCTTTAATTTCTTCAAGAACACTATCTAATTTGGAGGTATTTTTGTAAGTTCTTACTTATTACCTAATTTGTTTTCTGCTAGTGGCAGTTTTTCTGTTTCTTTCTTATTTTCTTCTTTACGCCCCGAATAGGTTTGGCGGTATGTATTATCTTAGGTCTTGACTCTAATACCTTCTGCCAAAAGTGAGTAATGCTGCACATTTGTAAGAATGCAAGACTTAGCAGCTGACTTGACTTTGCTGTTCTGCTATGCAGAAGTAGGGTCCTTTCAGCTAGACGCTCCTCTGAGTGGCATAACCCCTGGCACGCTTACTGCCAGGCTTTAGGTCCCCTAAGGTGAGCTTCAGGGCACTAATACCATGGAGGACTTAAAAACTGTGTCCCATGGCCCTACACAATTCACTTAGCTTGTGCCAAGTCATGTCCAACTCTCTGTGACCCCATGGACTGCAGCATGCCAGGCTTCTCTGTCCTTCACTGTCTCCCCGAGTTCGCTCAAACTCTTGTCCACTGAGTCGGTGATGCCATCCAACCATCTCATCCTCTGTTGCTCTCTTCTCCCCCTGCCCTCAATCTTTCCCATCATCAGTGTCTTTTCCAGTGAGTCAGCTCTTCACATCAGATGGCCAAGTATTGGCACTTCAGCTTCAGCATCAGTTTTTCCAGTAAATATTCAGGGTTGATTTCCTTTAGGATTGACTGGTTTGATCTCCTTGCTGTCCAAGGGACTCTCAAGAGTCTTCTCCAGCACCACAATTTGAAAGCATCGGTCTTTCTTCAGCACTCAGTCTTCTTTATGGTCCAATTCTCACATTCGTAGATGACTACTGGAAAAACCGTACCTTTAACTCTATGGATCTATGTCTCTGCTTTTTAATACACTGCCTAGGTTTGGCACAATTTTGCTTTCAAGGAACAAGCATCTTTTCATTTCATGGCTGCAGTCACCATCCACAGTGATTTTGGAGCCAGAGAATATAAAATCTGCCACTGTTTTCATTTTTTCCCCATCCATTTGCCATGAAGTGATGGGACCAGATGCCATGATCTTAGCTTTTTGAATGCTGAGTTTTAAGCCAGCTTTTTCACACTCCTTTCCTCCTCATGAAGATGCTCTTTAGTTCCTCTTCACTTTCTGCCATCAGGGTAGTTATCATCTGCATAGCTAACGATGTTGATATTTCTCCCTGCAATCTTGATTCTAGTTTGTGAGTCATCCAGTCCAGCATTTTGCATAAGGTACTCTGCATATAAGTTAAATAAGCAGCGTGACAATACACAGTCTTGATGTACTCCCTTCCCAAATTTGAGCCAGTCTGTTGTTTCATGTCTGGTTCTAACTGTTGCTTCTTGACTTGCATACAGCTTTTTCAGGTAAGGTGGCCTGATATTCCCATCTCTGTAAGAATTCTCCACAGTTTGTTGTGATCTACGCAGTCAAAGGCTTTAGCATAGTCAATAAAGCAGATGTTTTTCTGGAATTCCCTTGCTTTTTCTATGATCCAATGGATGTTGGCAATTTGATCTCTGGTTCCTCTGCCTTTTCTAAAAGCAGCTTGAACATTTGGAAGTTGACGGTTCACGTATTGCTGAGGCCTGGCTTGGAGAATTTTGAGCATTACCTTACTATCATATGAAATGACCACAATTGTATGGTAGTTTGAACTTTTCTTTGGCATTGCCCTTCTTTGGGATTGGAATGAAGACTGACCTTTTCCAGACCCGTGGCCACTGCTGAGTTTTCCAAATTTGTTGGCATATTGAGTGCAGCACTTTCACAGCCTCATCTTTTAGGATTTGCAAGAGCTCAACTGGAATTCCATCACCTCCACTAGCTTTGTTCACAGTAATGCTTCCTAAGGCCCACTTGGCTTCACATTCCAGGATGTATGTCTGGCTCTGGGTGAGTGATCACACCATCACAGTTATCTAGGTCATTAATACCTTTTTTATATAGTTCTTCTGTGTATTCTTGCCACCTCTTCTTAATAGCTTTTGCTTCTGTTAGGTCCCTGATGTTTCTGTCCTTTATTGTGCCCATCTTTACATGAAATGTTCCCCTGGTTCATCAATTTTCTTGAAGAGCTCTCTTGACTTTCTCATTCTATTGTTTTCCCTCTATTTCTCTGTACTGTTCATTTAAGAAGGCTTTCTTATCTCTCCTTGCTATTCTCTGGAACTCTGCATTCAGTTGGGTATATCTTTTCCTTTCTACTTTGCCTTTCGCTTCTCTTTTTTGCTCAGCTATTTGTAAGGCCTCCTCAGACTATCATTTCGCCTTCTTGTATTTCTTTTTCTTTGGGATGGTTTTGGTCATCACCTCCTGTACAATGTTACGAACCTCTGTCCATATTTCTTCAGGCACTCTGTCTACCAGATCTCATCGCTTGAACTGTTCATCACCTCCACTGTAAAACCATAAGGGATTTGACTTAGGTCATATATGAAGGACCTAGTGGTTTTCCCGACCTTCTTTAATTTAAGCCTGAATTTTGCAATGAGAAGCTCATGATCTGAGCCACAGCCCGCTTCAGGTCTTGTTTTTGCAGACTGTATAACCTCCTCCATCTCCAGCTGTAAAGAATATAATCAGTCTGATTTCAACTTCTGTAACAAAGAACATATTCATTTTCTTCTGATATAAGAATGACTGCTTATATTTTGTAATATAAGAATCAGAAGTTGCTGACAGAACTGTTTCGATTATAGATCTTCTGTGAATTCATCATTTTCAGTTTTACTTCTTCCTCGTGCATTCTGTGACTCATATGACAACTCTAAGCCCAAGGTCTCTTTTGTGTTCCAATGGACAGACTGGCTCCCACCTTGGACTCCTTACACGAACTATGGGCTCCTACTTCCTTTATGTCCTTTCATCCATCAAACCACTCGTGCCCATTCATCTCCCCCAAATTTGTGGAAATCTCTTATGAATAAGAATATCTTCCCTTCCTCGGCTTCTTTCCTCTTTTTGCTTTTGTTTACTCATTATCTACCATTCTTTTATTTCAGTGAGACGCGACGGCCACGTATTAAGGCATGACTCAGTCCAGCATCTTCAGGATTCCACTAAGACTGAGCCGCCGGGCTTTTTTACAAATATCGCTGCTACTTCTTTGTCTTCTGCTTCAGGTCCCTCAGACAGAGATTGACATTTCGGTCATACACTATGTACTGCAGGGTGATGAGACAGCGGCTCTTCTTTCTCCTAAGGACTCCTTTTAGACTATTACCTTACTTTCTTATAAAAACCCCTTGCTCCACTGAGGCACTCACTCTCTGAATGTTGTCATGTTGTCATTACCAAGAGCCATCTAGCAACACTGACCCTTTGGCTGCTGGCTCACAATTTCCCTCTCCATGCTATTATCAGGCGCGGCCGCCACAAAATCTAGGTCTGTAAACATGTCTAAACCTTCGGCTCCTTGGTGCCTCCCCTGCTTCATCCCTAGTAATCCCCCCTGTGCCTCCCCAGCGACCACTCCCACGGATCCACCCTTGGTTTTGTCATACCAGAAACTGAACTGCTTCCCAAATCACCAATACAAACAGGTATTTCCTTCTCCAAATACAAGGACCTAATTCTCCCAGCTCACTTGCTTAAGAAACCAATTATAACAAGTATGAAGAAATACGGCAATAAGTTCTTTCCTCAACTACCTACAATTACTTCCTATCTTTCTTTACTCTTTAAATCCTCTTGCCCTTCTCACTAAATCCTCACTCTCAGCTAATAACCTTGCCCTTCACATATACTCTGCATAGCATTGCTTCTCTCCTTCTCAAAACTTTTTTCTATTGGTCATATAGTCCATTTCTTACATTTTTAACCTCTTTCTCTCAATTGGCTTCTCCTTAATATTAAAAAAAACAAACCAACCCAGTATCTCAGACTTTTTAAAAGTCTTCTTTAGATGCACCCTACATAAACATATCTGCCTCTAACTTACTTTTACTTTTCTTATTTTTTGTTGTTTTTATTCTATCAATTTTATATCGATAACATTCTTAAATACAGAATAATTTTTACGGATATACATACTACCATATATAAAATAGATAAACAGTAACAAGGACCCACTGTTCTTGTAGGACCTAAGCTTCTAACTTCTGACCAGTTCTCTCAACACTCCCCACAACTTGAATATTTTATTTATGATATTTATGACTACTTCCCCAGAAGGCTAAGCTGCATGGGGCAAGAATCTATGTATAATTATCACATGCTAACATTTGCTACAGAGATAACGCCTGACAGAAAACTCCATAAATATTTTCTGAATGGATAATAACTCAAAATTACCATTCAGAGTAGATTTGTCACTGGTTATAGAATACTAAAATCTTTAAACTGTGACTCAGTCCTGATTCAAATAATCTGCCCCTCTATTTCTTAGTATGCACTGGAGTGGGTTGCCATTTCCATCTCCAATGCATGAAAGGGAAGAGTGAGAGTGAAGTCGCTCAGTCGTGTCCGACTCTCAGTGACCCCGTGGACTACAGCCCACCAGCCTCCTCCATCCATGGGATTTTCCAGGCAAGAGTGCTGGAGTCGGGTGCCACTGCCTTCTCCGATTTCTTAGTATAGTTGTTTTAAAATCCTGATGCTTAGCTAAGTTGAATGACAGCATTAGCTCACCCATATCATTCTCCTTCCCTCCTTCCTGGGAAAGAGTGGCCCCTGAAACCATGGAGGACGTGGAACTGGCTGGCAGGTATCCAGTGTCTGCTCCTTCGCTTGCTAATCCACTCTGGCGCAACTTTGCAGAATCCTGAGGTTCAGGACTCACAGATGAGGGTGTGGACAAGTGCTTAGGGTGGCGCTGCTTCTGTAATTCCATGGCTCTGCCAACTGAACAGAAAGCAATGGCTAATAAATCATGCGGCAAAACAGCTTTAAAAAAGATGATGAAAAGAATTTAGAAAGAACATGGTGGACCTTAGAAACACATAACATGCATTATATAGAATGAGGAAGAGAGAGAGAGAGAGAGAGAGAAAGATAGGAAGGAAGGGAGGGAAAAAAGTAAGGAAGAAAGAAAGAGAAGGAAGGAGGTGGGAGGTAGAGAGAGAGAGAGAGAAAGGCAGGGGAGAGTGAAAGAGGATGAGGAGTAAAGGGTGGGAGATGGTAGAAGATGAGGGGGAGAGAGAAGAGGCAGAGGAAAAAGGGTCATGAGAAAAGGCGCTGAGAAGACCAGCACTGGGTGGTGGGTCAGGGGGAGGGGATACCGACAGACGTAGATGGACACACCACCAAGCTGTATTCCTCTGTCAGAGTGAAGATGAAGCCCGCTGGCTCTGTGAACTCTTAGCAAGCCCCTACCCTACTCCTCCCTAACACTCACAATTTCTCCATCATGACATGCCTCAGAGACCATGCAGAATAATCCCCATCCTGCCTGTTAACAGTGTGTACATCAGTCACTATGAGAAGCGCCCCATAGCCGTGCACATCTTCACATAGCTGTATACAGCTCTAATCCTAAAATTCTTCCTTCCCTAACTCTGACAATTCTTCTTCTGAATCCCTTTAACAGATGGTTAAATTTTCCATTCTCCTCAACCCCTTCTCTAAAGATTTCCTTCTTCTTCTCAGTGTTTCTCAACAAGGGGCACCTCTGACATTTGAATGAGGATGCTTCACAGGGTGGGACACTCAGGTTTGCTGGATCACAACACCCGCCCCCAACTCCAGCTGTGGCCGCATCTTCAAATGCGGTGCTGCCCAACGTGAGGACTACTGCAGGACCTAATTTCTCTCCCACAGCACCAGCTCTACTTCTCCCGTAGCCCTCTCTAGGAGAGCAACTCTCCATTAGGCCTGAGGGTGGAGGGACATCAGGAAATAAAGCACAATGAAGAGATGGAGAACAATTTAAGTATGGAGAAAATGAGTCACATATGTATAAAAAGACAAAGTATGAAGGTGAAGTTTATGGACATTTTGTTTTATAAATTTAACAATCAGGAAGTGAGTGCAACAAAATCAGAAGAGGTAAGTAAACTATGTTATGAAGAGCTGATGGGATGTTCTATGACAACTGTGAAGTCTAACTGAATACCGGGGGTTCCGTTAGAAATGACACTGAATACAAACAGTGGAGGTTCAGTGGAAACGTCTAGAACATCTTTCTCCAGCAACCCAGCCTAGCTGAATGAGCCTCTTATATAAAGATGGCACGGAATGGTGGGGATGCGGCATTTCAGACTTCAACCTACTTGCACTGTTGTCGTGGCGGCTTGGTCTCCTAGGGGGTCCCAAGATGCTGGTGAATCCTCTTCGCTTCCCCTTTTCTTCGCCTTCTCTATCTTTCTTCATACTTTGCTAGAATCAAGGTACAATCAAAGAGATAAGAGACACACAATTCTAATGGTCAAGTTGAAAGAAATTGGCCACATGTAAATGAAAGACACACAAAGGGCGCTCGTTGGAAGCTGGCACACAGCATTATGTACACGTCAAACTCAAGACACCTTTTCAAACCCTCCAGAGCTGACAATTTTGGAAAGTAAAAGGTATTTTTATAATACATTTACTGGGAGCTTGTTTTAAGTAACTCATTCATCTCTTAATATTTGCTAAACTAATAATGTCTGAAGGCACTATGCTAAAAGATGGGGGTACAATGGAGGCCCTTATCTTCATCCAGCTCTATAATCTACCAACATAAACAATGATAAACATTGAGAGGAACCGTAAAAGAAAAGCGCGGGGTCGAAACAAAGTGGAGGATAGCTCTCTGTGAAAACTCCTGTTTTCACTTTTCATATCATCTAACAGTTTGTACATCTGGATTTCTCACTGGATTTTGAGTTTCTTGAGAACAGGGACCGTATCTTACTCCTGCTGGCATGCTTAGCACCAACTTGCTGAAAAAAATAAGCACTAAGAAGAAGGAAACCCCTGCAGTCAGATATAAGAAGCATGGTGACCTGAACACACTATTACTATTCCAGTTTTACCTTGATTTTTGGAAGGAATCCAATGCGACCTCGCTTGTGCTCCAAATTTCGAGGTTCTTTCACTTTTACTCCCAAATGTTTCATGTACATGAGAATAACATATTGCATTGTCGAACTGGGGGAGAAAGGATTAAGTAAAATAAGACTTCTGGGAAGGGACAGTGGGTAAATAAAGATATCAAATGACTTCCAAAACTCCCATGCTGAAAGTCTTAGAATTTATCAAGTGAAAAATAAAGAGCTATCCATTTACTGTGACCAGTAAGGATTCTACTCAGATACTAGAATATTAGTCACATAAAATACAAGCTACCAGAAACAGTCTGT
>SJYV01026113.1:5877-20098 GCA_006410875.1 Neotragus pygmaeus
AGTCAACAGCCCTCCCCCCACCCAAGTTCATAGTCTGCGGCAGTTGATGAGGCCCCTGGGGCCGAGCTCCTGCTCAGGTTGTGTGTGCAGTTGGGTCCTGCAGGGCCTTCACGCCGCCACTCCAGGCTGGCTCAGCTCACCCCAGAGGGTGATGGGGTAGCCGGCACCTGAGGATGAGAGCACGCGCATGTGTGTGTTTCACAAGGGAGCCTTCTCCACTTCATTGTTGTCAGGGTGAGGGCGGCTCTGAGTCAGTTCAGTTCAGTTGAGTCACTCAGTCGTGTGCAACTCCGCGATCCCATGGACCACAGCACACCAGGCCTCCCTGTCCATCACCAACTCCCGGAGCTTATCCAAACTCATCTCCATCACGTCAGTGATGCCATCCAACAATCTCATCCTCTGTCGTCCCCTTCTTCTCCTGCCTGCAGTCTTTCCCAGAATCAGGGTCTTTTCCAGTGAGTCAGCTCCTTGCATCAGGTGGCCAAAGTATTGGAGTTTCAGCTTCAGCATCAATCCTTCCAACGAACAGTCAGGACTGATCTCCTTTAGGATGGACTGGTTGGATCTCTTGCAGTCCAAGGGACTCTCAAGAGTCTTCTCCAATAGCACAGTTCAGGAGCATCTGAGTCAGAGGTTTATTTAAAATCGTAGAATAGGGTCATGTGATAGCCGTGGATGGATGACACCTGGGCCTCCTGGGACTCCAGGATGGAGCTGGGGAGGAGGCTCGCTGCCCAGTCAACGTCTGCCCAACCAGGAGACCTCCTGGGGCCTGGGCTCCGTGTGGACTAGGACTTCTGGTCTGCAATCCCCATAAGAACCCTGATAAAGTCTTTTCTGCCCCCCTCACCCAGGACTAGAATACTAGAAACCCCCTGAAGTGATGCTGTGAGGGCCACCGGCAGGTCTGAGAGCACCCACCAGCTCAGGCAGGTATTTTCTGTGGAGGTTGCATGAGGTCACTGGGAGCCTTGAACAGCCGTTCTGGAGCCAGAGGCACGTAGCCACTACGTCACCCAGACACCCTCCAGAAGAACAATTCACAGCTTCCAGGTGCCCTTGGACAAAATCTGTCTCCAAGCCTTCTGTTTAAAAAATACATCATCCAGGACACTTTTTCATAGCATGTGTACAATTTCAAACTTCTTTCGTACAGGAGAAGTCGCTCAGTCGTGTCCAACTCTTTGCAACCCTGTGGACAATCCAGCCCGTGAATTCTCCAGGACAGATACTGGAGTGAGTAGCCTTGCCCTTCTCCAGGGGATCTTCCCAGCTCAGGGATCGAACCCAGGTCTCCCACACTGTAGGTGGATTCTTTACCAGCTGAGCCTCCAGGGAAGCCCAAGTCTTGCGGTGCTCCTAATAATAATTCCACACGAACAACCCGGACCTTTACCTCTTTAATTCATGTTGTGAGTAGGAAAAAAGGTATGCAGAGGAGCACCACGTTAGCAAGCAAAATTATGATAATAATAACAGTATTCATATTTAAAATAAAACTAAACAATCACATAGACAGGCAAAAAATAATCATATTGACATTTAAAACAAAGACAAGTGGAAAAAAGTGTGTATACTTAAAGGCTGCCACATGATAGAGAATACAGCCCTGAAAACCAGAAATCCTAACTTTTTATCTTCATGCTTCCAACGACATGCCCCTGACACTTCCCGAAAGCCAAGTTGGTCATCTGACGCATATATTAAACAGTGCATTTTAAAATTCACTTTTTTATTAATTTGTATTCCATAAGTGATACAAATATTTGGAAAAAATTTCCGTAGAACTCAAGCCTCTTTTCCTCTTTGTCCAGTTTTTATAAGATGAAATTCTACTCTCCTCATCTTCGTGGTTTGTTCTGACTAATTAGCAAGTTTCACTTGGGCCACGGATCCCATAATCTACAGCCTGGCACAACTGGGGTTCTGCTCTTTGAAAAGACAGTAAAGCTCAGACTTAACGTTTGATCAAGCACAACACACACCACTTTATGCAAACCTCAGTTTTAGGGCTCGCCACTTTGAAGTGGAATTAGGGGTGAGATTTGCCCCTGAACTCAGTGTTGGGTGCCCACCACTGTGTGGCTGAAGCGGGCAGTCGCTCCGTGGGCCCGGGCGCGCTTAGCCACTTACTGCCAAGGAGCACAGGGAGCGCTCGTCTCCCAGGCTGCTGGTCGGAGCCGGCCTGTGTCAGTGTCCTCTCGTTGCTCCTGCTGAGCAGAGCGGCCTCGCAGGCAAGGTCCGAAGAAGCTTTGTGCAGACGGGTCTATGTGATACCACACTGGAGTCCTGCTCACCAGCTTCCTTCCAGTGGGGCCTCTGATGTCATCTGGCTGAGACTGCAGCCTCCCTGAGGTTCTCCAGGGGTGTGATGGGGCTGAGGACGGACCAAGGCTTTCTCTTGGGCTACCCCCGCCTGCTTGTAGCTCAGTTGGTAAAGAATCTGCCTGCAATGCAGGAGACCTGGGTTCACTTCCCCGGTGGGGAAGATCCCCTAGAGGAGGAAATGGCAACCCACTCCAGTATTCCTGCCTGGAGAATCCCATGGACAGAGGAGCCTGGTGGGCCACAGTCCATGGGGTTGCAAGAGTCAAACACGACTTAGCAACTAAACCCCCACCGCCCTGGGCCCAAAACCCAGGGGAAGGGAGGGGCTCCCCCAGGGAGCCTAGGGAGAAGTGTTTGGGAGGGAGGCACGGCAAGCAAGCTGAGCATCCTCACACCTGAGAAGTGCTGCACCAGGAAGCTCCGCACACGTTCCCAGGACCCTCTGCTCTGTTGGTGAGAGAGCGAAAAGGCACCTCTTCGGTCACCTGCGCTGCTCTTGTGAAGGCGCGGTGCTTGACCCGCAGGACTCTGCCCTCTGCTGCTCGGAATGGAACCTGCTCAGATGCTGGAGAGCATGCGGTTCATGATGCGCAGCACCGTGGGGGACGGTCCTCTCTGTGCCCCTCCTGAACTGGGCAGGACCCCGGTGACAGATGACGGCAGACGTAAGACCTGACCCCTGGTTCCTGGAGCCATTTCCAGGACCTGCCTCTCTTCCTCTGGGGCTGAGCCAGCGGGGCTCAGTGGACCAGCGTCTGCAGGGACCCCACGGCAGGGTTGGGGGCCTCTGCCCTTGGCCTTCTGCCCACAGCCCAGCTTGCCACCCTTTCTGAGCATCACGGGGAGGGAAAGGGGCTGTCCTCGGGGCAGGCAGGCCAACAGGCAGGGGTCGAGGGGGCGCTGCTCCAGTTCCCAAGGACAGAGGTGCCGACTGGGAAGGACGTGGTGTCTCCCTTTTCAGGAAGAGTGGACACCAGGGTGGACAGCCGTGGATTCCACAGGAGGCTGCACCCATGGACGGGGTGCTGAGAAGCCTGGCCCTCAGTGGACAGGGACCCCCGTGACTCCCCTACTGGCAGGGACAGCAAGGGGACCCTGGTGGAGGTGGAGAAGGGACCATTTGTGACCAGGGGGAGGCTATGTTGGAGGTTGGCCGTGAGCACTCAGGGAGGGTCTTAGAGAAAGCAGAGACCCCTGGTGATGCCAGGAGCAAGAGGCAGAACGTGGCTTGCTGTCTTTGCTTGGCCTCGGGACCCCCAGCCACGGAGACAAAGGAGGCTTCGGAGGCCAGCTGGGCCCCTGGTCCCCAGGCCGCTCAGAAGAGATCCTTCGAGGGGCACATGCCTCTGAGAGGCAGCAAACCAACATTGGGCTCCCTCGCCCCCAGAGACCACCTTCTGGGTCAGCAGGTGGGGCCAGGTGATGGTTGGATGGAGCAGACGTGGAAAGGCAGGGGACAGGCTGGAGGGTCCGGGGATCCATCAGCTGCCTTGCTGGTCAGCCCTGAACTGTGGTCAGGAGGAGAGAGGAGACCCCCGGGAGGGACAGGCCCCCTGCAACCCCGACATGCGCCACGAGCGCGGCTCCAGGCAGCCCTCACCTCAGTTCTGAGCACAGAGACTTCGGGGGAGCCGTGAGCTCCTGTCCGGTGAGCCCAGGGTCAGAAGGCATGTGCCCATCACCGCACAAGCGCTGCCTGCACCGACTCTCCTGCAGCCCCTGCCTCGCCCCTGGGGGCTCGGAGAGGAGACGCCTCTGCCTGGGGCATCTGAGACTCTGGCCACGAGACTGCGAGCTGAGCAGACCAGGGGCTTCTTCCTTGTCCTCCTCACCATGCCAGCCAGCTGGGGCTATCTCTTTTAGGGCTTCTTTTAAAAAATCAACTCTGGGGCTGGTGCACAGGGATGATTCAGAGAGATGGTATGGGGTGGGAGGTAGGAGGGGGATTCAGGATTGGGAGCTCGTATACAACTGTGGTGGATTCATGTCAATGTATAGCAAAACCAATACAGTATTGTAAAGTAGAATAAAGTAAAAATTTTAAATTAAAAAAAAATAAAAATAAAAAATCAACTCTGGGGCTAAAAACAACGATCTCAAAAATTGCTCACAATTGTTTGTCATCACGTGATAAACCCTGAAACTGAAGGGAAGTTGTTCAGTCGTGTTCGACTCTTTGCAACCCCATGGACTGTAGCTCACCAGGCTCCTCAGTCCATGGAATTTTCCAGGCAAGAGTAACGGAGTGGATCATCATGCCCCTGTCCAGGGGATCTTCCCGACCCAGGGACTGATCCCAGGTCTCCCACACTGCAGGCAGATGCTTCACCGTCTGAGCCACCAGGGAGGCCAGACGTGGCTCACGGCCCTTCAGAGGTCTCCAAGAAAAGGGGGTTTATCGTCCAAAGTCAGGTGGACTCTGAGCCACCATCACATTATGTTCCACACCACGTAAGATTTATTACGAGACAGACAAGATGATTGGATGGCATCACCGACCCAACGGACATGAGTCTGAGCAGGCTCCAGGAGACGGCGCAGGACAGGGAGGCCTGGTGCACTGCAGTTCATGGGATTTCCAAGGGTTGGACACAGCTTAGCGGCTGAACGACAGCAACCAGACCAACAGCAGTCCAGCAGGGTTTCCGCTCCTGACGGAAGCCGAGCTCAGCACCCTCAGCGCACACAGAGCTGGCCCTGGGCCGCTGCCCGTTCCCTCCACGCCTCTTTCGCCGGGTTCTCCTCCCAACGGCCAGGATCGCGGTGGTCTCGGGACAACACCTGCAGAAGAGTCAGGAGTGCAAGGCCAGGGAGGCTGGGGACGCCAGTGCCTGCTGCACTGGGCCGGGGGGCGGGGGCCACTGGAAGCATCCAGAAAAAGCGCAACAGCCTCCTCAGCAGGACACCTCGGCAGCTGGCCGAGGACCTGGTGGAGACTTGCTCCAAGGTCCTGAGGACTGAGCAGACAGCTCTCAGAGGGATGACGGGATGTGACGTGCTGCGGGCCACAGGTCTCCTTCCAGCCGTGCCGGGAATGAGCACCGAGCTCATGTTTCGGGATAATCCACTGAAGGAAGGGTGAGCAGAGGGGGTTCATTCTAGAACACACCATGCACATACCCAGAGCATGCATAGGGTGAGGTGCAGGCGGCGACCTGAGGGCCATCTCTGGAAGCCAGAAGGACGGACCTCAAGGCACAAAATCTCTGAAAAAAGGTGAGGCCAATCATTGGCTTTATTATAGCAGAACCACTTGGTCAAAGGTGAACTCTAAAATAGGAGAAATCATTTCTTGTATTTTTTAGTTTGTATTGAATACTCATATTCTTTCCTTCCTGTTCAAAGCAAAGCTTGTTAAAATAATCTGGTGGTTGGTCCTTCTTAAAATAAAAATACTATATGCAGTACAGCATGAGTGAGTAGATATGGATCATTTTTGTAACTCAATGTCACACTCAGTGGAAAACAGAAAGATTTGAAAGGTAGTTTTAAAAAGATTTAAAAAGGGGAAATGGATGGGATAGCTCATACTGTTGAGATTGCTGAACATCATGGAAGCATTTACAGGACGTGCTGGCATTTGCTTTTTCATCCAGGTGGTAATTACTATGACCCACTTGTTGAGCTGAGAAGCGAGGCCACGGTGATGACTGTCAGTGGCTTCTGCCTCTGTGAGCATCGGAGCTGCTGATGAGGACCGAGGAGGTGGACCTGAGGCCCCAGGCTCCCAGCAGAGGAAGCGGAAGCAGCAAGCGGCATCACTGGAGCGCCGTGAGCCACGTCGGGGACCACAGGACTCGGGGAGGGTGGGGGCTCCAGGAGACCACCCATCACGGCAGCCAGGCTCCATAGAAACTGTTACAGCAGGTAGCTGCGCCCAACATGTCGGTCATGTCTGCCTGCAGAAGACATGCTCCAGGAGGTCATGGGTCAGGAGGCCTGGGCCATCCCCCAGGTGAGAGGAGTGTGATCTAAGGTGAGGGCCAGGGAGACGCTAAGGATAAGATAAGCCCATGTGTGAGCCTGCAGGGCCCTGAATGCCTGTCGGAGAGTTATTCTGGGGTGTTTGCGGGGGTGTTTCCAGATGAGACTGGCATTTGAGTAAATGGACCCAGTAAAGCTGATGGCCCTCCTGATGCTCACAATCCCTTCCCATCTGCTGGGGCCAAAGAAGACAAAAGACAGGAAGCGGGAGCTCACTCGTCTCTTCTGCTGCCTTAGAGCTGGGACATCGGGACATCCGTCTCCCATCCTAGACTCGGACGGCAACAGCACCAGCGATCCTGGGTCTTCAGCTGAGTCTCAGATTGGGGGACCGTTTGTGACTGTGTGAGCCAACTCCTCATAATGAGTAAGGTAATACGACATACAAGATCTATAAATCTGTATCTGCACCTGTATCTATATGCTTATGCTAAGTCATTTCAGTTATGTCCGACTCTTTGTGATTCTGTGGACTGTAACCCACCAGGCTCCTCTGTCCATGGGATTCTCCAGATAAGAACACTAGGGTGGGTTGCCATGCCCTCCTCCAGGGGATCTTCTCAACCCATTGCTCCTGTCTCCTACATTGACAGGTGGGTTCTTCATCACTAACAGCACCTATAGATGCCCATCTATATCTATATCTACATCTCTATGGGGATGCCCATCTGTATCTATGTATCTGTATCTACTTGTGTACATGTTTCTCATTAGTACTGTTACTGTCATTTCTCATACTTGTAAGCTCATATGATATACACATAAATACATCTTTCATTATATGCATGTAGATTTGGGTACACTTTTCTCCAGTTGGTTCTGTTGCTTAGGACCATCCTGACTGTCTCAGGCGCCATCTTGCTCTGCTGACGGGGGATCACAGTACAGAGAGCTCTTCATGCCATAAACCAGTTTTAGTCAATGAAAGAAGTTAAGCCTGTGCAGGGGGAGGTGACAGGCTTGTGCAAAGCCCTCTGCTGTGGACACTGCTAGGAGGTGAACTGCAAAGAGCAGGGAGGGGATTGACAGGGAAGGGAGTGGTCAGGTCAGGATGCATGAGAGAGCGGAATCATCAACTGGCGCCTGGGTCAGGGGGCCTCTGCACCTGCTGCAGGCGCAGGTCTGGAGGAGGAGCTGGGAGACTCATCTGCCAAAACTCACGCCCTACACCACCGCCCTGAGATGGGCACGTGGCGCAAAGATCAAAAGGGCTGGGGGTGGGGGGTGGCGAGGGCTGTGGCTTTGCTGTTTGCAATTAAAATCGCCTTTGTTGCTGTTCAGTCACTAAGCTGTGTCTAACTCTTTGCAGCCCCATGGGCTGTAGCATGTCAGGCTTCCCTGACCTTCACTGTCTCCTGGCATTTGCTCAAACTCATGTCCACTGAGTCAGCGATTCCATCTAAGCGTCTCATCCTTTGCTGCCTCCTTCTCCTTTTGCCTTCACTCTTTCTCAGCATCAGGATCTTGGTTTGCTCCCATCGCAGTCCAAGGGACTCTCAAGAGTCTTCTCTAGCATCACACTTTGAAAGCGTCAATTCTTTGGTGCTCAGCCTTCTTTATGGTCCAACTCCTACTTCTGTACATGACCACTGAAAAGCCATAACTTTGACTCTATAAAACTTTGTTTGTAAAGTGATGTCTCTGCTTTTTAATACGCTGTCTAGGATTGTCATAGGGCTTCCCTGGTGGCTCAGATGGAAAAGAGCCTGCTTGCCATGCAGGAGACCCGGGTTGGATCCCAGGGTTGGGAAGATGCCCTGGAGAAGAGAATGTCAACCCACTCTAGCATTCTTGTGTGGAGAATTCCACAGACAGAGGAGACTGGCAGGCTATAGTCCATGGAGTGGCAAAGAGTCAGACTAGACTGAGGGACTAACGTTTCGACTCTCACTTTCAGATTTGTCATAGCTTTCCTTCCAAGGACCAAGCACAATTTTTAATTAAAATTTCTTACTTGAAGCTTAATCATAGATGTCTTGCCTGGGCTGAGTAGCCCCAGCCACTGAGTAGGTGAGCTGGTGAGGTGCCACGGTGGCCCGTGGAGAGGGGCCTGAGGCGCTTCTGGGTGTGGCCCTAACCTGAGCAGCATCTGCGAGAAGGATACCAAGGAGCCCGGGTCCCGGGGAAGCGAAGGGGCGAGCCCAGCCCATGCTGCCGGATGCCAGCTGGGGAAACGCCTGTCCTTTGATCTGGCCACCAGCTGAGCTTCTATGGGTGATGCTCGCGTTCACAACGAGGGGCTCCAGGGCCCCCCAGCCTCACCTGGCCTGGGTTCGAGGACATCCCCAACTGCCTGGCTTCCAGGTGGCTGGAGGTAGGGCTGGGGCGCTTCCCACTGCCACACAGATCTTTCAGATCTCCCCACGGGATTAATAGGAAAGCAGCCGTTTAAATATTGTTACTTAATCTGCAGAGGATCCATTAAGTCATCAGGATCCAGCTGCTTGTCTCTTACTTCCAAAATGATGTAACATTGTTTTTTTAAAAACTGGTTTACTCGATTTTGTTTTCTGAATCCAGGAATTTTCTTTTCAGGTCACTCGAGCTTACGTTAGTCCACACGCCAGGTTTCCTATGAGATCAATTCAATGTCNCTTCCCACTGCCACACAGATCTTTCAGATCTCCCCACGGGATTAATAGGAAAGCAGCCATTTAAATATTGTTACTTAATCTGCAGTGGATCCATTAAGTCATCAGGATCCAGCTGCTTGTCTCTTACTTCCAAAATGATGTAACATTGTTTTTTAAAAAACTGGTTTACTCGATTTTGTTTTCTGAATCCAGGAATTTTCTTTTCAGGTTACTCGAGCTTACGTTAGTCCACACGCCAGGTTTCCTATGAGATCAATTCAATGTCGTAAGGACAAAAAATACTTCTTCCACGCTCGTGTTGCATTCTTCTCCAAGAAACAGCATGTGAATTCCAGTCAGATCTCGGATGGGAACTCTGGTGTCTAATTATTTCAATGAGGTACACTTCACAGGTAACAGTGATAACAAGTGATGGCTTATTCCTCATCAAATGAAAGAAAAACTTTTCCCCTTTTGCCATTAGGGTTTAATTTGCAAACAACAATATCTGTTTATTATATGACGTCCTACAGAAATCATAATGTGAGTGATTTAAAATCAATATATTAAAACTAAATTGCATTGCATAGGTTGTTTTAGGAACTATTTTGCTTCTGAAAGTGTAGTTATTTAAAAATTCAATCCCCATCCCAGATCTATGAGCTCATGCAGTATTTTTCCCAGTTTTCCTTCTTCACTATGCATCACTCCTATGATGGGAACCTCTTCTAACCCCATTTAGGCTTTCTTTTCTCATGGTTGACACTATATGATCATCAAAATCACACTCATAAAAAAGCTGCTGATTAAACACCTTTCTGTACAAGTATTACATACTGTCACATACCTATTACTAAGAAGGCCTCCTTCCTATGACCAAAGAGAATAACCTAATTTGAACTAGAAGAACGGAACAGAATCGTTACACAATCCTTTGCATTTTAAGCTACATTTAATTAGAAACACACTTTCACCACCAAAATGATAAAAATCCAAGAGATTAAAATTTGAGTGTCAATTATCATAAAATTCATCATTGTAATTCTTATTAAAACTCGGTGTTTAGATAGGTAATGATTTTATAATATGCCAATTTGCATAAGGAGCCCGGGGATGGCTTATTATTTCGAGCCTACACAATTACGATTCTAGCTCCATACATCAGAGCTCTCAGCAATGTAAAACCACGGCGCTAATTAATAAGCCATTTCCTGACTGCAGCTAGTTACGGTGGTCCTGCAGCTGACCTCTTGGAAGACGAGCCATCTCTGAAGTGACTGTGTGTAGCTACAAACATAATGATGTGCCAGGAGGGAATCATTAAAAATAATTTACACAAGCCTTCATTTACAAGATCTTTTGATAGCACGCTTCCCCCAGAGTTTAGATCCACAGTGCAACCCCTACCATTTGGAAAGTGCCACGCAGGGGAGTGAAGGAGGGGACCTAAGTGGTTAATTAAGAGCCATTCGGACGCCACGAGAGCCTCCTGAAAAATCCCTCTGATGTCTGTTGTGTCAAATGTCTCTCACAGGCAGAGCCACAAGAGGCAGCAGCCATCACAGGCTAATTACTGGGGACGAGGAGCAGCTGAGAGTGGTCGTCTCCGCGAGCACCCAAGCTCGAGAGTGAGCAAAGCAGCCTTTTGTGTGGCCGGATGGAGCGCGAGCCGGTGAAACGAGCTGAACAAGGCAGAATCGCAAATGATCCGCTTTCCGGAGAGACAACGGCCGAACGCAGAGACAACACTCGCCTCTCAACTTCCTGAATGTCCCCTACTTTCTTAAGAAGATAAGTGTGGGGAGGAAATCACCTTTCAGAACAGTGCATTCTTCAGGTTCACCCTTAAGGAAATCAGGTAGACCCAACGCCAAATAATGAACAAAAGCCATTGAGAACATCAAAGGCAGAGCCTTTGTGACGTATGCACATGCACGCGCGCACACACACACGGCACGCACACATGCACGCACACGCACACATGGCTCACGCACATACACAGCACACACACACACGCACACACACGGCACACACACGCACACACACTCGGCACAGCAGAACAAAACAAAACAGAAAATAAAGCTCTAAAGCCCTTATGTCGGGTAGAATATGCGCCAGCTGATGTACAAGATAATCACAGAGGATAGCTATGCAATACTGTACAAGACACAGGACCCGGGTAGCAAAACCAGCCAAGGGAGCGTCTTAGAGAACAAGGCTCGCGCGAGTGCGATCGTCTCAGTGGTGCCCGACTCCCTGCGACCCGAGGGCCGTAGCCTGGGAGGGTCCTCCTCCATGGGATTCTCCAGGCAAGAATCCTGGAGTGGGCTGCCATGCCCTCCTCCAGGGGATCTTCCCCGCCCAGGGGTCAAAGCTGCGTCTCATTGTGCTTCCTGCAATGGCAGGGGGTTCTTTGCCACTAACACCGCCTGGAAACCCTAGAGAACAATGAGGAGACTTAAAAAATAGAAGGTGGTTCTTAAGAAGCATAAAGACGGAGGCAAGGGTGTCAGACTAGTTAGGACGAAGGTGCTTACACTCAGAAGCCATCAGGAACGGTGATAAGACCAGGAGTTAGCGTCTGGCCAGACGAGTTATACATAAATCACCAAACATCCTCATCCTTCACTTTAGTCTATTTACCCATGTAGGAACCAGAGAGTTTAAAAGCATCACTCCTGAGAGATGCATCCTAAAATTGATAAACATTTTCATCTGATTCAGGGACTGTGTAGGGAGCCGAAGTGTGGGTTCAGGCAGCAGACCGATCAATAACCACACAGCTCCATATGGATGGTGGACTTCAGTTAACGTGACACCGGGTTTCAGAAGCAACACTGTTGGGATGGGGAAACCTGGGCCTCTGGAGGCTTTTAGAGTGAGGAAATAAACAGGATGTTGTAATAGTCTTTAAATAAGGTGTGTGGACTTCTCATGCTAAACTCTAAAAGAAGGTTGTCTTGAAAACGTTGACAGCTTTACATAGGTCATCAGCTGTTGTGAAGTTTGTGCAGAGAGTAGCTTGGGTATTTAGCTGCAGAACTTTTACTGTGATCCCAGTCTTTTAACACTGGCTTTTGCCATGGAGAAGCGATTCAGTTTTAAAGCATCCTTTGAAGTCCAGGCAGTCACCTCTAAGACAAAAAGAAACAAGACCCATACCAGCCCACAGTGTGTGGGTAATTTCTGCCCCCCAGCCTGGGACAGGCTTCACAGGTAGACCCTTTGTTCCTCTGCAGGCCCTGAGAGGTACAGTGGATAGTGGTGCATTTAATCAATTAGTTGTGTATTCATCCTTTGAGATAATTGATAGATAGCTACTCACCTACCTGAAGAATTTTGGTGGTGTGATACCACTTGAGTCTGGTATCAGTTTTGCAATAAAAAATGATGGGAAAAAATGGGAACTTTGAGAGGTACTCTCAACTCTGTACCACTTGCCACCCAATACAGAGGATGCTGGGGATAACGCTGCTGAGACAGTCTTGACTCGAGATGTTGTTCAAGAGTGAAGACAGCCCGCCATCCCCTCCTGAACTTGCCTGAGTGGTTTCTAACACAGGAGAATGGAAAGGTGTTTCCCTCAGAAAGGCAGGTTCCATAAGGCAAACATCTAATGAGTGTGGATGAGAGTAAATGTCACTTTATGTGTTATAAAGCCATGCTCAGTCCAGGGAAAGACATGAACAGAAGTGATTCATCCAGAAACCCAACAAAAGTAAACAAAGCCAAAGAACTGGAAATTTATGGCAGCTCATATAAATAATTTTAATTAAGATAATTCCCAAACTAGTGGACCCCCTAAGCCATGTGTCTTCTGAGAAAAATACGTTCACACGTTTTAAAAATCACATACTGTTTTGCTTCAAAGAGCAAATGAAATATTTAACACATTAAAGCTTCTGTCACAATCCTAGACATCAAGCCTTCATGCTTGTACTCAAAAACTGTACTTGCTGGTCATCTGATCTACAGTGTCCAGTGACTCTCACAGGCCAAATCTCACTAAATTCACCCAAATACTTTGATATTCTTGACAAGGATTTGTAGGCCCACACTGCAGTGTATTTTCATCACATTGAGAAATGAATTATTGTATATAAATATGAGGGGTTCCCGGGTGGCGCTAATGGTAAAAACTCAACCTTCTAATGTCGGAGATGTAAGAGATGCAGGACTGATCCCTGAGTCGGGGAGACCCCCTGGAGGAGGGCATGGCAACCCACAGCATATTGCCTGGAGAATCCCACAGACAGAGGAGCCCAGTGGGCTACAGACCATGGGGTGGCAGAGTCGAACACGACTGAAGCAACTTAACACACGCGTGGGTAAACATTAAACCAGCCTACGATATTTTGAGAAAAGCTCAGGGACTGGTGACTCTCTTCAGTGGTGGGCGGTTTTACGAATCGGGTTGGAAGAGCTCACTTTGACACTTATNATGGTCAGTGCTAACATCAGAGGTGTGTACACATACTCTGTTTATCCAGCTTGTAGCTGTGAGCCTGGGAACATACTAAGTACTACAAAGACAATTGTCTGCACAGAACTTAATATCTGGGAAACAGAGCAAAAAATAACTATCTCCGAAGTCTCAAAAAAAGACTTCTTGCAGATGATTTCTGACCAAAGTCTCAATAATTTCACCAGGCAAAGGAATAAGCATGTATAAAAACACTAGGGGTCGAACCTACATCTCTTTTGTCTCTTGCATTGGCAGGTGGATTCTTTACCACTGTGCCGCCTGGGAAACCCCAACTTCTATTAATAGAAGGATCACACCTGGTTTTCTCACCACTGTATACTGCAGTGTCTGAGATACGGTAAATGTTCAATAGATGTTTCTGCTGTTGGATGAATATGAAATCATTTTCTGACAATTTATTCCAATTGCTATCCCTTCAGATTCAAGAAGTGTATCTGTAGATCAGTGATCCCAACCATGATCTCCGATTGCAGATTTTAATTTTCTCTGGTAATTTCCACTGTAACTTTATAATGAGTAGATTAGAATATATAAATATTACAACTATATGTTAAATTTGTGAGCCTAATACACTTCATCCCTAATACACTTCATCTTCATTGCTTCATGCAGGTTGGAAGCAACAGTTGGAACTGGACATGGAACAACAGACTGGTTCCAAATAGGAAAAGAGGTACATCAAGGCTGTATATTGTCACTCTGCTTATTTAACTTTTATGCAGAATACATCATGAGATATCCTCGGCTGGAAGTAGCACAGCTGATTCCAGCTTGATTCCACAAGCTGGAATCAAGATTGCTGGGAGAAATATCAATCACCTCAGATATGCAAATGACACCACCCTTA
>SJYV01026114.1:0-20288 GCA_006410875.1 Neotragus pygmaeus
GATGCTTTTGAACTGTGGTGTTGGAGAAGACTCTTGAGAGTCCCTTGGACTGCAAGGAGATCCAACCAGTCCATTCTGAAGGAGATCAACCCTGGAATTTCTTTGGAAGGAATGATGCTGAAGCTGAAACTCCAATACTTTGGCCACCTCATGCGAAGAGTTAACTCACTGGAAAAGACTCTGATGCTGGGAGGGATTGGAGGCAGGAGGAGAAGGGGACGACCAAGGATGAGATGGCTGGATGGCACCACGGACTCGATGGATGTGAGTCTGAGTGAACTCCGAGAGATGGTGATGAATAGGGAGGCCTGGCATGCTGCAATTCATGGGGTTGCAAAGAGTCGGACACGACTGAGCGACTGAACTGAACTGAACTGAACAGAGTCACAGAGAAGAGTGCACCGTGACCAAGGCCAATATCTGGACTGCACAGATGGGGGAGACTTTCACAGCTGCCTCGAGGTGGTCCAGTTTGATCAAGCCTCAGTGACAGTGTTTGACCCACTTTTTTTCTCTTCACCCTCAGGATAACCCTGCTCCTGTTCCCTTAGCTCTGTAATTTTGCATTCACTCACCTCAATCTACATCACCATTCGAACGAGAAAGGAAAGAAATGCCTCTTATTTTATTCAGGACATATGAAGTTGGCACCCTTCATTTTTCAGTTTGTCCACTTTGGGACTTAAGCCATTTCCCAGTTAAGTTAACTCTTCCTTTTAGAAGGATTTTGTGTCCAGTGGGACCTCAATACACACCTGATGGTGCCCTGCTTATGTGGTTCTCCACTGCCTCCAGAAAAAGAGGAGGCTCCATAGCCTGGTGTCCAAGGCCCTTTTGATCAGGCCCTGACTCCCTCTCCAGCCTCAGCTCTTGGCACTGGTCTCTCTTTTCAAATGGCCACAAGAGCCTGGGAAATGAAACTTGGGTTACTTCTGGGTGCAGGGGGTTTTATCAGTCACCAATTTTGTATAAAATTCTCCAGTGGCCAAAATAGTAAAAAATAAGAGGACTCTCGAATAGGGCAGGGACTGGTTCCTATTAACAGAGGAGCATCTGGTGCCTCACCTATCTGCAGACAGTCCTGACATGGACCAGGACCAGGGTTGGGTTTCACTTTGTGGACCCTCTGCCTTGTGTCTCTGACCCTTTATATTACATCACAGCAACTTCTTTCCACCCCTCCCAAGGCAAACTGCCAGGATCCACGCAAGCTCAGGGGTCTTCTTTACCCTTGGCCTTCAGCTCTGAAGGCCCTGCTTGGGGACAGAGCCATCCCTTCCTCTCCCACTGGCTCATGTGAAATCAAGGGGGCCTGGCCTTTCTGCCCCCAAGTGCTCTGATTATCAGGGTGACTTTGTTGCCAGAGGCTTTGCAAATTGAGATAATGCTGCATTTCCTAAGACTGGGACCCAGTATTCAAAATAAAAAATTATTTAAATATTTTAAAAGGGCAGAAAGTTTAGACTCTGAGGAGATTTCCTGTGACGTACTGAGTTTCCCATTAAGCTAAATTCCACACCATTTGAAAACTCAATACTCATTCTTTGCTGGATTTTCTTTACTAACTCTACCCTCTCAATGTTCCCTCATTTTATTTTTAAATTTTTACTCTATTCTACTTTACAATACTGTGTTGGTTTTGCCATACATCGACATGAATCCACCACAGGTGTATACGAGCTCCCAATCTTGAATCCCCCTCCCACCTCCCACCCCACAACGTCTCTCTGGATCATCCCAGTGCACCAGCCCCGAGCATCCTGCATTGAACATAGACCGGCGCCTCGTATCTTACATGATGGTACACATGCTTCGCTTTGCTGGTATCGTCACCTGTGTCACACAATTGTATCTTTCAGTTTTTTGAAGTGTGTAGATTGTGTTTTTGTCCATCTACTGAAGGCAACTTAGATGCAGGAAGGGCATCCTTGCCTTTCTTATTGATGAAAAATGACTTCAGTTGGAGGAGATTATGAGCCTCCTTAGCCAAAGTCTTGTGGGTAATTTGTGAGAGTTAAAGGCCTTGTGAGTGGAAGGCTCTTTCAAAAAATAAACTTAACTTTAACATCATATATGGATATCCTAGTATCAACAATCTTTTTTTGGGGGGTGTGCTGTGTGGTTTGCAGGATCTTAGTTCCCTGATCTAGGATTGAACTCAGGCCACAGCAGTGAAAGCACAAAGTCCTAACCACTAGACTGCCAGGGAATGACCTCAATAATCTTTTGAGAACTATGCTAGGATGATAACAACTGAAATATACTTTTATTTGTTTTAAAGCAGATTATTAGTTCAGGAATATGTACAAAAAAATTGGGCTATAAATTGTGGTATATTTTATTCAGGGAGAATGACACTTTTATATCACTATTTTAAAATTCATATAGCTTTCATTAGGGCAAATATTAACACAGTTACTGTATTTATTTCCTATTTAAAGATGAGAAGTGTAATGTATTTTCAAGAGTCAAGAAGTGGGATATAATTGGCAGTGGATACATCTTCCGTGGTGGCTAAGATGGTAAAGAATCTGCTTACAATGCAGGAGATGTGAGTTCAATCCCTGGGTTGGGAAGATCCCCTGGAGAAGGGAATGGCAACCTGCTCCAGTATTCTTGCCTGGAAAATCCCATGGACAGAGGAGCCTGGAGGGCTACAGTCCATGGGGTCACAAAGAGTTGGATGCACACACACAGCATTCTTGGTATTTGGGTAATCTGAGTATATGTGTTTGTGTATGCTATGCTTCAGTTGCTGCTATAGCATTCCCAGTGGTATGTTGTATATTTATTTTAAGATACCATTTGCTCAAATTGGATAGCTAAGTGTTCTTTTCCTTAATTGGGGTACTTTTTGATGATAAAACAAGTGCTCTTCTTATTAAAATATGACTGCTATCATTATAATTTCACTTGAGCTCTATAATATCAATAAAGAAAACTAAAGAAAGCCACAATAAGTCAAAGGTTTCCTTGTGAAATGGTTTTTCAAATCTACAGAATATTATTTAATAACTTCTCACCCTAGTTAATTAGTTTTCTCAGCCTGGAGAAAGGTTGAGAAAACATTGGCATTAGTTTCCCAACCAGAAGGCACCAATCTAAACAACTGGAAAAATCCAAGTTAGCTAAATACACAAACTTGTTTGATTAACAGTATAGTCTTGGGATACGGTTGAGGGGGGGTTTATATGAAATAGATATTTAGGGTCTCTTGATTTTGTTTCATTTTTGTGGCAGAAGTGGTACCTTTGTTGTGGAATCATGGTACAGCTGTCCTATCTTATGGAACAAGTACCCTTAGCAAAGTCAAGTTTTCCATTAAATTCTACTGCAAAATTTAACGCAGTTAAATTCCAGGAAAAACAAAGTTGTGTAAAAGCTAAACTGAAAACTTTTGGTGAGAAAACAACTAAGATAAAAATTATTTCTGAAACATTCTGTTATCACATTAGTTGATGGGCACGCAATCAACAGTTGCAATTTAGTATCTTATTATCAGGGTCCTTTGCTTTTGCAAAACATTTTGATTCTAAAGTATTAAGTGGCCTTTCCTTAGTAGCTCTGGTTGCTCCAAGGGCTTGGGGATAAAAAAGTGAAAACATAAACTGATCTGTCTTGCAAGACCTTAGGAAATTTTAAGACGTATGGTGCACATTAGCATCACAGGAGTGAGTAAAGTGGTGTTTCAAACCCAACAAAGGTGTACACTTTCATGACATGTCTTTTTGGTTAAACTTCTCTCACTTAACAGTTTTAATCTGATCAGCAACCACGTGTGTTCTTATTGCCACAACTCACACTATATTAAAGCAAACAATAGCACTGCAAAGATTTTAGATGGACCCCAGTACTCCTGGTAGCTTGACATTAAAGGCATTACTTAGATCTTTATGTGTCTAACATAAAAAAATCATGATTATAGCAATCCAATAAATTCTAGCCCATGCAGTCTATGTCCCAAACAGCAAAGATAATTGAAGAGTAAGAATAAGGGTAAGAATAAAAGAACAGGAGGAGAAGGAGGAAAGGGGGAGGAGAAACCATTTGATATATCATCATAAATTCTCAATCCAAAGTTACTGATATATATATCAGTTCAGTTCAGTTCAGTTGCTCAGTCATGTCCAACTCTTTGCAGCCCCATGAATTGCAGCACGCCAGGCCTCCCTGTCCATCACCAACTCCCAGAGTTTACCCAAACTCATGTCCATTGAGTCGGTGATGCCATCCAGCCATCTCATCCTCTGTCGACCCTTCTTCTCAATCCCTCCCAGCATCAGGGTCTTTTCCAATGAGTCAACTCTTCCCAGGAGGTGGCCAAAGTATTAGAGTTTCAGCTTCAGCATCATTCCTTCCAAAGAAATCCCCGGGTTGATCTCCTTCAGAATGGGCTGGTTGGATCTCCTTGCAGTCCCAGGGACTCTCAAGAGTCTTTTCCAACACCACAGTTCAAAAGCATCAATTCTTCGGCACTCAGCTTTCTTCACAGTCCAACTCTCACATCCATACATGACCACAGGAAAAACCACAGCCTTGACTAGACGGAACTTTGTTGGCAAAGTAATGTCTCTGCTTTTCAATATGCTATCTAGGTTGGTCATAACTTTCCTNGGGTTAGGGTTAGGGTTTAGGGTTAGGGTTTAGGGTTAGCGTTAGGAGTTAGGGTTAGGGTTAGGGTTTAGGGTTTAGGGTTGGGGTTGGGGTTGGGTTAGGGTTAGGGTTAGATGAAACACATGCAACCGTGGTGGGAGCCAATTCTCAGTGTGACAGTTGATGTGGTGCAGTGCCACAAGGTTCCTCTGGAGTGGACAGCGACATCTGGGGGTCTCGTGGCGCAGGTGCTGTGCCACCTGGAGTTCCTCTGGACACTCCTGTGGTGAGCGACTCCTTTTGAGATGCAACGGGATCGTCGGGAATCCTTCCCCAACGAAGCTGGGAAAGGAAGCTTGATCTCGAGTGGAGCGGGGGGAAATGGGGCTCCTCTGAGTTGTGGCGGGACCCTCGGTGTTCCTCTCGAGTGGAGACGTGTATGTCGGGATATTCTTGAGTCACTGCAAGGGTGGGAAGGAACCCTTCGAAGTTCACGAGGGATGGGGTGACTTCCCACGAGATGCCGCAGAGGACAAGGGCCTCATTACGCCTGGAGGGGAGATCCTCCTGGTTTTTCTCGAGTTGCAGCAGGTTCCTCTCGAGTTATGACGGGGACCCCAGGGACCTGCCCTTTTGCCCTCCAGAAAGGCCAGGCACCACGTGAGTTCCCGGGGCCTCTGGAGATTCCTGGCAGTCGGGCTCGGCTCCTAAGTCCTCATCTGGAGCCTAAGGATTCCTCTCCACTGCTGATGTGCAACGTGGGGTTTCTCTGGAGGCTCCCCAGGGGAGTCAGGTCTCGTCTCCAGTGGAGACGTGCACGTCCTATTTCTTCCCGAGCTGTAGTCTCAGGGTCAGGCTTCCCGTCATGGTGACGCAGGGGTCTGGGGCTTCCCCTCGAGGCTTTTCCACAGGGTTGAAACACGTGGCACCGTGATGGGAGCCAATCCTCAGGGTGACAGTCGAGGCCGTGCAGGGCCACTAGGTTCCTCTGGAGTGCACAGAGACATCTGGGGGTCTCGTGGAACAGGTGCTGCGACACCCGGAGTTCCTCTGGACACTCCTGTGGTGAGCGACTCCTTTTGAGATGCAACGGGATCGTCGGGAATCCTTCCCCAACGAAGCTGGGAAAGGAAGCTTGATCTCGAGTGGAGCGGGGGGAAATGGGGCTCCTCTGAGTTGTGGCGGGACCCTCGGTGTTCCTCTCGAGTGGAGACGTGTATGTCGGGATATTCTTGAGTCACTGCAAGGGTGGGAAGGAACCCTTCGAAGTTCACGAGGGATGGGGTGACTTCCCACGAGATGCCGCAGAGGACAAGGGCCTCATTACGCCTGGAGGGGAGATCCTCCTGGTTTTTCTCGAGTTGCAGCAGGTTCCTCTCGAGTTATGACGGGGACCCCAGGGACCTGCCCTTTTGCCCTCCAGAAAGGCCAGGCACCACGTGAGTTCCCGGGGCCTCTGGAGATTCCTGGCAGTCGGGCTCGGCTCCTAAGTCCTCATCTGGAGCCTAAGGATTCCTCTCCACTGCTGATGTGCAACGTGGGGTTTCTCTGGAGGCTCCCCAGGGGAGTCAGGTCTCGTCTCCAGTGGAGACGTGCACGTCCTATTTCTTCCCGAGCTGTAGTCTCAGGGTCAGGCTTCCCGTCATGGTGACGCAGGGGTCTGGGGCTTCCCCTAGAGGCTTTTCCACAGGGTTGAAACACGTGGCACCGTGATGGGAGCCAATCCTCAGGGTGACAGTCGAGGCCGTGCAGGGCCACTAGGTTCCTCTGGAGTGCACAGAGACATCTGGGGGTCTCGTGGAACAGGTGCTGCGACACCCGGAGTTCCTCTGGACACTCCTGTGGCGAGCGACTCCTCTTGAGATGCGACGGGACCGTCGGATAACCTTCCCCAAGGAAGCAGGGAAAGGAAGACTCATCTCGAGTGGAGCAGGGGGACACGGGGCTCCTCTTGAGTTGTGGCAGGACCCTCGGTGTTCCTCTCGAGTGGAGACGTGTATGTCGGGAATTTCTTGAATCGCTGCATGGGTGTGAAGGAACCCGTCGAGGTTCACGAGGGATGGGGAGACTTCCTGTGAGATGCCGCAGAGGACAAGGGCCTCATCTCGCCTGGAGGGGAGATTCTCCTTGTTTTTCTCCAGTTGCGGCACGTTCTTCTCCTGTTACGACGGGGACCTCAGGGACCCGCCCTTGTGCCCTCTGGAAAGGCCAGGCACCATGCGAGTTCCCAGGGGCCTCTGGAGATTCCTTGGCAGTCGGGGCCGGCTCCTAAGTCCTCGTCTGGAGCCTGAAGATTCCTCTCCACTGCTGACGTGGACTGTGGGGTTCCTCTGGAGGCTCCCCTGGGCAGTCAAGTCTCGTCTCGTGTGGAGACCTGCACGTCCACTTTCCTCCCGAGCTGTAGCCGCAGGGTCAAGCTTCCCGTCGAGGTGACACAGGGGTCTGGGGCTTCCCCTCGAGGCTTTCCCACAAGGTTGAAAAACGTACCACTGTGATTTGAGCCAATCCTCGGGGTGACAGTCCAGGCGGCGCAGGGCCACTAGGTTTTTCTGGATTGGACAGAGACATCTGGAGGTGTTGTGGTACAGGTGGTGTGACACCCGGAGTGCCTCTGGACACTCCTCTGGCGAGCGCCTCCTCTTCAGATGCGACAGGACCGTCGGGTATCCTTCCCCGACGAAGCAGGGAAAGGAAGACTGATTATGAGCTGAGCAGTGGGACACGGGGCTCCTCTTGAGTTGTGGCGGGACCCTCGGTGTTCCTCTCGAGTGGAGACGTGTATGTCAGGATACTCTTGAGTCACAGCAAGGGTGTGAAGGAACCCGTCGATGTTCATGAGGGATGGGTTGACTTCCCGGGAGGTGCTGCAGAGGACAAGGGACTCATCTCCCCTGGTGGGGAGATCCTCCTTGTTTTTCTGGAGTTGCAGCAGGTTCCACTCGAGTTGCAATGGGGACCCTAGGGAACCGCCCCTGTGCCCTCCGGAAAGACCAGGCTCCACACAAGTTCCCAGGGGCCTCTGGAGATTCCTTGGCAGTTGGGGACGGCTCCTAAGTCCTCGTCTGGAGCCTGAGGATTCCTCTCCACTGCTGACGTGGACCGTGGGGTAACTCTGAAGGCTCCCCAAGGGAGTCACTTCTCGTCTTGAGTGGAAACGTGCACGTCCGCTTTCCTCCCGAGCTGTAGCCGCAGGGTCAAGCTTCCCGTCGAGGTGACACAGGGGTCTGGGGCTTCCCCTCGAGGCTTTCCCACAAGGTTGAAAAACGTACCACTGTGATTTGAGCCAATCCTCGGGGTGACAGTCCAGGCGGCGCAGGGCCACTAGGTTTTTCTGGATTGGACAGAGACATCTGGAGGTGTTGTGGTACAGGTGGTGTGACACCCGGAGTGCCTCTGGACACTCCTCTGGCGAGCGCCTCCTCTTCAGATGCGACAGGACCGTCGGGTATCCTTCCCCGACGAAGCAGGGAAAGGAAGACTGATTATGAGCTGAGCAGTGGGACACGGGGCTCCTCTTGAGTTGTGGCGGGACCCTCGGTGTTCCTCTCGAGTGGAGACGTGTATGTCAGGATACTCTTGAGTCACAGCAAGGGTGTGAAGGAACCCGTCGATGTTCATGAGGGATGGGTTGACTTCCCGGGAGGTGCTGCAGAGGACAAGGGACTCATCTCCCCTGGTGGGGAGATCCTCCTTGTTTTTCTGGAGTTGCAGCAGGTTCCACTCGAGTTGCAATGGGGACCCTAGGGAACCGCCCCTGTGCCCTCCGGAAAGACCAGGCTCCACACAAGTTCCCAGGGGCCTCTGGAGATTCCTTGGCAGTTGGGGACGGCTCCTAAGTCCTCGTCTGGAGCCTGAGGATTCCTCTCCACTGCTGACGTGGACCGTGGGGTAACTCTGAAGGCTCCCCAAGGGAGTCACTTCTCGTCTTGAGTGGAAACGTGCACGTCCGCTTTCCTCCCGAGCTGTAGCCGCAGGGTCAAGCTTCCCGTCGAGGTGACACAGGGGTCTGGGGCTTCCCCTCGAGGCTTTCCCACAAGGTTGAAAAACGTACCACTGTGATTTGAGCCAATCCTCGGGGTGACAGTCCAGGCGGCGCAGGGCCACTAGGTTTTTCTGGATTGGACAGAGACATCTGGAGGTGTTGTGGTACAGGTGGTGTGACACCCGGAGTGCCTCTGGACACTCCTCTGGCGAGCGCCTCCTCTTCAGATGCGACAGGACCGTCGGGTATCCTTCCCCGACGAAGCAGGGAAAGGAAGACTGATTATGAGCTGAGCAGTGGGACACGGGGCTCCTCTTGAGTTGTGGCGGGACCCTCGGTGTTCCTCTCGAGTGGAGACGTGTATGTCAGGATACTCTTGAGTCACTGCAAGGGTGTGAAGGAACCCGTCGATGTTCATGAGGGATGGGTTGACTTCCCGGGAGGTGCTGCAGAGGACAAGGGACTCATCTCCCCTGGTGGGGAGATCCTCCTTGTTTTTCTGGAGTTGCAGCAGGTTCCACTCGAGTTGCAATGGGGACCCTAGGGAACCGCCCCTGTGCCCTCCGGAAAGACCAGGCTCCACACAAGTTCCCAGGGGCCTCTGGAGATTCCTTGGCAGTTGGGGACGGCTCCTAAGTCCTCGTCTGGAGCCTGAGGATTCCTCTCCACTGCTGACGTGGACCGTGGGGTAACTCTGAAGGCTCCCCAAGGGAGTCACTTCTCGTCTTGAGTGGAAACGTGCACGTCCGCTTTCCTCCCCAGCTGTAGTCACAGGGTGAGGGTTCCTGTGGTGTTGACACAGGGGTCTGGGGCTTCCCCTCTAGGCTTTCCCACAGGGTTGAAACACATGCCACGGTGGTGAGAGCTAATCCTTGGTGTGACAGTCTAGGCGGCGCAGGGCCACCAGGTTCCTCTGAAGTGGACAGAGACATCTGGGGGTCTCGTCAAACAAGTGGCTGAAACCCCGGAGCTCATCTGGACACTCCTGTGAGAGCGTCTCCTCTTGAGATGTGATGGGACTGTCGGGAAACGTTCCCCAATGAAGCCGGGAAAGGGAGCCTGATCTGGAGCAGAGCAGGGGGATACGGGGCTCCTCCTGAGTTGTTGTGGGACCCTCGGTTTTCCTCCCGAGTGGAGACGTGTATGTCGGGATATTCTTGAGTCGCTGCAAGGATGGGAAGGAACCCGTCGAGGTTCACGAGGGATGGGGTGACTTCCCATGAGATGCGGCAGAGGACAAGGGCTTTATCTCGCATGGAGGGGAGATTCTCCTTGTTTTTCTAGAGTTGCGGCACGTTCCTCTCCAGTTACGTCGGGGAACCCAGGGACCCGCCCTTGTGCCCTCCGGAAAGGCCAGGCACCACGCGAGTTCCCAGGGACCTCTGGAGATTCCTTGGCAGTTGGGGCCAGCTCCTAAGTCCTCGTCCAGAGCCTGAAGATTCCTCTCCACTGCTGACGTGGACCGTGGGGTTCCTCTGTAGGCTCCCCATGGGAGTCAAGTCTCATCTCGTGTGGACACCTACAGGTCTGCTTTCCTCCCGAGCTGTAGCCACAGGGTCAGGCTTCCCCGGCTAGGTGACACAGGGGTATGGGGCTTCCCCTCGAGGCTTTCCCACAAGGTTGAAAAATGTGCCACCGTGGTTTGAGCCAATCCTCGGGTTGACAGTCGAGGCGGCGCAGGGACACCAGGTTCCTCTGAAGTGGACAGAGACATCTGGGGGTATTGTGGAACAATGGCTCGAACCACGGAGTTCCAAGGGACAAACCTCTGGAGAGCGCCTCCTCTTGAGATGCGACGGGATCTCCGGAAAACCTTTCTCGACGAAGCAGGAAAAGGAAGCCTGATCTCGAGCGGAGCAAGGGGACACGGGGCTCCTCTTGAGTTGTGGCGGGATCGTCGTTTGTTCCTCACGAGTCCAGACGTGTTCGTCGGGATATTCTTGAGGCGCTGCACGGGTGTGAAGGAACCGGTCGAGGTTCACGAGGAATGGGGTGACTTCCCGTGAGATGCCGCAGAGGACAAGGGCCTCATCTCGCCTGGAGGGGAGATCCTCCTGGTTTTACTCGAGTTGCGGCACGTTCCTCACGTGTTACAATGGGGAACACAGGGACCCGTCCCTGTGCCCTCCGAAAAGCCCTGGCTCCACACGAGTTACCAGGGGCCTCTGGGGATTCCTTGGCAGTCGGGGCCGGCTCCTAAGTCCTCGTCTGAAGCCTGAGGATTCCTCTCCACTGCTGACCTGGACCATAGGGTTCCTCTGAAGGCTCCCAATGGGAGTCAGTTCTCACCTCAAGTGGAGACGTGCAAGTCTGCTTTCATCCCGAGCTGTAGCTGCAGGGTCAGGCTTCCCGTCGAGGTGACACAGGGGTCTGGGGCTTCCCCTCGAGGTATTCCCTCAGGGTTGAAACACGTGCAACTGGGGTGGGAGCCAATTNTGTGCACGTCCGCTTTCCTCCTGTGATGTAGCTGCAGGGTCAGGCTTCCCGTGGATGTGACACAGGTGTCTGGGGCTTCCCCTCGAGGCTTTCCCTCAGGGTTGAAACACGTGAAACCGTGGTGGGATCCAGTTCTTGGTGTGACAGTCGAGGCGGCGCAGTGCCACCAGGTTCCTCTGGAGTGCACAGAGACATCTGGGGGTCTCGTGGAACAGGTGGTGCGACCCCCGGAGTTCCTCTGGACACTCCTGTGGCGAACGACTCCTCTTGAGATGTGACGGGACTGTCCAGAATCGTTCCCCGATGAAGCAGGGAAAGGAAGCTTGTTCGCGAGTGGAGCAGGGGGACACGGGGCTCCTCCTGAGTTGTGACGGGATACTTGGTGTTCCTCTCGAGTGGAGACGTGTAGGTCCCGATATTCTTGACTTGCTGCAAGGTTTTAAAGGAACCCGTCGAGGTTCAGGAGGGATGAGGTGACTTCCCGCGAGGTGCCGCAGAGAACAAGGGCCTCATCTCGCCTGGTGGGGAGATCCTCCTGGTTTTTCTCGAGTTGCGGCAGGTTCCACTCGAGTTACGACGGGGACCCCATGGAACTGCCCCTGTGCCCTCTGAAAAGGCCAGACTCCACGTGATATCCCAGGGGCCTCTGGAGATTCCTTGGCATTCGTGCCCAGCTCCTAAGTCCTCGTTTGGAGCGTGAGGATTCGTCTCCAGTGCTGACATGGACCGTGGTGTTCCTCTGGAGGCTCCTCAGAGGGAGTCAGGTCTCGTCTCCAGTGGAGATGTGCACATCCGATTTCCTCCCGAGCTGTGGTCGCAGGGTCAGGCTTCCCGTCGAGGGACACAGGGGTTTGGGGCTTCCCTTTGAGGCTTTCCCACAGGGTTGAAACACGTGCCACCGTGGTGGGAGCCAATCCTNTCTCGTCTCCAGTGGAGATGTGCACATCCGATTTCCTCCCGAGCTGTGGTCGCAGGGTCAGGCTTCCCGTCGAGGGACACAGGGGTTTGGGGCTTCCCTTTGAGGCTTTCCCACAGGGTTGAAACACGTGCCACCGTGGTGGGAGCCAATCCTCTCGGTGAGAGTAGAGGAGCCGCACGGACACTAGGTTTTTCTGGATTGGACAGAGACATCTGGAGGTCTCGTGGAACAGGTGGTGTGACCCCCGGAGTTCCTCTGGACACTCCTGTGGAGAATGCCTCCTCCTGAGATGCGACGGGACCGTCGGGCATCCTTCCCCGACGAAGCAGGGAAGGAAGCCTGATCTNGAGACATCTGGAGGTCTCGTGGAACAGGTGGTGTGACCCCCGGAGTTCCTCTGGACACTCCTGTGGAGAATGCCTCCTCCTGAGATGCGACGGGACCGTCGGGCATCCTTCCCCGACGAAGCAGGGAAGGAAGCCTGATCTCGAGTGGAGCGGTGGGACACGGGGCTCCTCTTGAGTTGTGACGGGCCCTTGGTGTTCTTCTCGAGTGGAGACGTGTATGTCGGGATATTCTTGAGTCGCTGCAAGGGTGTGAAGGAACCCGTCGAAGTTCATGAGGGATGGGGTTACTTCCCGTGAGATGCGGCAGAAGACAAGGGCCTCTTCTCACCTGGAGGGGAGATCCTCATGGTTTCTCTCGAGTTGCGGCAGTTTCCTCTCGAGTTATGATGGGAAACCCAGGCAGCCGCCCCTGTGCCCCCTGAAAAGGCCAGGCCGCACGCGATTTACCAGGGGTCTCTGAGGATTCGTTGGCAGTCAGGGCCGGATCCTAAGTCCTTGTCTGGAGCCTGAGGATTCCTCTCCACTGCTGACGTGGACCGTGGTGTTCCTTTGGAGGCTCCCCAAGGGAGTCAGTTCTTGTCTGGAGTGGAGACGTGCACGTCTGCTTTCCTCCCGAGCTATAGCCCCAGGTCAGGCTTCCCATCGAGGTGACACAGAGGTCTGGGGCTTCCCCTTGAGGCTTTCCCACAGGGATGAAACCCGTGCCACCGTGGTGGGAGCCAATCCTCGGGGTGACAGTCGAGTCGGAACAGGGCCGCTAGGTTTCTCTGGATTTGACAGAGACTTTGGTGGTCTCGTGAACAGGTGGTGCGACCCCCGGAGTTCCTCTGGACACTCCTGTGGCCAGCGCCTCCTCCTTATATGTGACCGGACCGTTGGGAATCCTTCCTCGACGATGCAGGGAAAGGAAGCCTGATCTTGAGCAGAGCGGGGGGACACGATGCTCCTCTTGAGTTGTGGCGGGACCCTTGGTGTTCCTGTCGAGTGGAGACGTGTATGTCCGGATATTCTTGTGTCACTGCAATGGTGTGAAGGTACCCGTCGAGGTTCATGAGGGACAGGGTCACATCCGTCGAGGTGCTGCAGAGGACAAAGGCCTCATCTCGCCTGGAGGGGAGATCCTTCTGGTTTTTCTCGAGTTGCATCAGGTTTCTCTCGAGTTACGATGGGACCCCAGGGACCCGCCCCTGTGGCCTCTGAAAATGCCAGTCTCCACGTGAGTGCCAGTGGCCTCTGGGGATTCCTTGGCAGTCGGGCCTGGTTCCTAAGTCCTCGTCTGGAGCCTGAGGATTCTTCTCCACTGCTGACGTGCAACCTGGGGTTTCTCTGGAGACTCCCCAGGGGTCAGGTCTCGTCTCGAGTGGAGACGTGCAAGTCCGCTTTCCTCCTGAGCTGTCACCGCAGGGTCAAGATTCCTGTCGAGGTGACACAGGGGTCTGGGGCTTTCCCTCGAGGCTTTAACACAGGGATGAAACACGTGGCACCGTGGTGGGAGCCAATCATTGCGGTGACTTTCGAGGAGACGCAGGGACACTATAAATTTTTCTGGATTGGACAGAGACATCTGCAGGTCTCGTGGAACAGGTGGTGTGCCCCCGAAGTTCCTCTGGACACTCCTGTGGAGAGCGCCTCCTCCTGAGATGCGACGGGACTGTCGGGAATCCTTCCCCGATGAAGCAGAGAAATGAAGCCTGATCTCGAGCAGAGCGGTGGGACACGGGGCTCCTCTTGAGTTGTGGCGGGAACCTTGGTGTTCTTCTCGAGTGGAGACATGTGTATCGGGATATTCTTGAGTCGCTGCAAGGGTGTGAAGGAACCCCTCGAGGTTCACGTGGGATGGGGTTACTTCCCACGAGATGCCGCAGAGGACAAGGGCCTCATCTCGCCTGGAGTGGAGATCCTCCTGGTTTCTCTCGAGTTGTGGCAGTTTCCTCTCGAGTTGCTGCAGTTTCCTCTCGAGTTACGTCGGGAACCCCAGGGAGCCACCCCTATACCTCTGAAAAGGCCAGGCCCCACGCGGGTTACCAGGGGCCTCTGGGGATTCCTTGGAAGTCAGGGCTGGCTCCTAAGTCCTCATCTGGAGCCTGAGGATTCCTCTCCACTGCTGACGTGGACAATGGTGTTTCTCTGGAGGCTCCCCAAGGGAGTCAGGTCTCATCTGAAGTGGAGACGTGCACGTCCGAGTTCCTCCCGAGCTATAGCCCCAGGTCAGGCTTCCCGTCGAGGTGACACAGAGGTCTGGGGCTTCCCCTCGAGGCTTTCCCACAGGAGTGAAACACGTGCCACTGTGGTGGGAGCCAAACCTCGGGGTGGCAGTCGAGGCAGCGCAGGGCCACCAGGTGCTCTGAAGTGGACAGAGACCTCTGGAGGTCTCGTGGAACAAGTGGCTCGAACTCCGGAGTTTCTGGGGACACACCTCTGGAGAGCGCCTACTCTTGAGATGCGACAGGACCTTCGGGAATCCTTCCCCGACGATGCAGGAAAAGGAAGCCTGATCTCGAGTGGAGCAGAGGGACACAGGGCTCCTCTTGAGTTGTGGTGTGACCCTTGGTGTTTCTCTCGAGTGGAGACGTGTGTGTCAGGATATTCTTGAGTCGCTGCTAGGGTGTGAAGGAACCCGTCAAGGTTCACGAGGGATGGGATGACTTCNGATCTCGAGTGGAGCAGAGGGACACAGGGCTCCTCTTGAGTTGTGGTGTGACCCTTGGTGTTTCTCTCGAGTGGAGACGTGTGTGTCAGGATATTCTTGAGTCGCTGCTAGGGTGTGAAGGAACCCGTCAAGGTTCACGAGGGATGGGATGACTTCCCGCGAAGTGCCGCAGAGGACAAGGGCCTCATCTCGCCTGGAGGGGAGATCCTCCTGGTTTTTCTCGAGTTGCGGCAAGTTGCTCTTGAGTTATGAAGGGGACCCCAGGGACCCGCCCTGTGACCCCAGAAAGGCCAGGCTCCACGAGAGTTCCCAGGGACCTCTGGAGATTCCTTCGCAGTTGGGGCTGGCTCCTAAGTCCTCGTCTGGAGCCTGAGAATAAATCCACTGCTGACGTGGACCGTGGTGTTCCTCTAAAGTCTCCCCAGGGGGTCAGGTCTCATCTCGAGTGGAGACGTGCACGTCCACTTTTCTCCCGAGCTGTAGCTGCAGGGTCAGGCTTCCCATGGAGGTGAAACAGGGGTCTGGGGCTTCCCCTGGAGGCTTTCCCACAGGGTTGAAACATGTGCCACCGTGGTGGGAGCTCATCCTCGGGGTGACAGTCGTGGTGGCACAGGGACACCTGGATACTCTGGATTGGACAGAGACATCTGGGGGTCTCGTGGAACAGGAGGTGCAACCCCTGGAGTTTTTCTGGACACTTTTGTGGAGAGCACCTCCTCTTGAGATGAGACGGGACCATCGGGAACCCTTCCCTGATGAAGCAGGGAAAGGAAGCCTGATCTAGAGCGGAGCAAGTGGACATTGGGCTCCTCGTGAGTTGTGGCGGGACCCTCGGTGTTCCTCTCGAGTGGAGACGTGTATGTCGGAATATTCTTGTGTTGCTGCAAGGGTGCAAAGGGACCCGTCGAGGTTCATGAGGGATGGGCCGACTTCCCGCCAGATGCTACAGGGGACAAGGGCCTCATCTCGCCTGGAGGGGAGATCCTCCTGCTTTTTCTCGAGTTGCGGTAGGTTCGTCTTGAGGTACGATGGGGACCCCAGGGACCCGCCCCAGGGCCCTCCAGAATGGCCAAGCTTCACGCGAGTTGCCAGGGGCCTCTGGGGAATACTTCGCAGTCGGGGCCGGCTCCTAAGACCTCGTTTGGAACGTGAGGATTCCTCTCAACTGCTGACGGAGACCGTGGGGTTCCTCTGGAAGCTTCCAAGGGGAGTCAGGTCTCCTCTTGAGTGGAGATGTGCATGTCCGCTTTCCTCCCAAGCTGTAGACGCAGAGTCAGGTTTGCTGTTGAGGTGACACAGGGGTCTGGGGCTTACCCTCGAGGCCTTCCCACAGAGTTGAAACATGTGCCACTGTGGTAGTGCAGGTAAATCAGGTTCCTCTGAAGTGGACAGAGACATCTGAGGTCTCGTGGAACAAGTGGCTCGAACCCCGGATTTTCTGGGGACACACCTCTGGAGAGCGCCTCCTCTTGAGATGTGACGGGACCGTAGTAAAACCTTCCCCGACGAAGCAGGGAAAGGAAGCCTGATCTCAAGCGGAGCAGGGGGACACGGGGCTCCTCTTGAGTTGTGACGGGACCCTCGGTGTTCCTCTCGAGTGGAGACGTGCATGTCGGGATATTCTTGAGTCGCTGCACGGGTGTGAGGGAACCTGTCGAGGTTCATGAGGGATGGGATAACTTCCTGCGAGATGCCGCAGAGGACAAGGGCCTCATCTCGCCTGGAGTGGAAATCCTCCTGGTTTTTCTTGAGTTGCGGCAGGTTCCTCTCGAGTTATGACGGGTACCGCAGGGACCTGCCCTGTGACCCCGGAAAGGCCAGGCTCCACGTGAGTTCGCAGGGACCTCTGGGGATTCCTTGGCAATCGGGGCCGGCTCCTAAGTCCTCGTCTGGATCCTGAGAATTCCTCTCCACTGCTGATGTGTACAGTGGTGTTCCTCTGTAGGCTCCACAGGGGAGTCAGGTCTCGTCTCAATTGGAGACGTGCGTGTCCGCTTTCCTCCCGAGCTGTAGCCCCAGGATCAGGCTTCCTGTCGAGGTGACACAGGGATCTGGGGCTTTCCCTCGAGCTTTCCCACAGGATTGAAACACGTGCCGCCGTGTTGGGAGCCAATCTTCGGGGTGACAGTCGAGGTGGCCCAGGGCCACCAGGTTCCTCTGGCATTTGCAAAGACATCTTGGGGTCTCGTGGAACACGTCGTGCGAACCCCGGAGTTCCTCTGGACACTCCTGTGGAGAGCGCCTCCCATTGAGATGCATCTGGCCCGTAGGGAATCCTTCCCTGTCGAAGCAGGGAAAGGAAGCCTGATCTGTTGCGGAGCAGGGGGACACGGGGCTCCTCTTGAGTTGTGGCGGGTAACTCGGTGCTCCTCTTGAGTGGAGATGTGTATGTTGGGAGATTCTTGAGTCGCTGCAAGGGTGTGAAGGAACCCGTCGAGGTTCACGAGGGATGGGGTGACTTCCCGCGAGATGCCGCTGACGACAAAGCCCTCATCTTGCCTGGAGGGGAGATTCTCCTGGTTTTTCTAGTTGCGGCAGGTTCATTTCTAGTTACAATGGGGACCCCAGGGACCCGCCTCTGTGCCCTCCGGAAGGCCAGGCTACACGAGAGTTCCCAGCGACCCCTGGAGATTACTTCACAGTCGGGGCTTGCTCCTAACTCCTCGTCTCGAGCCTGAGAATTCCTCTCCACTACTGATGTGCAACGTGGGGTTTCTCTGGAGGCTCCCCAGGGGAGTCAGTTCTCGTCTCGAGTGGAGACATGCACGTCCGATTTCCTTCCGAGCTGTAGTCACAGGGTCAGGCTTCCCGTCGAGGAACACAGGGGTATGGGGCTTCCCCTCGAGGCTTTCCCACAGGGTTGAAACACGTGCCACCGTGGTGGGAGCCAATCCTCGGTGTGACATTTGAGGAGCTGCAGACACACTAGGTTTTTCTGGATTGGACAGAGACATCTGGAGGTCTCGTGGAACAGGTGGTGTGACCCCCGGAGTTCCTCTGGACACTCCTGTGGAGAGCGCCTCCCCTTGAGAGGCAACGGGACCATCGGGAATCCTTCCCCGACGAAGCAGGGAAAGGAACCCTTATCTCGAGCAGAGCAGTGGGACACGGGGCTCCTCTTGATTTGTGGTGCGAACCTCAGTGTTCTTCTCGAGTNGATCCTCCATTTTACTTTTCCCTTCCAGCTGGCAGTAATGGAAATGACTATAATGTGATCTTCAAACCACACCGTGAAGCTGGGAACCCTTATCTCGAGCGGAGCAGTGGGACACGGGGCTCCTCTTGATTTGTGGTGCGAACCTCAGTGTTCTTCTCGAGTGAAAACGTGTATGTCGGGATATTCTTCAGTCGCTGCAAGGGTGTGAAGGAACCCATTGAGGTTCATGAGGAATGGGGTTACTTCCCGCGAGATGCTGCAGAGGACAAGGGCCTCATCTTGCCTGGAGGGGAGATCCTCCTGGTTTTTCTCGAGTTGCAGCAGGTTCGTCTTGAGGTACGACAGGGACCCCAGGGACCCGCCCCAGTCCTCCAGAACGGCCAGTCTCCATGCGAGTTGCCAGGGGCCTCTGGGGAATCCTTTGCAATCGGGACCAGCTCCTAAGACCTCGTCTGGAACCTGAGGATTCCTCTCAACTGCTCACGTGGACCGTGGGGTTCCTCTGGAAGCTTCCAAGGGGAGTCAGGTCTCCTCTCGAGTGGAGACGTGCACGTCCGCTTTCCTCCCAAGCTGTAGCCGCAGGGTCAGGCTTGCCTTCGCGGTGCCCCAGGGGTCTGGGTCTTCCTCTCGAGGCTTTACCACAGGGCTGAAACACGTGCCACCATGGTGGGAGCCAATCCTCGGGGTGACAGTCGAGGCGGCACAGGGCCACCACATTCCTATGGAGTGGAAAGAGACTCTGGGGGTCTCGTGGAAGAGGTGGCGTGACCCCCAGAGTTCCTCTAGCACTCCTGTGGAGAGCGCCCCTTCTTGAGATGCCACGGACCTGTCGAGAATCCTTCCCCGATGAAGCATGGAAAGGAAACTTCATCTTGAGTGGAGCAGGTGGACACGGGGCTCCTCTTGATGTTTGGCAGGACCCTCGGTGTTCCTCTCGTGTAGAGACGTGTATGGCGTGATATCCTTGAGTCGCTGCAAGGGTGTGAAGGAACCCGTCGAGGTTCACAAGGGATGGGATGACTTCCCGCCAGATGCTGCTGAGGACAAGGGCCTCATCTCGCCTGGAGTGGAGATCCTCCTGGTTTTTCTCTAGTAGCGGTAGGTTCCTATCGAGTTACGACGGGGACCCCAGGGACCCGCCCCTGGACCCTCTGGATTGGCCAGGCTCCACGCGAGTTCCCAGGGGCATCTGGGGATTCCTCACAGTTGCGCCCGGCTCCTAAGTTTTTGACCGGAGCCTGAGGATGCCTCTCCACTGCTGACGTGGTCCGTGGAGTTCCTTTGGATGCTCCCCAGGGGAGTCAAGTCTCGTCTCGAGTGGAAACGTGCACGTTCTCTTTCCTCCCGAGCTGTAGCCGCAGGTTCATGCTTCCCGTTGAGGTGAAACAGGGGTCTGGGGCTTCCCCTCGAGGCTTTCCCACAGGGTTGAAACACTTGCCACCGTGGTGGGAGCCAATCCTCAGAGTGACAGTCGAGGCGGCACAGCGCCATCAGGTTCCTCTGGATTGGATAGAGACATCTGGTGTTCTCATGGAACAGGTGACGCAACCCCCGGTTTTCCTCTGNCTTTCCCACAGGGTTGAAACACTTGCCACCGTGGTGGGAGCCAATCCTCAGAGTGACAGTCGAGGCGGCGCAGCGCCATCAGGTTCCTCTGGAGTGGACAGAGACATCTGGGGGTCTCGTGCAACATGTGGCGAGACACCCAGAGTTCCTCTGAACACTCCTGTGGAGAGCGCCTCCTCCTTAGATGCGACTGGACCGTTGGGAATCCTTCCTCGATGAAGCATGGAAAGGAACCCTCATCTCGAGCAGAGCAGGTGGACACGGGGCTCCTCTTGAGGTGTGGCGGGACCCTCGGTGTTCCTTTCGAGTAGAGACATGTATGGCGTGATATCCTTGAGTCACTGCAAGGGTGTGAAGGAACCCGTCGAGGTTCACAAGGGATGGGATGACTTCCCGCCAGATGCCGCTGAGGACAAGGGCCTCATCTCGCCTGGAGGGGAGATCCTCCTGGTTTTTCTCGAGTTGAGACAGGTTCCTCTTGAGTTACGATGGGGACCCCAGGGACCTGCCTCTGGGCTCTCCTGAACTTCCAGGCTCCACGCGAGTTGCCAGGGGCTTCTGGGTATTCCTTTGCAGTCGGGGCCCTCTCCTAAGTCCTCTTCTGGAGCCTGAAAATACCCCTCCACTGCAGACATGGG
>SJYV01026118.1:5897-27854 GCA_006410875.1 Neotragus pygmaeus
GAGACACACCCTCACACTTTATGAGGTCAGCAAGTCTCTTCCCCAGGCAATGGTGGCCCTGGGTGAGCCTTGACATCACAAAGCCCCATCATGACACTTCTAGTGGAGAATGGGGAGCAATTCAGATGTTTTGGTGGGAGAAATGAGGCATTTATAATTCCCCTAGAGAGGCCTCCAAACTTACCTGAAATCCTCATCTCTCTAAGTCAACTCCGATGGGTCACATGGCAGGGAGAGTGTGTCTTCTCAAAACTTTGTCTATTATTTCTATTTATGACTGTGAAAGTATAAGGGAATTAAAAAAAATCTGCCAAAGATACAGCTTAAGCAGCCCCAGCTAATGTAGGTTTATTTTCTTTGTTCCATAGTCTCAAAATAACTGATATTTAAGAATGAATTTTATTTAAAACCTATTTTTCACATTCAGAAAGATATTTTATGTTCAAATATAAGAAAATTTTATTCTTTTCAAGCTAAAAAAAGTTTATATCTTGCAGTGAATACTTTGTTTCACTGATTTAGATATAAATAATTCACATTGTATTTCTTTACCTTGACACTTTTTGTGGTATCAGTGGGTATTTGGAATCAACTGTTTGAACCTGGGGTGTGTATAGAAACATCACCTCAGGGACTGCAGGCTGTGCATGAAGTGATCTCAAGGCCTTGCAAACCATTAAGGATGCTCTGTGGAAAGGAGCAATGGTAACCATGGCAGTCTGCATTGGTGACAATTGTTTAACAAGGTCTTCTCTTAATTAACTCCCTCATAGAAGACAACGAATTTTTAAAAATACCTACTAAAACTGTGGCCGTATGAATGTATATATATATATATATATATATATATATATATACACACACATAAACATAGACATATGTGTGTGCATTTGTATATGTGTACACTGAAACTTTGTACTGTGTTGATAATATATAAAACATTAAAACCTGAATATATGACAATGAACGTTTAAAACAGAAACCAACAGAATTTGGTTTTGCAGAGGAAAATTATTTAATTACTGNTTGTATATGTGTACACTGAAACTTTGTACTGTGTTGATAATATATAAAACATTAAAACCTGAATATATGACAATGAACGTTTAAAACAGAAACCAACAGAATTTGGTTTTGCAGAGGAAAATTATTTAATTACTGACATTATTTGAGAATACTGGAGTATGGAGGTGTTAATCAAAACAGAAACAGCATTTACTTGGTTTTACTTGGGGCAGGAGAAGGGGATGATAGAGGATGAGATGGCTGGTTGGCATCACTGACTTGATGGACATGAGTCTGAGCGAACTCCAGGAGATGGTGATAGACAGGGAAGCCTGGCGTGCTGCAATTCATGGGGTCGCAAATAGTCGGACACGACTGAGCGACTGAACTGAACTGAACTGAGCTGCCCTCTTGTAGAATTTAGTAAGAGGTAATGATAACCCTATATGTGAGAATGCAAAACAGACACAGATGTACAGATCTGTCGTTTGGAATCTGTGAGAGAAGTGAGGCTGGGATGATCTGAGAGAATAGCATTGAAACATGTATGTTATCATATGTGAAACAGATCGCCAATCCAGGTTAGATGCATGAAACATCGTGCTCAGGGCTGATGCACTGGGATGACCCAGAGGGATGGGATGGGGAGGGTGGTGGTGGGGTGATTCTGGATGGTGAACACATGTACACCTGTGGCGGATTCCTGTCAAGAATTGCAAAACCCACTACAGCATTGTAAAGTAATTAGCCTCCAATTAAAATAAATAAAATTTAAAATATAAACTAAATTCCTTTGCTAAAAAGGGTCTAATCAATGTTGGCTTTGTGACCTCCTAAAACACTGGTATTTTCCTTCGTTTCTTCCTTCTTCCTCCCCCCTCTTTCTTTCCTTTTCTTTCTTATACAATTGTTAAAATTTACTTTCTGTTTATAGTTATGACAGAGTACTGGCTCTATTCCCCATGTTGTGCAGTCCATCCTTGAGCTCATTTTTCACCTAACACGGTGTGACTACCACTGCCCCACCTCTGTATTGCCCCTGCCTCTTCCCATCCCTGCTGTTGACCAGTAGATAGTTCTCTATATCTGTGAGCTTCCATTTTTATTATACTCTCTGCTTTGTGGTGATTTTGGATTCTATAAGTGATGTCATACAGTATTTGTCTAATTCTTTCTGTGTTATTTACTTAATAGTATGCCTTCCATGTTGCTGCAAATGCCAATTTTTCATTCTTCTTAGGGGGTACTTTCTTTCTATGCCTCTTAGCAAATGGCACTGCCAACCAACACATGATATGGGCTCCCCAGCTAATTTTCCATCTCTACATACACAGAGAAACACCAAACCCTCTTCCTCTTCTCCCAAGAAATATATCCTGTAGTTTTATACCAGTGACATGCCATTCCCCAGGACACACAAGACAGGCATACGTCAGGAGTGGTCAGAAACAAATACTCCCTTGTGGCGTGAGAAACAAGGGTCCAAGAGGACCACGGAGAACCCAGAGGGATGAGCTCATTGGGTGGTATGGCAGGGGCTGGGGATGTTGGTGTGGAGGCTGAGCAAGCGAGAGTACTGAGATGCAGAGTACCAGGGATGCCAAAGTTGTACTCCTTAACGACCTCTCTGTGCCTGAGACGTCTTCTCCGTTCCACTGCTTCTGTGAGGATGAATGCAGTACTCCCAGCCTCAGGCTAGTCACCATAAGACTGAAGTTGCTCAATAGGTTGTTGGACCACAGCTCTCCAGGATAAAACAGGATTGCTGAGGGAGGTGCCTTTGTGCCTCCACACAATGGACGAGTGATGTTAGGGTTCTTGGCTGCCCAGGGAGGGCTCAGGGCATGGTGAGTTCCATGCTGACCTCCCCCGAGTAGCCAGCAGATCAGTAGGTTTTCCCATGAGACATAAGTTGCAAGTCACAGAGCTTGTGATGGGATCACGCATGAAGCCTGAAGGCAGATCCGAATAGAGGCCAGGACCCTCTCTTCTCCCAGGTGGGGAAGCTCAGGCTGATGCAGCCTAGATGCAGAGTCTGGATTCAGGTCATGTGGGTAGCAGGTGACAGGCTGAGACTGAAGGCTTGGGGGCTTCATGGGTCCTAGGCTCATTCCGAGAAGTTCTATTTACAGCATGTGAGACCCAGTTGATTCTCACGGAGGCAGGCTGAATTAATCAGCTTTTGTAGTCTTTATCCTTCCTTGTATCCTGCTGCTCATGGAGATCCTGTGGCGTCTTTGGTGTGAGCCCGTGGATTCAGAGTTTGGGGCCCTGATACTTGCAGCTGTGCTGGAGCCATCAGGCATGTCGAAGGTTGCAGGTTGCCCACCAGGCGAGAAGGCTGCCTTCCTCTGTGGGGAGGCAGTGGAGGAAGGAAAGGCCATGGAGTAGGTAAGGGTGGTGCAGTCTGGCAAGTGTTCCAGCTGCTGGTGAAAGACAACATTGAGGATGGTGAAGTGGTGGTGAAGAGGAACAGGAGAAGCTCTACTCGCAGGAGCAATAGGAGAAGCCAGAGCAGCAGGGTCAGGAATATCCACTGACTGGAGCCTCGGGCAACNAGTTTCATTGAGTTAGACAAGGCTGTGGTCCATGTGATCAGATTGATTAGTTTTCTGTGATTGTGGTTTCAGTCTGTCTGCCCTCTGATGCCCTCTCTCAGCGCCTACTATCTTACTGGGGTTTCTCTTCCCTTGGACGTGGGGTATGTCTTCACAGCTGGTAAAACGGTAAAGGCAGTCTTTTCCCTGCTCCAGTATGCTCTTAAATGCAGGGTGATATTCCCTGGACATATTTTACTTGTGAAATAGTTGAAAATCTACCTATTTCCTCTTCTGACCCAAAAACTCACACAAGTGTCAGGGACGAGGAAATTTCCCCTCTGCCCCTCTTGAGCTCTTGTGACTGAACTAAAAATAAAATTGACACCAGACAGAGTAACGGGGACTTGAAGCTGGCCAAAATCCAGTTTAGGACTCCAACCCACGTGACCAGGACTCTCTCACTCTCTCTCTCTCTCTCTGGTGAAAAGATTTGATGAAGTAAGATTCTTATAGTAATGAGCACAGCACCGGACAATAATAGGCAACGAGTAAAGTCTTAGCTCCTCTAAGTAGTAATTATCCTTAGATGGATGTGCTACATTCAACAAGATACTTCTGGATAAGACAAGAGAAAAATAGGTGATTTATTTTATAGCCACAAATAAAAGTCTTTAATACTCCTTGGATGAGTTTGGGGAATACATCACAGAAAGGATTCGCACTATCCTTATACATATGCACTTCTTGCTTGTTAGGCATTCAAGGGTAAAGTGGGCCAAAAGCAGGTAACCTGAGACATCTGGTCCCTGAGAAGCAGCTCAGCATGTCAGAGGCTGGGGACCAACCCCCCTCAGGAGCAGGCTGCCCACAGTCCCTGGAGACTCAGAGCAGTCGGCACTGAGTGGAAATGTGAAGAGCACGTGCCTTCTCCCAGGCCAAGGCCAGGGTGAGCCACCCCTGCTGGAGACCCAAGGGCACTAGAGCAGGACCACCCTTCAGGAAGACAAGCTGATCCATGTGCCTGTCTCACAGTATAGACCTGGCAACACGAAGGCCCAAGTTTACTACTCTCTGAAGGAGGTTGACAAGGGATTGAAGGTAGAGACTGCTACTCTGCACCCATGTCCCAGAACAGAGGTCAGTGACAGTGCTGATGGATTTTCACGGGCGCCTTGTCCACTGGGACACGCTTGCTTCTGACAGTTGCTTCATGATGGTTCTGGGGAAGACAGACCCCTTCTGCCCTGGTGATCAGCAAACTGCTCCTCAAAGCAGAGTAGTTGGTCAACCTCAAAACAGTCGCTGGCTCGAGGCACCACTGTTTCCAGAGCCGCCCAGACCTCGGCCTCGCTGGCTCTCCGCTGCCTTGCTCTCTTGAGGTAACTGTAGACCTCCCCAAACACCTCTGCTCCCAGCTTCTGCACAGCGGATCTGCCAGGCAAGTCGGGAAAGAGCAAGAGAAGTTACACACTGAGAAACCGGACAGTCAGCCCTGTGTATCCACAGGTGGTTGAAGCTAGGGGTGCAGAACCTGTGGATACCAAGGGTGACTGCACTGCCATTTTATACAAGGGACTTGAGCACCCGTGGATTTTGGTATTTGCAGAGGGCAGGCACATTTTCTGGAACCAATCCTCCGTGGATACCATGTTTGTGTTTTTTTGGATATCATGCTTTTTAAAATCATTAATTAGTGACTTTCCTGGAGGTCCTGTTAGCCGAGACTCCGTACTCACAAGGCAGGGGACTCAGGTTTGATCCTTCCACAGGGAACTAGATCCCACACACTGTGCTCTCAGTGAAGGAGGACTGGTTGATCCATGGTGAGACAACTAGATCCCATATGATGCAACTAAGCCCTGGAGCAGCCCAATAAATAAATAAGTATAAAAAAATTTTTTAATGAAAAATGTTGTGCGATGAATTAGGTTGATCATTAATCAGTCATCCCTTTGGCAGGGCATTCGTTCAGGACCCCTTCCAAACACCCAAACCATGGATACTCAAGTTCCTTTTATAAAATGGCACAGTATTTGCATATAACCTATGCACATATCATGGAGAAGGCAATGACAACACAGTCCAGTACTCTTGCCTGGAAAATCCCATGGGTGGAGGAGCCTGGTAGGCTGCAGTCCATGGGGTTGCGAAGAGTCGGACACGACTGAGTGATTTCACTTTCACTTTTCAGTTTCATGCATTGGAAAAGGAAATGGCAACCCACTCCAGTGTTCTTGCCTGGAAAATCCCAGGGACAGGGGAGCCCAGTGGGCTGTCGTCTATGGGGTCGCACAGAGTTGGACATGACTGAAGCGACTTAGCGGCAGCAGCAGCAGCATGCACATATCATCTCTAGATTACTTACAATACATAATACAATGTAAATGATATGTAAATATAATGTAAATGATATGTTAATTGTTGCTGGCTTGCAGCAAACTCAAGTTTTGGTTTTTGGAACTTTCTAGAATTTCTTTTTCAAATATTTTTGATCCCCAGTTGGTTGAAGACACAGATGCAGAGCCCAAGGATACTAAGGGGCAAGTATAAATATTTTTATAACTTTAAGTGTGAAGAAATGTTTCTTTACTCTTCATTTTAATGAATTTGGTGAAAAGAAAAATCAGTTCTTTTTCCCCAGAATCATTTTAAATGCATCACTGCTAGACAATAATGATAGTAATGCTAACAATAATTGAAGGCATTAATCACAAATGCTTTCATTTATTTTTTTAAGCTTTTATTGTACAGTACTGTACAACCTTGTAATCCCTAAAACACATAGAACTGGGTTAGGTATTATGACAGATAAAAAGAAGTAACTGATCCTGATCTAGTTACAGGCTTGTAATTACAATGCAAGATATATGCACCTTAAATTTTAACTTACATTTTTATATTAAGTCAGAGCTTACAAAATACTTTTACATTTATTCTCTCAAATGAACCTTGTAAACTAAGCAACACATTGAATGTTCATCTCCATTTTACAGATGACAATAAGTATGTTGGCCTTCACAAACTCACACAGCTAGTGGTTGATGGAACTTGAACTCAAACACAGGTCTTGGAACTTCAAGTGCTGGAAAGACTGGCAGCCTTAGGGCCCCACATCCTAGAGCTTGTGTAGGTTTCCCACCTTTGCTAAGAGATTATCAGAACTGAACCCAAGATACTTCACATCTGTAGTCACTGCAACCACTCCCAGAAATTCATACTCCCCTTGCTGACATGTACCAAACCACAGTCAGATCCTATCACTTCACTGTCTCAGACTCCTATAACATTAGGGTCTGGCCCCTCCCCTACTCTCATTTATCAGGCTGTGCATAATCTGTCTCCTGCCTTCCTCCACCGACCTGCTCTGTCTTGTCCACAGTCTGCCTTAGCCGTTAGGTTCCAGTTACACCTGCCTCCTTTCTGTTCCTCAAAAACAACCCAAGCTTATTCCCACCTCTGTGTCTGTGCACAAGCTGTACCCTCTTCTCTAAAATGCTTCTCCCTTTGATCTTTACATCGCTGCCTCCTTCTTGCCATTCAGATCTCAGCTTAAACATAACCTTCTTGGAGAAACCATCCTTCACCACTGAGTCTAAGAGATCCATCCAGTTGTTCTACAGGATCACACCGCCTGAACTGTTTGCACAGCACATATTGCTTTTGGTATTTTTCTTCCATCTTTTTGCGTGTATCTGTTTGCTGCTGGCCTCTCCCTACTTCCCTAATTAGCATACAAATTCCATAAAGGAGGGACTCAGCACCCAGAGCAGGACCAGGCATTCAGTAGGTGCTCAGGAAAGACTTGGGGAATGAAAGAATGACCTAGACGGCCACTAAGTGCCATCAAATAGTGTCTCATGAAAGTTCCTGGTTGGGAAAATCAGGGGTACCTTGTGGAAGAGGCAGAGGCACCATCTCACTTGAGCTGTAACAGCTGGAGGACGTGTGTGGGAGCAGCGGGAGACCAGTGAGGTGCCTGGCGGGTGTGGAGGATGCGCAAAGAAGTGGGCGACAGCCACATGAACACAACGTTAAAGAAACCTTAGAATGTGATTATTAATATTAACCGCTGATGATAAAGAAGCCCCAAATGTCCCCTGAAACCATACTAACAGTTCTTGCACTTTCTCTGTGTGCCAGTTTCCATTCTGAGCATCATCTCAGATCATCCCTTTAAATCTTCATAACAACAGTGTAGATAGACATTATTGCTATTCCCATTTTACAGATGAAGAAACTGAGATACTGAATGTATATATATATGGAGAGGGTATCATGTAACCTGCCCACCAGCATCGAACTTTTAAGTGGTGGAGCTGGAATGTGAGTCCTAGTAGTTTCACTCCAGTACTCATTCTTTTCATCACTAGGATATGGACTTCAGATTCAGAGAGATCAGAGTTGGATCCTGGCTCTCCCTTTCACAGGCTGCATGACCTCGTGCCAGTTCCTTAACCTCTCTGAGCCTTGGGCTTTTCATATATAAGTGGTATTTACACACACAGGTGGCACAGTGGTGAAGAATCTGCCTGTCAATTTAGGAAACAGATAGATCCCCTGGAGTAGGAAATGGCAACCCACTCCACTATTCTTGCCTGGAAAAATTCCACAGACAGAGGAGCCTGGCAGGCTACAGTCCGTGGGGTCACAAAGAGTTGGGCATGACTGAATGACTGAGCACACACACACACACACACACACACACTCATTTAAGCAGAGTACCTATTGCCTACCAGGAACCTGATAACCATTGTTTTACTCTCATGCACATTATTGTTGCTTCCCCAGTGGTGAATTNGAGTTGGGCATGACTGAATGACTGAGCACACACACACACACACACACTCATTCAAGCAGAGTACCTATTGCCTACCAGGAACCTGATAACCATTGTTTTACTCTCATGCACATTATTGTTGCTTCCCCAGTGGTGAATTACACAGTAATCCCACTTCAGTTCAACTGGGAGCTTCAAGTAATTTTGTTGTTCTGCCACCAGTTGAGACACTATTTTAAATACTTTTATCTTTTCTAGCTGAATTTGGAAGGGAAAATGACATAAAAAGACTGGTGGCACAGTGGGATTTAAGAAAAAGTAATTTTGTAGAGAGAAAACCGAGTTTAACAGAAAGCATTAAGAAACACAGATTATTCTTTAGACACAGTTTAAGGAAACCTTGAAAAATGATTTTAAAGAACATAGGAAATTCCTGCACATTAAATATGTATGAGGCACCACAGGAATAGAAGAGGGCCATGATTTCTCCCTTTAACACCACTCTCTTAATTGTCATTGGTGCTAACAAGTACCAGGAACCTTTATGAAAGGTGGATTTTGCACCACTTCTCTCCATGTCTAGTATTTCCAATGTCTGTCTCTGAATCTGGTGGGCAGAGACAGATGACCACTTCACATGCTTGGGCAACATGTGAGACCCCTACATGGGATGTGTGACTTTCAGGCCCTTTCTGAAAATGGTGGTGCAATAGGTTCTTGTTGGGAACCCAGTTACAGCTAACCATTCCTGGAAGGGCTATTTTATTTGTGATCTAAACATCCTCCAGCAAATGTTGATGAATAAACTCACTGTCTAAACAGGAAAATCCATCTAGGTATAATTTACGAAACACAGCTAAAATATAGGGCATTGAAAGGTTGAGAGTAAGCAAATCTAAAAATAAAAGATATACCGGGCAAATAAAAACCAGAGAAATATGCATTAGTATATATGTTTTATGAAACAAAATAGATTTTAAGGGGGAAAAAAAGCCTTAATAGAATAAGGAATGCCACTAGATAATGAAAACAGTTCAATCCAACAGGAAGAAATGAAAATTCTAAATCTGCATGCCTCTAATAAAGTAGAATAAAAATACATCAAGTGCAGGACTTCCCAGATGCTCCAGTGGTTAAGAATCTGCCTTGCAATGTAGGGGACTCGGTTCGATCCCTGGTTGAGGAATTAAGATCCCATGTGTCTAGAGAGTCAACATACTGCAAAACAAACCAAAGCCAAAAAAAAAAGAAAAAAAAAAATTTCATCAAACAGTACAGGGAGAAATTGTCAGATACATTCTCATAATGTAGGATTTCAGTTATTGATATAGGAAAGCTTTGGAAAAAATTAGTAACAGAAAATCAGAATATACTTATTAAGCTAGATTTAATAGATATATATGTAGGACCCTTTCCCATCTGATGATTATAGCACCCACACTCTCCCCAGACTCTCATGTAACATTTACAAAAAACTGACCATATACTAGACAACAATTCAAGTTACTACATTTTTCAAACATTGATTTTTATATGAGATCTTGTATCTGACCACAGTACAATTGTTGGAAACTTGCAACAAAAATATGTGGTAAACATTTCTGTGTTTGTAAATTTATTTATTCCAAATAAATTGTGGGTCAATAACAAAATCAGGCATGCCATAAACAAATTCATTTTAAGCCAAAAGAAAAGTGACAGCTGCTTTAAGATTTACATGTTGTAAGACTGCAGCATAAATTTTCTCTGACACTCAGAAAACAGGCCGTAATATTCCTGCAATGATGTATTCTAGTATTTTAGGAATCACAAAACAGAAAATTCTATTTCAGGGGTCTTTCCTGCTGTTATCTAAGATTTGAAAAGGGAAGGGAGTGTTTCCTGTGTTATCTAAGGGGGAAAGGGGGTTAGTTTTATCAAACGGAGGAACTAGCCCTTTAGTTAGGTGGATAACTCAAGTAAAACGAAGTTACATTCTCAAATGAAAAAAAGTGTATTTTAATTCTTTTTCATCTATTTTGTCCCATGCTTCATATCCTTAATCAATTTTATCCTCTTGTTCAAAGTATTTTAAGTGTTTAAGGGATCCTAAATATCATCTTAGTCCAGATGCTTCTTTGGGTGGATCACCATCCTGCTGAGACAGTGGCAGACTCAGGGAGCTGAAGGAAGCCTCCCATGGTTCTAAAGAAGCTCCAGCTGCCTGGAGAAACCCCCCAGTATGTATTTGGCTGATTTTCCAGCCAAAAGAGTGTCTTTCGGGGGAGCACTATGCTTACTCTCTCTCCTGTTTCCTCCAAGTCCTGTTTCTCATCCTCCAAACTTCTTCACTAGCCTCGTCTCATGTTTAATTGTTACTTGTAAACAATATATTTATCACATCTATTTACTTTCCCATCAACTACTGATTGCTCCGTGTGCCCTCTCTTTCTCCCAGGGCTGTAAAGAAGAGGGCTATGTCAATGTAGCTCTTTAGTGTTAGTCCCTCAGTCATGCCTGACTCTTTGCAACCCCATGGACTGTAGCCCACCAGGCTCCACTGTCTATGGGATTCTCCAGGCAAGAATACTAGAGTGGGTTGCCATTCCTTGTCCAGGGGAATCTTCCCATTGCAGGGATCGAACCCTGGTCTCCAGCACTGAAGGCAGATTCTTTATCAACCACCTGAGCCATCAGAAAATCAGTTCAAGGATGGCACACAAAAATGTGCTCACATTCTAAATATTGTTTTAGTTGGAAGCAATCCCAAACTTACAGAAAAGTTATAGGTATAGTTCAAAGAACCTTTTTTTTTGGACTCTATCCTTTTTACTGACCTGATGTTTGTTTCTCCTGTATTTTGTGTGTATTCTTTACAAATAAAGACTGTGTGTGTATTCCTCACAAATAAAGACACTCTCTTACATAACCACAGACCAACCATAAAAATCACAAAATTACCACTGATACATTACTGTCATCTAATTCTCCAGTCCATTTAAACTTCCCCAGTTGTCCAAGTTCACTTCATTTAGTTGCTCAGTCGTGTCTGACTCTTTGCGACCCCAGGGACTGCAGCACGCCAGGCTTCCCTGTCCATCACCAACTCCCAGAGCTTGCTCAAACTCATGTCCACCAAGTTGGTGATGCCCCCTCCTCTGTGGTCCACTTCTCCTCCTGCCTTCAATCTTTCCCAGCAACAGGATCTTTTCTAATGAGTCAGTTCTTCACACCAGGTGGCCAAAGTACTGAAGTTTCAGCTTCAGCATCAGTCCTTCCAACGAATANCCTTTTTTTTTGGACTCTATCCTTTTTACTGACCTGATGTTTGTTTCTCCTGTATTTTGTGTGTATTCTTTACAAATAAAGACTGTGTGTGTATTCCTCACAAATAAAGACACTCTCTTACATAACCACAGACCAACCATAAAAATCACAAAATTACCACTGATACATTACTGTCATCTAATTCTCCAGTCCATTTAAACTTCCCCAGTTGTCCAAGTTCACTTCATTTAGTTGCTCAGTCGTGTCTGACTCTTTGCGACCCCAGGGACTGCAGCACGCCAGGCTTCCCTGTCCATCACCAACTCCCAGAGCTTGCTCAAACTCATGTCCACCAAGTTGGTGATGCCCCATCCTCTGTGGTCCACTTCTCCTCCTGCCTTCAATCTTTCCCAGCAACAGGATCTTTTCTAATGAGTCAGTTCTTCACACCAGGTGGCCAAAGTACTGAAGTTTCAGCTTCAGCATCAGTCCTTCCAACGAATATTCAGGACTTATTCCTTTAGGATGGACTGGTTTGATCTCCTTGCAGTCCAAGGGACACTCAACAGTCTTCTCCAACACCACAGTTCAAAAGCATCAATTCTTCAGCACTCAGCTTTCTTTATGATCCAACTCTCACATCCATACAGAAAATCCATAGCCTTGACTAGATAGATGGATCTTTGTCGGCAAAGTGATGTCTCTGCTTTTTAATATGTTGTCTAGAAAAGCTGATCACAGCTTTTCTTCCAGGGAGTTAGTGTCTTTTAATTTCATGGCTGCAGTCACCATCTGCAGTGATTTTGGAGCCCAAGAAAATAAAGTCTCTCACTGTTTCCATTTTTTCCCCATTTATTTGCCATGAAACGTTGGGACCAGATGCCATGATCTTCGTTTTCTGAATGTTGAGTTTTAAGGCAACTTTTTCACTCTCCTCTTTCACTTTCATCAAGAGGCTCTTCAGTTCCTCTTCACTTTCTGCCTTAAGGTTGCTGTCATCTGCATATCTGAGATTATTGATATTTCTCCCAGCAATTTTGATTCCAGCTTGTGCTTCATACAGCCTGGCATTTCACAAGATGTACTCTGCATATAAATTAAACAAGCAGGGTGACAATATATGACCTTGACATACTCCCCAATTTGGAACTAGTCCGTTGTTCCTTGTCCGGGACTACCTATTGCCTCTTGACCTGCATATAGATTTCTCAGGAGGCAGGTAAGGTGGTCTGGTATTCCCATCTCTTGAAGAATTTTCCAGTTTGTTGTGATCTACACAGTCAAAGGCTTTGGCATAGTCAATAAAGCAGAAATAGATGTTTTTCTGGAACTCTCTTGCTTTTTCAATGATCCATTGGATGTTGGCAATTTGATCTCTGGTTCCTCTGCCTTTTCTAAACCCAATTTGCACATCTGGAAGTTCTCAGTTCACGAAATGTTGAAGCCTGACTTGGAGAATTTTGAGCATTACTTTGCTAGCGTATAAGATGAGTGCAATTGTGTGGTAGTTTGAACATCCTTGGCATTGCCTTTTTCAGGGGACTAGAATGAAAACTGACCTTTTCCAGTCATGTGGCCACTGCTGAGTTTTCCAAATTTGGTGGCATATTGAGTGCAACACTTTCACAGCATCATCTTTTAGGATTTGAAATAGCTCAGCTGGAATTCCCTCACCTCCACTAACTTTGTTTGGAGTTATGATTCCTAAGGTCCACTTGACTTTGTATTCCAAGATGTCTGGCTCTAGGTGAGTGATCACACCATCATGGTTATCTAGGTCATGAAGATCTTTTTTGTACAGTTCTATGTATTCTTGCCACCTCTTCTTAATATCTTCTACTTCTGTTAGGTCCATACCATTTCTGTCATTTATTGTGCCCATCTTTGCATGAAATGTTCCCTTGGTATCTCTAATTTTCTTGAGGAAATCTCCAGTCTTTCCCATTCTATTGTTTTCCTCTATTTCTTTGCAATGATCTCTGAGGAAGGCTTTCTAATCTCTCCTTGCTATTCTTTGGAACTCTGAATTCAGATGCTTATATCTTTCCTTTTCTCCTTAGCCCTTAGCTTCTCTTCTTTTCTCAGCTATTTGTAAGGCCTCCTCAGACAACCATTTTGTGTTTTTGCATTTCTTTTTCTTGGGGATAGTCTTGATCACTACCTCCTGTCCAATCACGAACCTCTGTCCATTGTTCTTCAGGCACTCTGTCTATCAGATCTTAACCCTTGAATGTGTTTGTCACTTCTACTGTATAATCATAAGGGATTTGATATCGGTCATACCTGAATGGCCTAGTGGTTTTCCCTACTTTATTCAATTTAAGTCTGAATTTGGCATTAAGAGTAGTTTTGAGTATTTCCTTTTTTATTTTCATCCCTATTTCAAGTGGATCAGCTTTATCATCTTTGGATAAAAATGACCTCATATTTCTTTGAGTGAAAAGGAAGAAATCTTGTTCTTAAAAAAAAAAAAATTCTATGTGTTACTGGCTGCGTCTGTTTTGTACATTCACACTGGGGGATCTAGAGAGCGCTGAGAGCCAGCCTGCTCCACCAGGAGGCCTTGGTGAAGGATGGAGGGAGTGAGCAGCCGGAGGCTGCTCTGCAGCTATCACTCTCTGCCATGGGAGTGAAACAAGGCAGAGAGCAGCATCCAGGGGATTTTTGCCTCTGTTCTGAACAGTATTTTTAGCTTAACAGCAGAAAATATTTGACACCATCCCCTGCCTAGAAAGACCACAGGCAATTTCTCTTCAGGGAGAAGGAATGAGTTTCCACCCGTTCTGCTGGATCATCAAGTTTCCAAACTCCCTTAGTCCTGTCCTGTCTCTTAGGTCTAACAAGAAAGTCTCCCTCTTGCCTAGCACTGATTTGGTTTGCAAACTATTTCTCTCCCAGTAGAAATCCCCCAATAATGGCTACATTCACATTTCCTGTTTCCAGATTAATTAGCCTCTTAAGGAATGTGAAACTGAAAGCAAAGGACTTTTGTCTCTTTTCTGGTCTGCTCCCTTACCTGGCTTGGGGCCCGCTGGGGATACAGGGCCTTTCTTAGTCATCTTTGTACCCAGCATTGTCCAGCCACAAAACTGCCCCAGTGTTACTCATTCAGCACATTTTTAATAAGCACCTAGTGCTTGCCAAGTTCTAAGATGCAGCCATAAGCCCGTGACCTCACAGAACTCATACTTAAGTGGGAAAATGACAAACAGAAAACAAATAAAGAAATAAGGTAATTTCAGATTTTTGCCTTTTGCTGCAAATGAAATAAACAGGGAAACAGAAGAGTGAGATCACGGCTGCCTAGAAGAGGGCTTGAAGCCCCCAGCAAGGAGGAAGCAGAAAAGGTGCTTCCAGGGGGCCTGTGACCACCAGGCCCTGTCAGTTGAAGCAGCTCCCGCATCTTCCTGACAGACCTTCAGGTAGAGGAAGCAAGGCCCACCTCTAACATTTGTGGAGATGTAGCAAGAAGACCAATGGAGGCCCACATGTGTCAAAATATTTATAAGTTGTGAACCAAGCTCACGAAGTGTTAAATAAAATATGACCTACCTTCTTACCCTGACAAATTAACTTCATAGAGACCTAGAAGGCCAGCTTCAGTATTCTCAGACTTCTGAGGTCTGCACGGCAGACCTGGGTGAGCCAACCCCAACCCTCATCCCTAGATGCACACCCTGCCCCTGCCCCCCTCTCTCCCCAGCCTGGCTCCAACTCCTACTGTGAGGGGTCTCTGTACTCATGCCTGACACCTCAGCCCCTTTGTCCAAGAGCCACTGATGCCTTCTGCAGATGGCCAGCCACCCTATGGCCACCTGAGACTTAGGGCGGTGCGAACTGGTAGCACAGACCACCCATGGGAGGAGGGCCTAAGGCAGAGGCCCACAGATTCTAGAAATGAACTTAGGTCATTTGGGCAGAGAATTGCAGGGTTCCAGGTGACCAGGGCACAGTCTAGAAGAGGAGACCCAGGCTCTGAGGATGCCAGTCCCCTTGGCCCAATGGGCTACTGGGGGGATGATCAGAGGGGCACCCTCGACAGGCAGGCCCAGTGCTGGCCTTTTTGCCTGAGGCCTAGGGAGGAGACTAGGAGGGAGGCTGCCTTTGTCAATGTGATTAAGGAAAGCCTCTCTGGGGGGCAGTGGTAAGAATGGCATTTGAATGGAGACTTGGATGGCCAGGTTCCCTGGGGAGCAGGGCATTCCCAACTGAGGGAAGAGGTTGCCAGGCAGGTTAAGCTCTGCATGGAAGGAAAAGCAGACTGGGGTGATGGAGGCCTGACTCAGAGCAGCAGAATGACAGGCAGTGAGGGCAGATGCTCAGGCAGGGCAGAGAGCTTGGAGGATGAGGAAGGGGTCCTGCCTTGACCTGTATGCAGTGGGGCCTTTGAAAGGCCAACAGGATCTGAGCCTTTTTATAACCAGATCACTCTGGTCCTATGTGAAGTAAGTGAATCACAAGGAGCCACTGTCAAGGGCAAATCAGGAGATTTGAGCACCACACGAGGCTTCAGTGCCCTTGATATAAAGATCCTTGTGACTAGTTCTTCCCCAAATTTTAGTACCATGAAAACTCTCCTACTAAGCTGGTTCTTGTTGACTCAGAGGGTTTCTCCTCTTGTCCAGGCCACCTGGGAGCTCATAGCTGAGTTTGTTAGGGGAAGCATGCTGATTGAAACCGTCCACCCTGGCCAGGCACCATAATAACCATTTGCATGAGTTGTTTTACAACAGGAGGTCCTGGTAAGGAACAGGGAACCAATAAGCCTCCATCAGCCAGAAGAGTTCGAGAAAGGTCAAAAGGAGACACCACCTGTCCGACCACCTCCCAGAATCCTTCTCTCTGGCATCCATCTTGGCTGAATAAGGCGTGCACCACCAGGAAGGACTCTGAGTCAGAATAATTGGCTAAAGACAATCCCATGGAATGGGGTTGGGATGGGACACTAATGAGGATGGGAAACAAATCCCATCACCATAAAACCCGATACTGCGAGCCACGCGGCAGAGCAGTTCTCCTGGGTTCCCTTGCTCTACTGCTTTCCATCCGGGTGCCCTTTCCGAATAAAATCTCTTGCTTTGTCAGCACATGTGTCTCCTCAGACAACTCATTTCCGAGTGTTAGACAAGAGCCCAGTTTCGGGCCCTGGAAGGGGTCCCCCTTCCTGCAACAAGTTGATGCTGATTTGCAAGGTAAACTGTTCAATTTATCATCTGGCATCCAATCTCTTTCTCTCTCTCTCTCTCTCTCTCTTTTTTTTTTTTTTTTTTTTTTTTCCCCATTCCATGCCTCATACAGAACTTCCCTGCCCACCTGGGGATGGAACCCATGCCCCCTGCATTGGAAACATGGAGTCTTAACCACTGGACCACCAGGAAAGTCCTCTCATCTCAATTTCATACATCACTTCCCATATATGTTTTTACAGACTTTTCTCAAAACACCAAAAAGTATATGCAAATAGCAATACTAGTTAGAAATGTAAGAAGCTGGGACTCAAGACACTGGTACCTGACTAATAGTTCCTTTGGCAACGTGTACACCGGGAGTTGTTTGTGTGTTTTGTTTTTGATTGCTTGGTGTATTGTAATTGAGGGCCAGGTAGCAAGGAGCTTTTAAATGCCTGTTAACCTTTGATACTAAAAAATTGTAGCAACTTGTTGACATTCAGTTTCTAATCTTTACAAACAAAGAATGCCATGGCTTTTCACGACCCTCCTAACATTATTACAAGGATGTCATAAAACATTTTAAGATATACAAAAAAGTGTAAAATATAATACAATGAACAAGCATATCCAACTCCCAGTTTATGGATTCAAGCATTAGCAAATGCAGCTGAAGCTCTGAATTCTCTCGCTAATTATAATCCCTTCCCAATCCCCAGAGGTAACCACTATTCTGAATCTGGTGTTTTATCATAAACAAGCATTTAAAAAATACTTTTATTACATATGTAAGTATGTATCCCTCAAAAATAAGTAGCACTGTTTTGTGTGTTTTCACACTTTCAGTAAGTGGTATCATAGTTGGGTTTTTCCTTGCCTGTTTTTACTAAAATTGTCACTATTTGCCCCCTGTGCTGCCAGAGCTTGCTGATTTTCTGTTTGTTCCGGTCATGACTATTCTGAATTTGTTATCCTGATGAAGTACATTTCAGGTTGTTTCCACCACTCCCACCCCACCACTACCACTTTCACTAACAAAGCTGCTAGGACCATTCGTGAAAATCCTTTTTGGATTGTTTTTACTTCAAACTACAATGTGTGTGTGTGTGTGTGTGTGTGTGTGTGTGTGTGTGTGTGTATAACCAAGCCTTTCAGAGACAGTTCCTACATAATGTAATTATTTTCAGAATGACTTACCATCATTCATATCCTATCTTTTAGAACGGATCCAGGATGGATATTTTATAAGAAAATACAATCTAGAGAGGGATAGAATTACAGAACTTTTTAAAAGTCCTGCAAAGTAACAAGGAGTCATCTAATCAAATGCCTTCATTTTATAGATGAGGAAAGTGACTCCAGGAAGGGGGAGGGGCCTCCCCAGTGGTGAGCACTGAGCTTCAAGAATGGACTCTATACTGGCCTCCGTGATGATGGACATACATGTGAGATAAACATAAAATAAACACGCCTTCAGTAGACAAGGCACCATGAGACGTGGACCACTTGGTGAAGTCCTTCCTGGCTGAACTATGACTGTGCTTCTCTTGGTCAATTCAAACCACTTTCTTTATTTTTCAAAAGTCAGTTTCATCCTAGCTTTGCTGGAGTCAAAGCAAAGAGCAGGAGATTAAACAGATTTTCTAATCAAATACAAGAATAATTGGATGTGCAAAGGAAAATGAAAAGAAATCACAAAGGAAAAGAAATTAGAACATAAATATGTTTGGGAGAATTCCTTAGAACAAGAGTGAGTTGTTATAGTTGGGAAACTACAGGTTTTCTTGGAGAAGAATGAATTTTAAAAGCTGCCTTTCATTTGATTAGATTCTATAAGAACTCTCTCCTTGATGAAACTTTAGTTAGGCTTCTCTGTGTCCATCTTCTGCTCAAGGAGGCCTCATCCTCAGCTGCAGTCTCTGGCCCGCTGGGCCCAGTTTAGCAAGGATTCCCACGCCCTTCATACATAAACAATTCCCCTTAGCAATCTTCTGTCCACTGACTTCCTTCCTGCTCACTGGCTACACATCCCCAGCCGTCCCTGTTGTACTCAAGCAGAGGTCCGTCTCTCCCTTACCGCAGTAGTCTTGAGTAAAGTCTTCCTCGCCTGTTTGATTTCTGTCTGGTGCAATTTTTCTGAGACAGATTCACGTCTCAGTGCCAGAAAGTTATTGGGTCCAGGGCAGAAACTGCCCATGGTGAGAAGGGCTGTGTCTTGGTTAACCTGAGACGGTCTCAGTGCCTGCCTGACACAGAAGCACAGTCACCACTGGCGCCCGTTCCATTGTCAAAAGGGTCCTGGTTTGGATAATAAAGTATATGGTCGCCTATATGTGATGTGAAATTTACTGGCTAAATTGTCATTGAGGACCTTAATGACAAGGGGACCTACTGGACTTCAAAATGGTGCTATAGCAACTACAAAGGACAAAAGGGAGCAGACTCTTTAGATGAGAACATCTCCTTTTAGTCCTGACTCCCCCTCCACCCCTCCCCCACTCCAAGACATACATAGTTACATTTGATTTGCATCATTTTATGTCCCCAATTAAAATGGTTCTCCATGAATAAAACATGATTTTCATCACTTTGTAGCTCAACATGTTCACTCGTTGCCCTTATTGTACCTCTCCCTTGATGAGTACAGATTGGTTTATCACAGTGTATTTACCATCGACAAGACATGCATTCCAGAGGGAAGAAGGGAGGAGATGAGCCCAGGAAGGCCAATGTGCCACAGGCCTGAGGAAAAACAGCTGAGATCAGGGAACCACACCTCATTCTCTGCTGAGTACCAGTAAAGGACTGAAATGAATTTGCAAAACAATAACTGAAGCTGACACCTGCTCTTGACAGCTGGGGGCAGACCAAGATTGCCCTGTGCTTTCACTTGCTGTGGAAAGGGACAGGCAGGAGGGATTCCCCTACAGCCTCCTGCCAGGAAACACTGGATTTCTTGTCTTCTGCCCTAACCCCAAAGGAGGAGAGCCTTCTTTAAGGTGGGGTTTGTGAGTACTTTTGAGCAATGGCTTTTATAGCTGCTTTCACTTATTTGAAACTATCTGCAAGAGGCCCTTATCTTGCAGAGCACTCCCAGGTCCGATGGAATGGCTGCAAACTCTGTCAGCAAGATCTCAGGCTCTGGCTTTAAGATACAGGTGGGCTGGGAGGTGGAGGGGAAGGATTGAATTAGGATAATCTCCAAATTTCCTCCTACTGGGAAAGTCAAAGATTCTATCCTCAGCTAGGTTTGGCAGGAAGATTTGAAAGAAGAGAGAGCGAGGCCACCGAGGGGCACCGGTGCCTCTTGACTTCAGCACTCCGTGTGTGACCCACAGGAGGAAATAGCCAATTTAGAAAGAGGAACCAAGGCTGTCAGAAGGGTACTTTACCCTGGAAGCAGGATCCCGCCTGCAGCATCACCCCTCACTGGAGCTGGTTGGAAATGCAGGCTTTCGGGACCCACCCAGACCTACTGGATCAGATTTTTCTTTTCAGAAGACTCCAAGTGATTCATATGCACTTTAGAGTCTGAGAACATGGGCTGGAGCTGTGGATTACATTTTGAATAGGAGGACTCCTTAAATCATTTCAAACTATGATGAAGTTTTGAAGAAAATTCTTTTTTTCAAATATTTTTATGGGATCAGGACAGCTTTCCAAGCTCTGAGGCATCATTTCCCATACCACACCTCTACAGAATTACTGAACTTAAATTTCTTACAATATGAGTTTAAATCTGATAAGAGTAATGCTTCCATTGATGGGAGTCTTCATCAATTTCAGGCTGACTCTCTCTTTCTCATCTCTTCTCTCTCTCCTTCTCCCTAAATCTCTGACATGCATCTTTACATTGGTAATAATCTCGGATTCATAACACACTGTCAGCATCGTGTTTGTCTTAAGAGGAGGACACCAGCCTTGTCTGGGTTGGAGACTAGAAACTATGGTCTGTTTGGTAGTTTTCTGGGTTTGCTTGGCCATGTTTGCCTGACTTCTAATTCTGCATCACCTAGAAGACCCTCTGCTTAAATAAGCAGGAAACCTCTTTCCCTTCAATTTGGGGAATATTGTATTCCAGCTTTATCTTACTGATGATCTAAGAAGTAACAAGCAAGCATAAACCTATGTTAATAGTGTTCCCACCTTTTCTTTATATCTGGGACAGATATAGCAGAAATCATTTGGTGTGAAATGAAGTTTTGATTAGTTCTAAAATACATTAGATGTGTATAATCAGTAGTCTTGGGACTAAACAGGAAGAATTAAATTGCAGGTTTTAGTTGAACTATGTGAAACTGCCAGTTTTACAGGTTAAAAAAGTCAAATATTGGCAACTTCATTTAGTCAAACTAGTTAGGATGTTTCAATTAAGATTTTCTTGACATAAGAAATATTAAGAGGTTTGACAGTGCTATTTGTGGAGGCTGAGTTGTCTCTTAAAAACAATTTTTTAAAATTAATTAATTTATTTTTGGCTGTGCTGGGTTTCTTTCCTGCTTGGGCTTTTCTCTAGTTGCAGCAAGTGGGTCCTACTCTCTAGTTGCAATGCTCGGGCTTCTCATTGTGATGGCTTCTCTTGTTGCAGAGCATGGGTTCTAGAGTGAGTGGACTCAGTAGTTGCAGCTCCTGGGCTCTAGAGCACAGACTCAATAGTTGTGGCACATGGGTTTAGTTGCTCTGAGGCATGTAGGATCTTCTCGGATCAGGGATTGAATTCATGTCTCCTGCTTTGGCTCTTGGATTCTTTACCACTGAGCCACTTCACCTCAGAAGTCTTGAGTTGTTTCTTTTACTTGGGGATATTTTTTGGAAGTTGGGGCAAATGCTTTGGAGACTAGACCATCATCTTTCTATTCTAAGCAGGCAGGGGAACATGAGCTGTGGGAAGGTGAAGTTTGGTTACAGATTTAGGATGAATGTATGTGTCCTTGAAGGAGGCTTCTAACCTTCTGAATCTGTGAAATATATAAATGGTGACACAGAAATATAAATAGTTGACACACAAACTAGAGTAAGTTTCTTTTCTACTTTCTTTCTACAGTCAGGTATAGTTAATACTTGAACTCTGATAGGAGTAAGAAAAGAAAACATTTCCCCTTCCCTATGTCAGCATCACTCTTTAGTTAGAATGAAAGGACAGGAGTGAAGTCAAAGTGAAGGGTAAGAATCTCTTCCCTTTCTTGGTTAATTGTCACAGTCACACCTTCAGTTCAGTTCA
>SJYV01026119.1:13681-49513 GCA_006410875.1 Neotragus pygmaeus
AGTAAAATAAAGTGAAAAAAAAAAAAAAAGGCAGAGACATTACTTTGCCCACAAAGGTCCATCTAATCAAGGCTATGGATTTTCCAGTGGTCATTATGGATGCAGGAGTTGGACTGTGAAGAAAGCTGAGCGCTGAAGAATTGATGCTTTTGAACTGTGGTGTTGGAGAAGACTCTTGAGAGTCCCTTGGACTGCAAGGAGATCCAACCAGTACATTCTAAAGGAGATAAGCCCTGGGTGTTCTTTGGAAGGAATGATGCTAAAGCTGAAACTCCAGTACTTTGGCCACCTCATGCAAAGAGTTGACTCATTGGAAAAGACTCTGATGCTGGGAGGGATTGGGGGCAGGGGGGAAAGGAGACGACAGAGGATGAGATGGCTGGATGGCATCACCGACTCGATGGACATGAGTTTGAGTGAACTCCAGGAGTTGGTGATGGACAGGGAGGCCTGGCATGTTGCGATTCATGGGGTCACAAAGAGTCGGACTCGACTGAGTGACTGAAATGAGCTGAATCAAAGAAATCAAATGCAACATAAACAGATGGAGAGATATTTCATTTTCCTGGATAGAAAGAATCAATATTGTGAAAATGACTATACTACCAAATGCAATTTGCAGATTCAATGCAATCCCTATCAAATTACCAATGACATTTTTCACGGAAGTAGAACAAAACATTTCACAATTCACATGGAAACACAAAATACCCCGAACAGCCAAAGCAGTCTTGAGAAGAAGAATGGAGCTGGAGGAATCAACCTTCCTGAGTTCAGATTATACTCAAAAGCTAGTCATCAAGACAGTATGGTACTGGCACAAAAACAGAAATGTAGACCAATGGAACCAGACATAAAGCCCATAAATAAACCCACTCACCTATGAGTACCTTAGTTTTGACAAAGGAGGCAAGAATATACAATGCGGCAAAGACAGTCTCTTCAATAAATGGTGCCGGGAACACTGGACAGCTACATGTAAAAGAATGAAATTAAAACACTTCCTAAAACCATACACAGAAAAAAATGGATTAAAGAACTAAATGTAAGGCCAGAAACTATAAAACTCTTAGAGGAAAACATAGGCAAACGTTCGATGACACAAATCAAAGCAAGATCCTCTATGACCCACCTCCTAGAGTATGGAAATAAAAACAAAAGTAAACAAGTGGGACCTGATTAGACTTAAAAGCTTTTACACAGCAAAGGAAACTATAAGCAAGGTGAAAAGACAGCCCTGAGAATGGGAGAAAATAATAGCAAGTGAAACAACTGACAAAGGATTAATTTCGAAAACATACAAGCAGCTCATACAACTCAATACCAGAAAAACTAACAGCCCAATCAAAAAGTGGGGAAAAGACCTAAACAAACATTTCTCCAAAAAAAGATGTACAGATGATCAAACAAACACATTGAAAGATGCCGAACATTGCTCATTATTAGAGAAATGCAAATCAAAAGTACAATGAGATATCACCTCACACCAGTCAGAATGCCCATCATCAAAAAGTCTACAAAAAATAAATGCTGGAGAGGGTGTGAAGAAAAGGGAACACTCTTGCGCTGTGGGTGGGAGTGTAAATTGATACAACCACTATGGAAGATGGTATGGAGATTCCTTAAAAAATGAGAAAGAAAACCAGCATAGGTGGCAGTCCCACTCCTAGGCATATACCCTGGGGAAACCGAAATTGAAAAAGACACATGTATCCCAGTGTTCATTGCAGCACTATTTACAATAGCTAGAATATGGAAGCCACCTAGATGTCCATCTACAGATGAACGGATAAAGTAGTGGTGCATATACACGATGGAATATCACTCAGCCATAGAAAGGGACACCTTTGATTCAGTTCTAATGAGGTGGATGAACCTAGAACCTCCTATATAGAGAGTAGTAAGTCAGAAAGAGAAAGATAAATATCATATTATAATGTACATATACAGAATCTACAAAATAGCACTGAAGAATTTACTTATAGGAGAATGAAGAATGGAGAATGAACAATGGAGAATCAGACATAGAGAATACAAAAATAAATAGTAGTCTAAAATTAAGAAAAAAAGAACATCATTTCAGTCCTTAAAAAATCACACAACTGACATACGGATGGCTAACAAACACATGAAAAGATGCTCAACATCACTCATCATCAGAGAAATGCAAATCAAAACCACAATGAGGTACCATTTCACACCAGTCAGAATGGCTGCGATCCAAAAGTCTGCAAGCAATAAATGCTGGAGGGGGTGTGGAGAAAGGGGAACCCTCTTACACTGTTGGTGGGAATGTAAACTAGTACAGCCACTGTGGAAAACAGTGTGGAGATTCCTTAAAAAATTGCAAATAGAACTGCCTTATGACCCAGCAATCCCACTGCTGGGCATACACACCAAGGAAACCAGAATTGAAAGAGACACATGTACCCCAATGTTCATCGCAGCACTGTTTATAATAGCCAGGACATGGAAACAACCTAGATGTCCATCAACAGATGAATGGATAAGCAAGCTGTGGCATATATACACAATGGAGTACTACTCTGCCATTAAAAAGAATAAATTTGAATCAGTTCTAATGAGATGGATGAAACTGGAGCCTATTATACAGAGTGAAGTAAGCCAGAAAGAAAAACACCAATACAGCATACTGACACATATATACGGAATTTAGAATGATAGTAAGGACGACCCTGTATGTGTGACAACAAAAGGACACAGACATAGACAATGGACTTTTGGCCTCAGAGGGAGTAGGAGAGGGCGGGATGATCTGGGAGAATGGCACTGAAGCATATATACTGTTATGTAAGAAACGAATCACCAGTCTCTATTTGATACAGGATACAGGATGCTTGGGGCTGGTGTACGGGGATGATCCAGAGAGACGTTGGGGGGTGGGAGGTGGGAGGGAGATTCGGGATTGGGAGCTTGTGTGTACCTGTGGTGGATTCATGTCGATGTATGGCAAACCCAATAGAGTATTGTAAAGTTAAATTTAAAAATAAATAAATTAATTAATTAAAAAAAAATCACACAACTTAAATGAAGACACAGATGTGAAGAACTCTGAAGATTATGATAGAAAGAACAGAATTCAGGTATCATAACTTGTATGTGTGCTCCTTTCTCTCTCTGGAAATTTATTGAATTGACTTTTTTTCATTTTTGAATATCAGGAACACTCATCATCATTTTATATATAAATAGCCAATTAGTAGTTATTATTAATTGATTACTAGTCATTGAAAATAGGAATGAGGTTGGAATAAAATGGCATCACTCCTTATTTTAAAAATTTTAACATAAAAATGTAAATGCCCAGCAATTTAGTTGGCTCGCTTTTTAGTTTTAATTTGTATTATATGCCCGTCTATATGTATTACCCCATAATTGAAAAATCCTTCATACCTGACACTAATTGAATATTTCAGTTCAGTTCAGTTGCTCATTTGTCTCTGATTCTTTGCGACCCCATGGACTGCAGCATGCCAGGCCTCCCTGCCCATTACCAACTCGCGGGGTTGACCCAAACTCATGTCTATTGAATCAGAGATGCCATCCAACCATCGCATCCTCTGTCGTCCCCTTCTCCTCCTGCCTTCAATCTTTCCCAGATTCAGGGTCTTTTCAAATGAGTTAGTTCTTCACAGCAGGTGACCAAAGTATTGGAGTTTCCGTTTCAACATCAGTCCTTCCAATGAACACCTAGGATTGATCTCATTCAGGATGGACTGGTTGGATCTCCTTGCTGTCCAAGGGACTCTCAAGAGTCTTCTCCAACACCACAGTTCAAGAGCATCAATTCTTCGGCACTCAGCTTTCTTTATAGTCCAACCCTCACATCCATACATGACCACTGGAAAAACCATAGCCTTGACTAGATGGATCTTTGTTGGCAAAGTAATGCTTTATAATATGCTGTCTAGGTTGGTCATACCTTTCCTTCCAAGGAGTAAGTATCTTTTAATTTCATGGGTGCAATCACCATCTGCAGTGATTTGGGAGCCAAAAATAAATAAAATCAGCCACAGTTCACACAGTTTCCCCATCTATTTGACATGAAGAGATGGGACCAGATGCTGTGACCTTAGTTTTCTGAATGTTGAGCTTTAAGTAAACTTTTTCACTCTCATCTTTCACTTTCATCAAGAGGCTTTTTAGTTCTTCTTCACTTTTTGCCATAAGGGTGGTATCATCTGCATATCTGAGGTTATTGATATTTCTCCTGGCAATCTTGATTCCAGCTTGTGCTTTCTCCAGCCCAGGATTTCTCATGATGTACTCTGCATATAAGTTAAATAAGCAGGGTAACAGTATACAGCCTTGATGTACTCCTTTTCCTATGTAGAACCAGTCCATTATTCTATGTCCGGTTCTACTGTTGCTTCCTGCATACAGATTTTTCAAGAGGCAGGTCAGGTGGTCTGATATTTCCATCTCTTTCAGAATTTTTCACAGTTTCACAGTGTTGTAAGGATTTGGCATAGTCAATAAAGGAGAAGTAGATGTTTTTCTGGAAGTCTCTTGCTTTTTCATTGATCCAGCGGATGTTGGCAATTTGATCTCTAGTTCCTCTGCCTTTTCTAAATTCAGCTTGAACATCTGGAATTTCACGGATCACATATTGTTGAAGCCTGGCTTGGAGAATTTTGAGCATGACTTTACTAGCATGTGAGATGAGTGCAATTGTGCGGTAGTTTGAGCATTCTTTGGCATTGCCTTTCTTTGGGATTGGAATGAAAACTGACCTTTTCTAGTTCTGTGGCCACTGCTAAGTTTTCCAAATTTGCTGGCATATTGAGGGCAGCACTTTCACAGCATCCTCTTTTAGGATATGAAATAACTCAGCTGGAATTCTATCACCTCCGCTAGCTTTGTTCGTAGGGATGCTTTCTAAGGTGCACTTGACTTCACATTCCAGGATGTCTGGCTCTAGATGAGTGATCACACCATCGTGATTATCCAGGTCGAGAAGATCTTTTTTGTACAGTTCTTCTGTGTATTCTTGCCACCTCTTCTTAATATCTTCTGCTTCTGTTAGGCCCATACCATTTCTGTCCTTTATCAAGTCCATCTTTGCATGAAATGTTCCCTTGGTATCTCTAATTTTCTTGAAGAGATCTCTAGTCTTTCCTATTCTATTGTTTTCCTCTATTTCTTTGCAATGATCACTTTGCTTTCTTATCTCTCCTTGCTTTTGCTCTCTGTGAGGAGATACCCCATGTCCAAGGTCAGAGAAACCCCAGTAAGATGGTAGGTGCTGAGAGAGGGCATCAGAGGATAGAGAGACAGAAACCACAGTAACAGAAAACTAACCAATCTAATCACACGGACCACAGCCTTGTCTAACTCAATGAAACTATGAGCCACACCATGTAGGGCCATCCTAGACAGATGATTCATGGTGGAGAGTTCTGACAAAATGTGGTCCACTGGAGAAGGGAATGGCAAACCACTTCAGTATTCTTGCCTTGAGAATCCCGTGAACAGCATGAAAAGGCAAAAAGATACGACACAGAAAGATGAACTCCCCAGGTCAGTAGGTGCCCAATATGCTACTGGAGATCAGTGGATAAATAATGAAGAGATGGAACCAAAGCAAAAACAACACCCAGCTGTGGATGTGATTGGTGATGGAGGCAAGATCTGCTGCTGTAAAGAGCAATATTGCATAGGAACCTGGAATGTTAGGTCCATGAATCAAGGCAAATTGGAAGTGGTCAAACAGGAGATGGCAAGAGTGAACATCAACATTTTAGGAATCAGTGAACTAAAATGGACTGCAATGGGTGAATTTAACTCAGATGACCATCATATCTACTACTGTGGGGCAAGAATCCCTTAGAAGAAATAGAGTAGCCATCTTAGTCAACAAAAGAGTCTGAAATGCAGTACTTGGATGCAATCTCATAAATGACAGACTATCTCTGTTCATTTCCAAGGCAAACCATTCAATGTCATGGTGATCCAAGTCTATGCCCCGATCAGTAACGCTGAAGAAGCTGAAGTTGAGTGGTTATATGAAGACCTACAAGACCTTTTAGAACTAACACCCAAAAAAGATATCCTTTTCATTATAGAGGACTGGAATGCAAAAGTAGGAAGTCAAGAAACACCTGGAGTAACAGGCAAATTTATCCCTGGAGTACAGAATGAAGCAGGGCAAACACTAATAGAGTTCTGTCAAGAGAATGCACTGGTCATAGCAAACACCCTCTTCCAACAACACAAGGGAAGACTCTACACGTGGACATCACCAGATGGCCAACACCGAAATCAGATTGATTATATTCTTTGCAGTCAAAGATGGACAAGCTCTATACAGTCACCAAAAACAAGCCAGGAGCTGACTTGTGGCTCAGATCATGGATTCCTTATTGACAAACTCAGGCTTAAATTGAAGAAAGTAGGGAAAACCACTAGACCATGGTATGTTCTAAATCAAATCCCTTACGGTTATACAGTGTAAGTGGGAAATAGATTAAAGGGCCTAGATTTGGTATACAGAGTGCCTGGTGAACTGTGGACAGAGGTTTGTGACGTTGTACAGTAGACAGGGAACAAGACCATCCCCAAGAAAAAGAAATGCAAAAAAGCAAAATGGCTGTCTGAGAAGGCCTTACAAATAGCTATAAAAAGAAGAGAAGCAAAAAAGAAAGGAGAAAAGGAAAGAATTGAATATTTACTGTTCAGTAAATATTGAATTTTCTAAGCCACAAATTTTGGCTTAGAAAAGGCAAAAACTTTACTAAGCATTTAAATTTATTCCTCAGAATAAATCTATGAGTCAGGTACTGGTGAACTGGATTTAGAAAATGGTTCCAAGTCACAGTGTAGGGGAACTGAATTGTAATTCACACAGTTTGGCTACAGATTCCTCATGCTTAGCTGCTGTGGGCTGCTCACTCTTAAGTTTCAGTCTACATGAGACTGGAGGTACAGAACAAAAGATAGATTCTGCAGTTAAAGGTCTCACAAACAGAGGAGACAGGGAGTGAACCAGACAGTTGTATCCAGGGTAACACATGCAAATGAAAGGGCAGGAGCAGTAAGAAGGAAACACTTCAGGGAACAGAAAACATTTGAGCTGGGAAGCAAAAAAATAGGAGTTTAAGGTAAAGAACTGTGTGTGTGTGTGTGTGTGTGTGTGTGTGTGTGTGTGTGTAAGTGGGAATGTGGGTGGCAGCATCTCCAGCCAGAAGATCAGGTTTGATTGCGAGCAAACTGTGAAGCAGCAGGAAATAATTGGGTAAATACCAACTAGTGCTACAGATGAGGTGTGAGATGCAACCAATTTAACACAATGAATTTGATGAGAAAATAAATGTTTCTATAATAGCGGATTTTGGATGCCTTAAAAAGACATCTCATCCTACAGGTGATGTTGTGCGATAGAAGATTTTAACCAATGAAGGAAACAGTGATGTTGCAGAAAGATGACTGACCGTGTTGAGATGATAAGAGAAGAAAATGGGCAAAGCACAGATGTAGTTTTGTAGGGCCATCATCGTTCTCTTAGTGAGAAAGGAGATGATGCTTTGTTTTATCAACACCCTTAACATTTCTTCGAAAACACACAGTATAAACAATTCAGGGAAAAATAGTTAACTGTAACAAGAAAATAATTGCCTAAAAGGGAGAGAAATGTGATTCCATTGGAGCAAGTCTGTACAGAAAGGATGCCTCTTTTCAATATGGAAATTAAATAAAATTGAGGAATATAGCATGGGAGCTAAAAGGCACCGCAGGTTAAGAGAAGTCTTGGCTCTGAATTTCTAGGTAATTGGCTGTTGTGTTCTGTCAGGGAAAATTTATATCTTGGTAAGATATGCAACTGCTCTAGGGCAGTTTTGGTCAATGAAATAGGTGAAGCGTATTACCAAGGTGATTTCATTGTCAGAACTACAGGACAGACTTCATCCACAGGGGTGATCATTTAGGCTGTAGGCATGAGGGTAACTTTACAGTCATGTGATAACTGTGGTATTCAGTGGCATACAAAGAAGCTCAGAACATTTTGCCCAGTGCACCTAAGATGTGTATAAGAGACAGGTCCANAGACTTCATCCACAGGGGTGATCATTTAGGCTGTAGGCATGAGGGTAACTTTACAGTCATGTGATAACTGTGGTATTCAGTGGCATACAAAGAAGCTCAGAACATTTTGCCCAGTGCACCTACTGTTTGACCTAGTTTGAGACTCAACAAATTCACCATCATCACCATGAATTGAATTCTAAGCACTTATATTCATTTGACCTTACCCTACTGCTTGCTTAGGCATGAACGCACGCATACACATACACACACACACACACACACACACACACACACACTCACTCAAGGCACAAGAAAACATGTGTTACAGGATTTAGGTTACTAGCTGCAGTAAATTCCCGAGTCCCTACCCAATCTGTTTGATTCAGAGCTCACGCTAAATTCACATATTTGAAGGTACTTCCAAAGAAGTTAAGATAAAGCCTTTTTGCTGCATGATTCCAAGAGGTGGGATTAGGACAGCAAAAAGAAATCCCACAGAGATGCATTTAAGCTAAATACAAGAAAGATACCAACAACCATCTAGGCTGGCACCCAAATAAGAAACTCTCTGGAGGCTACCCAGCTAAGGGCAGATACTCACCATGGGAGGTGAAGAGGGCAGGGTGGGTACCAGACACAGTGATTCATCTAGTCTTTATGGTGAGGCTCTAGAGACGTTTTATTCCCATTACTCTTATTTTACACACGAAGAAAATGAGGCAGTAACAGGTTAAGTAATTGACATCATGCCAAAAGCGAGGACAGGGAGGAGCTAGGATCAAACCCCATGCCGTCAAACCGAGAGTCAGGCTCCGTCTGGAGATGCTTCAAGCATCAGAACATATGGTTGAACTAAGTAACTTTTACCTTCCCTTCTAACCTTGAAACTTGATGATCATATGCATTCAGCTGGCTGACATAGTCTTATAAAATACACATGCAGAGCATCTCCTTGATGTTATACTGCCTGTCACATTTGGAAATTCTGAGGAGAAAAGAAAAACCCTCTCTCTGAAGGTCATGCATGGGCAAGTGCTATAATGTGAAAAGAATTGAAATCCTAATTTGAAGAAATGCTCCATTTGCATCTACATGCAGCCTTATGATTTATAACAGGGTGACTTTTGAGCTCAGATAGAAAGTTTTCCAGTGTGAGTGATTCTTCATTTTCCAATTTCAACGGGAGCTTGAAAATCAAAAAAATTTAAATTAATTCATTTGTATTTTGATTTATATTAGAGTGATTAAAGATAACATATCCAAAGCTTTCTCATTGGACATACTAATCACCTTTTATTGTAATCACATTGTAAGAGGGAAACGAAATCTCTAAAATGACAATGCACAAAAAATTAAAGAAAACTCACCAAATGGTGTATTTGCATGTTAGCTGGCCATTGTGAGAATACCTGTAGATACAAATAGATCACTTGGTAACTTAGAGACTCTCATCAATACAGGAGGGGATTGTTTTGAAACTTAGTAAACCTTGATGGCATTTGATCCCCAGTATATAACTTTCAAAATCCTCCCTTTTTCCTCGATTGTTATATATAGATGATATCACTAATATAAAGAGATCGTCAGCAAAGTGCTAACTCTAACTCTCTATATTGCAACCAAATACATAATCATTCAGGAGTAGAATCATTATATGTTAATTTATTCTTCAATCAGATTTTTTATCTGAATATAATAAATACGAGCTATTTTGCCATTTTCATGGGATAACATATTTTTTTATCTCCTTTTCCCCACAGTAAGCAGAGAATAGCAGGAGTAGTTATTGAGATGAAGGTAGTGAGATATCGGTGTAAAAGATAAAGCACAACCTGGTTCCCCTAAATGGGTTAGGGAATTTCATTTCCACTATATACCATAACTCCTAGAGAGGCAAATTTCTATTTCAGATGAAAACTCTCACTGTCATAAATCATCAAGCTTCATGCAGATGCAAATGGAGCATTTCTTCAAATTAGGGTTTTAGTTCCTTTCATAGGAAATGGAAGTTTTATGATTTTATTTCCATAGGTCAGCATAACTTGTCAGACTTAGTTATAATCAGTGTTAACACAGCTCCTTCCGTTATATTCTTCCAAACCATGCAGTTTCACATAAAAAGATGGAAGTTTAATGAGCAACTGACAGGTACCTGATTTCAGCCATGTTGCTGCAATATATGGATGATGAAATAGTAACCTGGAAAGAAGCCTAAATGGGAAATTACACTTTATAACCTGTTGTCTGCATTTTTTCTATTAGAAATTTCAAAATCCTGATCATTTCTTTCTTATCAAGATTTTCTCGAATTGCTCTTCTTCTTTGTGGTAATTTTGCAGACTTTACTGACAGTGTTATCATGCAGTGGAATTTGGGATCTCTTTACAGCTCGAGTAATTACTCAAGAGTTAAGTGGACATGCCATAGAAGTCAGTGGAGTATAGGACGCGAGGTTTCCGTGGGAAGGAGGTTGCTGTGCCGTATGCTCTATAGTTACTAGTGCATTGAAAATTATTACGTGTTCTCACAAGACTTTCCTCCTCTTAAGATATCTGCTGGTATGAGATTTCCTGTGTTTGTGTGTGCTCCTTTCCAAACTTCAGGTTAAATGATGTGGAGAGAAGGAAGGGACAAGAAATTCCACATGGCACAACTTCTGGAGAAAAATTTGTGCTAAATACTTGAAATGATAATTGGGTAACTAGTGACAGCCAGAAAACTCTAACCAGTTCACCTGTTCTGCATGTGAATATGACTAAACTTAAGCATTTCATCTTCATCCACCCAGTCTCAGATTCCATTGTCAATAGCAAGATTCATGTGTTTCTAAATATTATCTCTGACAGGAATAAGTGATATTAAAAAACTGACCAGAAATTACTAATTATGATTGAATTGTTTCTTAAAGGAGATGATTCATTATGGGTTGTCAGGTTATTTTACAATATTTTAGATGCCTAGAATATTTTATATATTAAAAAGTATACGTATGTATAATATATGTGTGTACACATATACATGGGCTTTCCAGGTAGCCCAGTGGTAAAGAAGCCACCAGCCAGTGAAGGAGACCTGGGTTTTATCTTTGTATCAGGAAGATCCTCTGGAGGAGGAAATGGCAACCCTTTCCAGTATTCTTGCCTGGAAAATTCCAGGGACAGAGGAGCCTCGCGGCTAGAGTCCATGGGGTCACAGAGTCGGACATGATTAAGCTTGCATCCATGTGCATATACACACAGATACACACACATATATGTTATATGTATATATACAACACAAATATTATATATAATAATTTCCCCACCTGAAGAATAGTGTTAGCAAATAAAAGCAAAATATTTACACTGAGGATGGTATACTAACTCTACTGAAACAACTTCAACAAAAGGTGATTAACAGCCGTTTATCAGTAGCTGTATTAATCCAAAATCCCTACTGCCAGCAGCTTTGTATTTGTCTCCGAGTTCCCAGATGGATGTCAGGGCAGAGGAAATTGAGTTTTACTGTGGCAATTAGTTTTGTTCTTAGGATAATTTTTCACTAGTCAGAAGTATGATGCTTAGCAAGAAATTCATTTTATTTTCCCGTGTGATTGTGTATTTCTCTGGTTGCTTGGTACTTGGCCATTTGGTCTAAAGCACCAGCTGACAAACAAGTCAAGATAATTCGTTTCTCTTCTTGGCCTGTTGCCTACATGTTGAATGCAAAAGAGAAGCTTTTTGAATTATATTACTAAATAGAATCTTGGGTACTAGCCCAGAAATTTATTAATGGTTATTGAGATATCAGATCACAACATAGTGTGTGGTTAAAGTTCCAAAGAACAGGTGTATTTTTTTTCTTTCTTGTGGTAGTGAGTATTGTTTTCAAATCCACCTATAGGTTATATTTTAGATCAGGCAAAAGAAGACAAGAAGGGAAGAATTTTTAGACAATTTTCTGATGATACTATGCAGGTTTTGGCAAAATACATAGTAGAGATTTTTAAATGATTTATTTTAAATGTCTTCTGTGCTTTAGGAAATCGTAAGAATGAGGTTAATTTTAGAGGTTAAGCTATTGAAATTGATACACTTGCAGTCCTTGAGGCAGAACTTCACATGGCTTAAGTTGAAATGACCTTTCCTTTGTGTGTGGCGGTCTCATAGATAGGAGATGCATCTGCCGCCATCATTAGGTGTTGATGGTACCACTGTCCTCCTCTAGGGTTTGTGCCTTCACCTGTAACCCAGGTATTCATCATACCAACCTCCCACAGTAAACTGGAGTGCTTCATGCTTACGCCTATGCGTGAGAAGCAGCTGGCCTATTCCTGGCATATGGTATGGGATATTACACTTCCAGGTACATATAGATGATGTCTTTGAAACTTGGGAGAAGCATCTTAATTGGCATGCATCAGGCAATGTGGTAAGCATTTATATACATTCATTTATCTAATCCACACAACAATCATATATATGCATATACATGTGTATATGTATACCACACACACATATATATTAATCTACATAATGGTTATCATAGCATGTCCAAAGTCCAATAGCTATTAGGCAGCAGATTTGGGATTCAAATGTTCATTGATTTCCAAACTCCACTCTCTCAATGTGTTCTTTGAGCTAATCATTACAAATACCATCTATGAGGACAAATGTAAATGTATAAATATGCATCATATGTGGAAGAAACAAAGTTACTGCATGTGTGTAAATTGATTTTCTATTGTATTATAGTACATATGGCCATAATTATAGATAAATAAATATCCCACATAAAGGCATAATAGCAACTGCATGTGTATATATATGTCTGTATNCAAACTTCAGGTTAAATGATGTGGAGAGAAGGAAGGGACAAGAAATTCCACATGGCACAACTTCTGGAGAAAAATTTGTGCTAAATACTTGAAATGATAATTGGGTAACTAGTGACAGCCAGAAAACTCTAACCAGTTCACCTGTTCTGCATGTGAATATGACTAAACTTAAGCATTTCATCTTCATCCACCCAGTCTCAGATTCCATTGTCAATAGCAAGATTCATGTGTTTCTAAATATTATCTCTGACAGGAATAAGTGATATTAAAAAACTGACCAGAAATTACTAATTATGATTGAATTGTTTCTTAAAGGAGATGATTCATTATGGGTTGTCAGGTTATTTTACAATATTTTAGATGCCTAGAATATTTTATATATTAAAAAGTATACGTATGTATAATATATGTGTGTACACATATACATGGGCTTTCCAGGTAGCCCAGTGGTAAAGAAGCCACCAGCCAGTGAAGGAGACCTGGGTTTTATCTTTGTATCAGGAAGATCCTCTGGAGGAGGAAATGGCAACCCTTTCCAGTATTCTTGCCTGGAAAATTCCAGGGACAGAGGAGCCTCGCGGCTAGAGTCCATGGGGTCACAGAGTCGGACATGATTAAGCTTGCATCCATGTGCATATACACACAGATACACACACATATATGTTATATGTATATATACAACACAAATATTATATATAATAATTTCCCCACCTGAAGAATAGTGTTAGCAAATAAAAGCAAAATATTTACACTGAGGATGGTATACTAACTCTACTGAAACAACTTCAACAAAAGGTGATTAACAGCCGTTTATCAGTAGCTGTATTAATCCAAAATCCCTACTGCCAGCAGCTTTGTATTTGTCTCCGAGTTCCCAGATGGATGTCAGGGCAGAGGAAATTGAGTTTTACTGTGGCAATTAGTTTTGTTCTTAGGATAATTTTTCACTAGTCAGAAGTATGATGCTTAGCAAGAAATTCATTTTATTTTCCCGTGTGATTGTGTATTTCTCTGGTTGCTTGGTACTTGGCCATTTGGTCTAAAGCACCAGCTGACAAACAAGTCAAGATAATTCGTTTCTCTTCTTGGCCTGTTGCCTACATGTTGAATGCAAAAGAGAAGCTTTTTGAATTATATTACTAAATAGAATCTTGGGTACTAGCCCAGAAATTTATTAATGGTTATTGAGATATCAGATCACAACATAGTGTGTGGTTAAAGTTCCAAAGAACAGGTGTATTTTTTTTCTTTCTTGTGGTAGTGAGTATTGTTTTCAAATCCACCTATAGGTTATATTTTAGATCAGGCAAAAGAAGACAAGAAGGGAAGAATTTTTAGACAATTTTCTGATGATACTATGCAGGTTTTGGCAAAATACATAGTAGAGATTTTTAAATGATTTATTTTAAATGTCTTCTGTGCTTTAGGAAATCGTAAGAATGAGGTTAATTTTAGAGGTTAAGCTATTGAAATTGATACACTTGCAGTCCTTGAGGCAGAACTTCACATGGCTTAAGTTGAAATGACCTTTCCTTTGTGTGTGGCGGTCTCATAGATAGGAGATGCATCTGCCGCCATCATTAGGTGTTGATGGTACCACTGTCCTCCTCTAGGGTTTGTGCCTTCACCTGTAACCCAGGTATTCATCATACCAACCTCCCACAGTAAACTGGAGTGCTTCATGCTTACGCCTATGCGTGAGAAGCAGCTGGCCTATTCCTGGCATATGGTATGGGATATTACACTTCCAGGTACATATAGATGATGTCTTTGAAACTTGGGAGAAGCATCTTAATTGGCATGCATCAGGCAATGTGGTAAGCATTTATATACATTCATTTATCTAATCCACACAACAATCATATATATGCATATACATGTGTATATGTATACCACACACACATATATATTAATCTACATAATGGTTATCATAGCATGTCCAAAGTCCAATAGCTATTAGGCAGCAGATTTGGGATTCAAATGTTCATTGATTTCCAAACTCCACTCTCTCAATGTGTTCTTTGAGCTAATCATTACAAATACCATCTATGAGGACAAATGTAAATGTATAAATATGCATCATATGTGGAAGAAACAAAGTTACTGCATGTGTGTAAATTGATTTTCTATTGTATTATAGTACATATGGCCATAATTATAGATAAATAAATATCCCACATAAAGGCATAATAGCAACTGCATGTGTATATATATGTCTGTATGTGTACATGTATATTAATATGTGTAGATTGCTTTATTTTCCCTTAATTGTTTCTGTGAGGAGAGCTTCTAATTACAATGCCCCCGACTATGGTGGGGGAGCCTGGTGGGCTGCCATCTATGGGGTCGCATAGAGTCAGACACGACTGAAGTGACTTAGCAGCAGCAGCAGCAGACTATGGTGCTCTCTCTTTTGGGAGCCATACTGAAATGCTGGAAAGGTCCCTGGGCTGAGAGCTAGGGGAGAGAGGCGTGCTTGAGGCTGTGGCTTTAATTGCATCATATATGAAATGAGAGACTTAGATCTCAGCACCACTCAAGTTCTAAGCTGGGCTGATCCTTTGAAGGTCCTAAAGATCTCCTAGTACTGAGCAGGGAGAGGAAAGGAAACGAGTGTCAACAGACATTTCAGGAATCGTTACCATCTGCCTTGACTTTTACAACAATTCAAAGAGAACAATAACAACCACAAAATTCTTGATCAAAGCCACGGCTGAATTTATGAATTTGATTTTCATGCAAATTTGGCTCTGAACATGAAGTGAGTCATGAAATGGAATTTGAAGGGGTTGTGCTCCCGTTCATGACTGACTTCAGCATCCATCTGCCCAACTCCCTCTCCAGCCCCCCATCCTCACACAAAAGAGATCATTCGGGCTGATGTTTATCAGATGCTATAAATGGAGTTAATCATTTGAGAATAGAAAAATGAAGTTGTTCTTAGACTGGTAATGACACCCCTGTTTGTTTTAGAGACTGTTTTTTCTCTGGCTGGGAACATTAAAATATGACAAAATCTTACCTATTAAAAACTGTAGGTAAAAATGTCTTAAGAATATGTTTGAATCTGTGAAGAAACGTCTATAGAGAGGATCAGTAAAAATTCAGACTCTGTTACAAGGATCATAAAAGTTTAGGAAAAAATAATTAATCAGGGACGTGAGGGGAGCTCTGTTAATATAGAAATGTAACATCTTTTATTCTAGTAAAAAAGATGACCAAGCGAAAAACATCCATGGTATAAATAGTTGTAATATTACCCATAGCTTTAATATATGGAACTTTAAACAACCTAGGAAAACTGAATTTTCAGGGGGAGTGAATGATTTATAAATTTTAAATGAACTGCTTAATATTAATAATTTTCACATCATATATCCAAAGGATTAGTCTTCAGTGTTTTCTTCTCATCTTAGTAAACATAACTCTCAACTTTAAAGAATATAATTAATGCTATAAGTTACATTACTTGTTAAGTTGTTATTTCTGATTTATGTTGTTACTGAACTCAGCTTTGGCCACTCAGAAGCCAGTTCTTTAGAGGGAGACGTGTGTTGATAGCAAAGGAAAGGGTACTTTATTCAGGAGGTGGCCATCCTGGGAAGAAGGTGAATTTGTGTCCAAGAACCAATCTGGAAGATTCTGCTCAACTGTGGAAGTGTTTTAAAGAGAGAAAGGGGAAGTTAATCACAATTAACCATTTGGGAAGAGGATAAGAGTCTTCCTTACCTTCTGCAGTGTGCAGACTTTCTTCTGATTGGTTAGTGGTGAGGTAGCTGGGCAAAGTTCCAGGACTCTTTTGCTCAGCCTAGAGTTACCATCCTCCACCTGGTTGGGGCCCTGATTTCCAATGGAAGAACTCAAAGGTGGTGGTTGTTCAGTTACTAAGTCCTGCTTGTCTGACTCTGTGCGACTCCATGGACTGCCCATGGACTGCAGCACACCAGGCCTCCCTGTCCATCACCAACTCCCAGAGTTTACTCAAACTCATGTCCGTTGAGTCGGTGATGCCATCCAACCATCTCATCCTCTGTCGTCCCCTTCTCCTCCTGCCCTCAGTCTTTCCTAGCATTAAGGTTTTTCTCAATGAAGTTGGCTCATCACATCAGGTGACCAAAGTATTGGAACTTCAGCATCAGTCCTTCCAATGAATATTCAGGGTTGATTTCCTTTAGGATTGACTGGTTTGATCTCCTTGCAAGGGACTCTTGGAAGATCACTTCCAAGGGACTCTCAAGAGCCTTCTCCAGAACCAAAATTCGAAAGCATCTATTCTCTGGAACTCAACCTTCTTTGTCATCCAACTCTCACATCTGTTCATGACTACTGAAAAAACCATGGCTTTGATTATGTGTACCTTTGTTGGCAAAGTGATGTCTATACTTTTTAAATATAGGTTTGTCTAGGTTGTCATAGCTTTTCTTCCAAGGAGCAAGCATCTTTTCATTTCATGGCTGCAGTCACCATCTGCAGTGATTTTGGAGCCCAAGAAAATAGTCTGTCACTGTTTCTATTGTTTCCCCATCTATTTGCCATGACATGATGGGTCTGGATGCCATGATCTTTGTGTTTTGAATGTTGAGTCTTAAGGCAGCTTTGTCACTCTCCTCTTTCATCTTCATCAAGAGACTTTTTAGTTTCTCTTTGCTATCTGCCATTAGAGTGGTGTCATCTGCATGTCAAAGGTTATTGATACTTCTGGCAATCTTGATTCCAGCTTGTGCTTCACCCAGTCCATCATTTAGCATGATGTACTCTGCATATACGTTGAATGAAGCCTATTTCCTGCAAACAAGAAAGGGGGATGGAGACAGATTTGTACCTAGAAGGGCTTCACATGGTCCTGCTCACTTTCAGTATTTCCCTTGTATTTTGTGATGGAAGAGTTTCAAATGATAGCATTTATTCCTAAAGTTGATTTTCAATTTAAAAGTCAAGAAGGTAATATCAATTTATTACTATGTCTTTATAGACTATGCCCTATATACTGGCTCTGATAGTTTTTATCCATAAATGCATTATGTTACATTTCTCAGAAAATGTGTACAGATAACTCCAAAATTCTAAAAATGTTATCAGTGTTCTAGCTCTCTTCTCTAGACACCTGGGATAAAAATACCAAGGCCAAGTATTTGTAATCCCACATTTACAAAGGGAGATTTCATGTTTTAAGTTCAGTTCTGTTCAGTTGCTCAGTCATGTCTGACTCTTTGTGACCCCATGAATTGCAGCACACCAAGCCTCCCTGTCCGTCATCAATTCCCGGAGTTCACTCAGACTCACGTCCATCAAGTTGGTGATGCTATCCAGCCATCTCATCCTCTGTCATCCCCTTCTCCTCCTGCCCCAATCCCTCTGAGCATCAGAGTCTTTTCCAATGAGTCAGCTCTTCGCATGAGGTGGCCAAAGTACCGGAGTTTCAGCTTTAGCATCATTCCTTCCAAAGAACACCCAGGACCGATCTCCTTTAGAATGGACTGGTCGAATCTCCTTGCAGTCCAAGGGACTCTCAAGAGTCTTCTCCAACACCGCCGTTCAAAAGCATCAATTCTTCAGTGCTCAGCTTTCTTCAACAGTATGACGTCTAATGTATGAATTCTTATGGCGCCTCTGTTATTTTCCCCACTCAAACAGAATTGTGTTTCTATTCCTGCCAACCCAACAGCCAGAACAGAACTTGTAATGTTGTGCTTCTAGACTTTTTTTGTGGTTTTCAATTTCTCTCTTTACTGTGGTTATATTAACATTATTTAATCACAGGCCTTGATGTTTACTTTTCTAACAACAGGATATTATTTATTCGGAACACATATTTTTCATATTAGCCAAGGCTTTCTGAAATCATTCTAGTGTGTCAGTTGAATGTATAATTAGGCATTTTTCTAAATACACAATAATTACCCAGCACAAAAATCTTCTGTTTCTATTTCTAAAGTTTTAAGATACCCAGAGTGGTTTGTAATTCAGAAAAAGTTGCTCCATGAAAGACCTAAGCGGTCTCCACGTGTTGTTTTCTTTTGCGGTTGTGCTGCGTCTCCACTGCTGCTCGGGCTTCTCTCCATTTGCAGAGAGCGGAGGCCGCTTTCTGGTTGCAGCGCGCAGGCTTCTCGCTGCGCTGACTTCTCTTGTTGCAACGAGGCTCAGTAGTTGAGGCACGTGGGCTTCGTTGCTCTGTGAAGTGCAGGATCTTCCAGGACTAGTGATCAGACCCACGTGTCCTGCGTTGGCGGGTGGATTCTTTACCACTGCGCCAGCAGGGAACTCTCCATTTGGTTTTTGAAGAAAACTTTATATTGACGTATAATGTTCACAGAGAAAGATGCTAGAACTACACGATTCAGTGAGGTTTCCAAAAGGGAGGGCATGCAGGCAGCTGCCATAGAACATCACCAGTCTAATTCCTTATGGGGGTTGCTCATCCACATGTAACCTCCATTCTGCCTTCCAGCATTGATCAAGTTCTTTTATTAACATTATATGAAAGAAAGTATAAGTAAGGGCCCTTTTGTTTTTGGCTTTTTTCACTCAACGTATTTCTGAGACATAGTCGTGTTACAAGTTACATGGCTTGATTTTGTCTCATTGTTCTGTGGTACTGCTTCTTATGAATATACATGAAAGGTACAGCTGCTCAATCATCGATGGACTAGGATGTTTATAATGCAGTGTAAGGAGGTGAATGATTTACCTGGCTCACATATTAAACTTGGGTCTATGTGGTATGTGGGAAACGGACTGGAAATGAGACACAGCATGGCTGGCCGGAGCAGCTGCAAGAGATGAGAACAACTTGCCTGCACACTGCGTTGAGGAGGAGAGAACTGTGGGTGTCGGGCTCGAGAGTAAGGGCACTGTGCAGACTGTGATATTTTTGTTTCTTTTTAAAATTTTATTTATTTACTTGTTTTTAACTGTGCTGGCTCGTTGTTGCTGTGCACGGATTTCTCCGGCCGTGGTGAGCGGGGGCCGCTCTCTAGTTGAGGTCTGCAGGCTTCTCCTCGCGGCGGCTGCTGTTGTTACAGAGCAGGGCCTCCAGGGCCAATGGCTTCAGGAGCCGCAGCCTGCAGGCTCTGGAGGACCAGGGCAGTGGCTGTGGTACGTGGGCTGAGTGCTCCCTGGCATGTGGAATCTTCCCGGATCAGGGACTGAACTCCTGTCCCCTGTATCAGCAGGCGGATTACCACCCGGGCACCAGGAAAGCCCCAACCACTGGACCACCAGGGAAGTCCCTCTCTTGTTTTTAAACGACTTTATTGAAATATGATTGACACACAACAAGCTGTACATACTTATTGTATACAGCTTGATGAATTTGGAGAGGGTCATACATTGATCAAACCAGCACCGTATTTGCTCCCCCAAAAGTGCAATTTGAAGTCTTTTTTTTTTTTTTAATTTGAACAACGGGGTGGATGGAAATTCTTTCATACAGACACCAGTGTCAGAAGATATGGGTCCCGGGCATATTAGTCTGAGCTTCCTCAGAAGCTCATNCAGTCAGCTCCTGGTCTTGTTTTTGCTGGCTGTATAGAGCTTCTCCATCTTTGGCTGCAAAGAATGTAACCAATCTGATTCCGGTGTTGACCACCTGGTGATGTCCATGAGTAGAGTCTTCTCTTGTGTTGTTGGAAGAGGGTGTTTGGAAGGAAGAGAGCAGGGGACTACCTTTGAAAGAATGGCATAGTCCCAGGACATGACATAAACTGATTAGAACCAAATGGGTTCAAGGTGGCCATTGAGTCAATTTCCAGCAGACTTTGAGCTTCCGTATATGCTTATAATAACACGTCAGCATGCAAAATGACACATGAGCGCCATGACAGTTCCGAGGCTGACCATAAAGGTCCAAAAGTGGGCTGAGGCTCAATTTCTGGAAGCCTCCACTCTCCTCCAAAACAGCTGGAATGCTCCTTCCTCTTATGAGCCTGCTCCTGTAAAAACTGACAACCGCACCCCCTGAGGCTGCTCTTGCCTTCTGAAATGGCCCGCATTCTGTCTGTGAAGTGGTTTCTTTCTAAATAAATCCATTTCTTACCTATTTGTCTCTCACTGATGTTGATGGGGAAAAAAAAAAAAAAGATGTACAGCTTGAGAGTGTGAGTTAAGTTTTACTTGGGGCAAAATGAGGACTGCAGCCTGGGAGGCAGCATCTCAGAGAGCTGTGAGAGACTGCTCCAAAGCGGCAGTGGGAAAGTCAATTTTTGTGAAGGGGGAGTTCAAAACCATGAAGCACTCATTTTACAAAAGGTTTTTGTTAGTCATGTGGGTCTGATGTCACCATGAAGGCGTTTAGTGCTTCTCTAGATATGAGGAGATGCAAGGATTGAGACCATAAAATCTGTTCCTAAAAACACACAGCCATCTAAAGACCTGTCCCATCAGATGCCCTGGAGCACAGAGTGCCTCGCTCCAGCCTGACTCCCTCAGGAGTGTTGAATGTCAGCACCTGGAGCAGCTTGGGGTTCAATCTCCGTAGAGGCAGATGGCAAATGCCTTTGCTGTTCAATCGTTGGCGATGCTCTTGGTAAGTGCCAATTTGTAGCTGACACTGAGTTCTTTCTGCAATGAGACGCCAAGAACGTGAACTTATTAAGTCCTGAGACCAGGTGTAATCTCTGCTAAAAGTCCATGGGTTCGAGTAACAACCTGAATCGCCCAGTTTTAAACAGACAAAGGACCTAAAAACCCAAGAGAACGTACTCTGCAGCTTCCAGAACCAGCTCCCGAGTGGCCCACAGAGCTATGAAGCTGAACTTTTCCAAGGTGTGGCTTAAAGTCTGCCAGAGTGACCGCTTCATCAGTTGCACTCCTTATTGTCATCTGACAGAGCAGCCACATGGAGACCAGTCCACCCACAAGCAGACTGTTTGCAATGACATTGTTAGGAGAATAATTAATGACCCCCTTCACATGACTTACCAAACTGGGAAAAACTGAGGGCAAGAGAAGGGGTGACAGGATGAAATGGTAAAGCATCGCTGACTTAATGGACAGGAATGTGAGCAAACTCAGGGAGGCAGTGATTGACAGAGAAGCCTGGCATGCTGCATTTCATGGGGTGGCGAAGAGTTGGACACGACTTAGCAACTGCACAGCCATCATAGGACTTCACCTCTCGCCTTAGCCTAGGGAGGAGCAAGTGCCCAAAATGTCCTGAGCATCCGTCACACATCAGACTGTTTGTTTCGATATTTCTCCTTCAGATCTCACATGAGAAAAAATTTCTCCTAGCAACTTTTATATGACTACTTAAAACATCTTATTTATCTCTTAATATAAAATCTCTTCAGATATTTGAATGCATCATTTTTTGCAAAAAGCTAATTTTTTAAGCACACATTGACGTGATATGCTAATATAAACATCATATAAGAATAATTCTAAGAAATTACAATTTTAAAAATATACATTTAAAAAAGAAAATTTGCTGACCAATATGGCTTCCATCAGACATGTGCTAGGGTGGAGGTGCTGTCTTAGATATTAACCAAAGGTCCAACTAGATTGGCTGAAGACCTTTGTTGTTGGGTGTATAGAAACCATTCATCATGTTCATAAAATAATCCACTTAAGCACCTGGAAAGTATATTTTCTATTTTCTGGCATTTAGGATATAATGTTATGTGACCAAAAAATCCAAAGTAGATGTCTGAAATTGTACATTTACTTTATTATAAACAACAGGTGCAAATATATTGGAGCTGCCCTGTATTTCCCAATGTCATCCTTCTTCCTTCCTAAACAGTAAGAACCCCACCCAGCCCTCCTCCCTCATTGTACACACACGACCCCTCTTTCCCCGTCTCAGAAGAGGGTCCAGGTGATGGCAGTGTTGGTTATACCGTGAAATGGTTTTCCTGAACTATACCTCCAATTGTGTGTGGTTTGAGAACAGAAACCATGTTTAATTCATTTTTTCTATCCAGAATTTAACATTTGGCCTTTAGGAGAAGTACAATATTTTTTTAAATGAATGAACAAAGAAATTCATGAAGTTGTTCCAGAGTCAATACATGAGCAGTAGTTTTGAATGGCCAAATAATGAGTCCTACATCAGGATCAGACATGATTGGTTGTCGGAATTACCAGACCAGGAATTTTAAACAGCTCTCAGTGAAAGGATAGTGAAGAGCTGATAGACTACTGCACCAGTCCAGTGAAAGATGCTGTGGGACCAAGAAGGTAATCACAGAAGTGCTGACAAAGTGATTGGAATCTGAACACATTTCAAATGCACAGTTAAGCAGTTCTATTGATGGAGTCATTGTGACTTGTAACAAAACAGAAAGAATTATAGGGTAATTCCCCATAGTTTTTGACCAAGTCACAGAAAGGATGGAATTACCATGAACTAAGTTGGGAAATACTGCAAGGAACCAGGTTTTGTGTTAGAGGGTATACATTTTTACCATTATCCAAGTTTTATGATCTAGGTAACTAAACAGATAGTTTAACATGTAGAAGTCATGTCTATTTATGAGTTCTTTCAACATATTACAAAATGTATGTAATTAGACATTCTCCACCAATAATTGCATGTGTGTGCCAGCAAAACATACACATGTGTGCACACAGCAAGAAAAAATTAAATTAGAGAAATTCTAGTTTTCACTTCAAATAACTGATGACCAGGCCCCTGCTTTGATTTTTGACACCCCCACCATGGTGCTTGGTATGTCCTGACATTCAGATTCTTCTGCTTATGACATTAGAGCCCTGAATAGATAAACAAGTGCCAAAAATAAATATGCTGCTTCCTTAACATTTTTCTCTTGGCTTGAGTTTTCCAAGAGAAAACAACAGGGCTGCAAATAGCAGCTGCAGTCTGACTGCTGAGCTGTCAACAGACCCAACAGAAGCCATCCCCACTTTGAGAAAAGAGTTCTTGCTCTGATGGTTTTGCAGGGAGAGCCCAACACCCCCGGCCACACCTAAGCTCAGGCCCCTGTGTCCCAGGTCAGGGAGGAAGGGCGTGACTCTCTGCCTTCTCATATGAGGGCTCACATGATGAACACCCAGGTATATGACAATCTACCCCCAATTTTTCTCTTGCGTAAAGAGAGTAAGGCCAAAGCAGTCTCGAATAAGGTCCCTGGAAAACTCTGACTCAGTCCATTTTGTTCCCCCACTGTGATTCCTCTAGCTTCTTTTCCTGTCTTCACCAATTACGATTATTTGTGATGCTATGGGATCAGTGGACAAGTGTGAAGTGTGAATGTTGTCATTCGGTGCCTTGGGTACAAACAATAGATTCTGAAAGCTGTAGTATGACTACTTAAAGTTGTATGTGTAACCTCCAGTGTAATTGAAACCAAAAAAAATAGTTGAAATCAGTGGTACTAAGGGCAAGAAATTACAGGTTAGAAGACTTTACATGATAAGTCCTATTTTTTTTTAAGATTCATGTGGATTGCTTTAATAGGTATATATTTTTAAGTTAAATAAAAGGGGATTTTTAAATTTGATAATTTCAACTCAATGAATACTCTAAGCTCTAAATAGCTAATTATAGGCATAGCTCTATCTAAAATCAGGAATAAAAAGAGTTACTCACATAGTGAGTGTCAACAGACCATTAACAGCTGCAAAAAGACCTACATCGTCCCCTTAATGGAAATGTCTATATGCAATTATCTGAGGCTCCTTGCTCCTTCATTCTGAGAGGCTGAACTAAGACTAATAGGTCAATAAATGTCTGTAGATTGAAACAAACAAACAAAAAAACTGAAAGGTTCTGAAGCTAAGATTCAATCTTCATTAGAGACACATTGAGAAGGCCTGTTTAATTTTGGAAAGCCCAGGAAATTTTTGTCCTATCACAGAGTGTATCTTTATGCAGCAATGCATTTCAGACTATGTTGTGTGTAATAATGCATCTTTTTCACTCAGAATATAAATTTCTAGTTTTTGTGTCAACCATATTGCCAAACTTCCTATCCACCATGATGTCCACGAAAGTGATCTTTCTGGAAGGGTTTACAGAGATAGTTTTCATTTAAAAAAGTTACCCCAGGACTTCCCTGGTGGTCCAGTGACTGAGACTCCACACTGTCAGTGCTGCGGGCCCAGGTTCGATCCCTGGTCAGGGAACTAGATCCCGTATACCTCAACTAAAGATCTTGCATGCCATAATAAGATGTGGTACAGCCAAACTAATTGTTCTTTTAAATAATTAATTTTTTCAAAATTACCCAGAGTCTGAGCACCTCTCTCAACTTTTCCCCTTTGTATGAGTTACTGTGGGAATCAGGGACTTGCCTCCCAACATACAGGAGACCAGTTTAAGCCTGTTATGGTGGGAAGGGCATAGGCATGGGTTACAGGGCTCCAGCCATCAAAAGCTCCCAACTAGGGTTTGAGAGAAAGACCTAAGTACAGGGACTGTGGACACACTGACATCATTAATTATGTACTTAGCGGACAGGGTTACTAAGTCAGAACACAGGACGTGGCCTTGGTCGTGCTTCTCACTGCCTGTCCCACCTCAGTTTCTGCTAGTTTACCAAGCCTTCTTCTCCTGCTTCCTAGGCATGCTTTGCAGATGTTTTTCCAGTTCAGTTTTTTTCTTTCTCTCTTTTATTTAATCTTGTGCAAGAGAGCAATTTTAAGACATTTTTATTGGTGTATAGTTGACTTACAATGTTGTGTTAGTTTCTGCTGTAAAAAAGTGAATCAGTTATGTATATACATGTATGTACTCTTGATGAAAGTGAAAGTGGAGAGTGAAAAAGTTGGCTTAAAGCTCAACATTCAGAAAACGAAGATCATGGCATCCATTCCTATCACTTCATGGGAAATAGATGGAGAAACAGTGGAAACAGTGTCAGACTTTATTTTGGGGGGCTCCAAAATCACTGCAGATGGTGATTGTAGCCATGAAATTAAAAGACGCTTACTCCTTGGAAGAAAAGTTATGACCAACCTAGATAGCTTATTCAAAAGTAGAGACATTACTTTGCCGACTAAGGTCCGTCTAGTCAGGGCTATGGTTTTTCCAGGAGTTGTGTATGGATGTGAGAGTTGGACTGTGAAGAAGGCTGAGCGCCGAAGAATTGATGCTTTTGAACCGTGGTGTTGGAAAAGACTCTTGGACTGCAAGGAGATCCAACCGGTCCATTCTGAAGGAGATCAACCCTGGGATTTCCTTGGAGGGAATGATGCTAAAGCTGAAACAGGTGAGATCCGCTTTAATAATGTATAGTCACCCTGGTATCCTTGGGGTATTTGTCCTAAGACACGCCCCCCCCCACTCCTTCCCAATATCAGAACCCAGGGATGTTCAAAGTGAAAGTGAAGTCGCTCAGTCATGTTGCGACCCTGTGGACTGTAGCCCACCAGGCTCCTCCTCCATCCATGGGATTCTCCAAGCAAGAATACTGGAGTGGGTTGCCATTTCCTTCTCCAAACCTCTTATATAAAATGGCATAGTACAGTCAGCCTTCTGTATTTGCATGTTCCATATCTACAAGTTCAGAACCAACTGTTATTTTATTTAAACCAAGATGTCCACAATGTTACTTCATTATGGAGTAAGCATAATACAATTTTTTAATGAGATACTTTACATTTTTAAAATGCATCAAGTATTCAAAATTCAGTGTGTATTTTCCATTTATAGCATGTCTTAATTTGAATTAGCCACGTTTTATATCCGAGTTAGACACATGGAGAGGCTACCACGCTGTGGATAACACAAATGGAGACAGGAAATAACACCATTTTTTCCCCAGATACTCTTAATTTTCAAACTTTGAGAGACTGAGTAGTTGGTTTCAGGACAGAATCACTTGGTGGCTTTTGCAGGCTTCTCAAACTGCCAGCACAGAAAAAGCCACACAGAGTCTGCTTCTTTAAATGAACACCAGCTATGAGGAATGTGGATTCACTACTCTGCCCACATTCTCTCTGCCTCAGGTCCATCCACAGCCTGCCAAAAAAGCCCCAATTAAAAAAATATATATATTTGGTGGAAATTCTTTTTATTCTCATGCAGATCAGTGACTTGTTAATTTCATTTTCTTTGTGTTTTATTCACAGTGGTGGAAAGATGGGGCAGAATCTGAATAAAAATGGTTAGATACATTCTCTGGCATAATTTAATCACTCCCTGTATTGGAATGGCCAGACTCACTTGTGTGCTCTCTGTGTGCAGCGTCCGTAAGCGTATCATCTGTGGCCAGAGTCACACGCCGTGCAGACCACGGGGACTGGCGGATTCACGCCTGGTTAGGCCACTGCCGCTGGATTGCTCTCCAACCTGTTTCTGCCGTGTTGGTCGAAGGTTTTCTGTTAAAATGAGAGCTCTGTAGATAACTCTTGGAGCTTTGCATCTACTTGCTAATACATGTATAAAAGATCCTTTTTGATTTGCCTGTGATGACTGAAAAGCTAAGTGTTAGTTCAGACCATGCAGTTCAGAGTCCTGCGGAGCACAGACGCTCCCGTTTCTCAGCGGTAGTTTCTGCTCTGGCTGTGTCTGTGCCGTGCCTCCCATCACCTCCACCGGGGCGTGCGTGTAAGGAGACACGTATGTAAACACCTGAGTGTCAGCAGTGCCAACACAGATGCCTTTTGCATGTTGCAAAAGTGTTTAATCATGAATAAATACGTTTCGGGAAATGTATAAAATGTATGTGAGCTCTAGTTTTTAACGAGGTATCTTTTATTTTTTTTTAACTTTCTAACCCTTAAAAATTTTTTCAGCCTTATGAAGTATACCAAAAATTACATATAGTTAGCACACATATTTTGACAAGTTTGGGTGTATACTTATATCCATTATACCATCCCTACTATCAAGATAGTAAACATAACCGTCACTTCCAAAAGATATTTTGTATCGTTTAGCTTTCCTCTGTGTGTATATATGTTGAGGCAGGCGGTGGGGGTTAGAACATCTAAGACTAGATATAAACTTTTACAAATATATTATTTATTGCTTCATGTTTTCCTTCAACAAATATTACCTGCCAAATTTGTTTTAGGCTTGAATCAAATTTGCAGGATGCTGAGAACAAAATGATAAGACACACACAATTTTACCCTTAGGAAAGCAAAATGTTTATAAAATAAATAAAATCTGGAGCATAATATAAATTATATGACTTTAGCCTTTGTTCAGAGGCTTTGGAAAAGATTTAAAGAATCTAGCAGACATAATCTCATATTCATGTAGGAAATATTGCTCAGGCTACAGGTAAAATGAAGAGAGGAAAGCAGTGAGAATGAGGTGGTGGTGGGCCCAGCAGAAAATTGATACTTTGTGGACGAGGGAGATGTTGGTGCCCTGAGGCAGGACCTGGGACTATGAATGAAAAGAATTGGAAGGGTTTTAGACATATTGGGGATGCAAACTGGCATGACTTGGGGCTTAGGTATAGGTGAGATAAGAAAGAGAGGAGAACTCTTCACAATAAATTGAATAATGTGGGTATTGAATTTGAATATTAATACATAGCTGGCTTGTAGTTTGATGTACATAGTACCATGATGAATCAACAGATACTGTCTCCTGGTTTATAGCATTTAACGAGATAGGAGGTAACACATAACAGCAGGGTACTTTTCTCAGCTTTCACAGGTAAAATGTTGGCTTTGAAACCTAATCTGTTTGTTAGCTATTGCTTAAAACAACATGCATTTACCATCTCACATTTTCTGTGTCACGAGTCCAGAAATGGTTTAGTTGGATCCTCCAGTTAACTACCATCAGTTTATGAACCAAGGTGTCCATCTCATCTGAGGCTCAAGTGGGGAAGGATCCCATTTCAAGCTTATGTGGTCATTGATAGAATTTAGTCCCTTTGCAAGTTATCACACTGAGGGTTGCAGTTTTTGCTGGTTAGTGGACAGAGGCCACTTTCAGGGGCTTGTCAGGTGATACTCCCAGAGGCCAGCTCACAGCCTGGCAGCTGGCTTCTTCAGAGGCTGCAAAGGAAGGAGCAACTTCTAGCAAGACAATTTTTGCAGTCTTATGACTTTGCTGGTTCTAAAGTTTGGAAGTAAGCCACAGGCCTGGTCCACACTCAGGAGAGGAGACGACACACCGGTACCAGAAGGTGGGACTGTGTGGTCATGGAGAGAGGAGGATGACCCCCATTTCCATGTAATTGTGTTTTTCCTCTCTAGTTTCCTATTTACTCTCAAGCATTGAAGAATAGAGTGATACTTTAACATGAAACAATCGTATTTTATCTTTGGTATCTCTGCCTGCTTTATATGTTTCTTTTTGATACATTAAAAGATTTGTTTGTAAACTTCAACTAAGTAATTATCCAAAACTAGTTGATTCATAGAAAATACAACAGTATTTTCCAAAGCAGTAAAAAGTGTGCCCCAGAAACTCTGGGGATGTCATTGTGAGCAAGGAAAATAGAAGCCTAGGAGAAAAAAACAATCTGTCTTAGCAACAGAATTTCTAGTAATTAAATTCAATGTCTTGAAGCCTCTTTCTAATCCAATATCCTTGGGTATAATCCCTGATGAGTATTCTGTGCTTGCAGTAACACAAACAGACATCGATTTGGCACAATTTGAATACTGACTGGCCAGAAATTTATAGAGGCTATCACAGAGCTATTCTTCCTGTTGGTTTTCATCTTTTCTGCTAAGGCTTACTGAGCAGAATCTGAGGGAAATGATCACTCTTGATATTTCTGATACCACAGTCGCATCAGCACTGAATGTAGACCTAAGTTTTGGTTCCACACACATTTTGTCATTTATACAAATCATCTCTAACAACAACCAGGTCAAAACCCAGTCATCGCTGGGGCAGAACATATAGTCTTACATACATTTTCCATTCTTCAGTCATTAACTGGTCATGTCCTAGCCTGCTGAAGACAGTTACAACAGACAATTTTACTTTCATTTTAATTCCAAAGTATTTGGGATGCAAAGTCTAGCACTTTGAATTATTTTTCTTATTTATTTATTTTTTACTTTATTTTACTTTACAATACTCTCTTGGCTTTGCCATACATCAACATGAATCCACCACAGGTGTACACGAGCTCCCAATCCTGAATCCCCCTCCCACCTCCCATCCCACATCGTCTCTCTGGATCATCCCCGTGCACCAGCCNGATGGTGATGGTCAGGGAGGCCTGGCGTGCTGCGATTCATGGGGTCGCAAAGAGTCGGACATGACTGAGCAACTGAACTCAGCTGAAAGAAAATTAAATTTTCTGGTGGATCCACATGCTTGCGAAAGCTTTCTATTGCTAGCCTTCTAAAGTTCAGCTATCTTGGGGAGATTTTAACATATTAATAGGCATTTTCTTGATGACTAACGATCTTGGTAATTTTTCATGTGTTTATTAGCTATTTTTAGTCTCACAGATGATTGTTCAAATATGTTACACATTTTAAAGTTGGGTTGTTTCTCTTGATATTGAGTTGTTAGGTTTATTTATCCTCGATATAAATCCAAGTATATGAATTTTATTATGCTATTAAAGGCTGAATTTTGAAATCTAATTTTTAATTTTATGATTCATTTGCTTATTCATGTTTTTCAATAGCATTAGAAATTTATTTATTTTTTCTGGCTGCGGTGGGTCTTTGTTGCGGCACATGGGTTTGTCATGGTGGTGGCTTCTCGTTGCCCAGCACAGCTCTGGGCGCACAGACATCAGTAGCCACGGCTCACTGGCTTGGTTACTCTGCGGTATGTGGGGATTCCCTGAGCAGAGATCAAACCTGAATCCTGTCCATTGGAAGCTGGATTCTTAACCACTGCACCACAAGGGAAGTCCCTCACTATCATGTTTTAATAATGTGGTTGTTCTGTGTAAGAATTCACTGTGTTCATGGATTGTTATAAAGGTATTTTTCTAACAGTTTTATCATTTCACCTTGTAAGCATTTAACTATATTCAGTTCAGTTCAGTTGCTCAGTCATGTCCAACTCTGCAGCCCCATGGACTGCAGCATGCCAGGCCTCCCTGTCCATCACCAGCTCCCGGAGTTTACCCAAACTCATGTCCATTGAGTCAGTGATGCCATCCAACCGTCTCATCCTCTGTCGTCCCTCCCCCTCCTGCCCTCAATCTTTCCCAGCATAAGGGTCTTTTCCAATGAGTTAGCTCTTCACATCAGGTGGCCAAAGTATTGGAGTTTCAATTTCAACATCAGTCCTGCCAAAGAACACCCAGGACTGATCTACTTTAGTATGAACTAGGTGGATCTCCTTGCAGTCCAAGGGACTTTCAAGAGTCTCCTCTAACACCACAGTTCAAAAGCATCAATTCTTCGGTGCTCAGCTTTCTTTATAGTCCAACTCTCACATCCATACATGACCACTTGAAAAACCACAGCCTTGACTAGATGGACCTTTGTTGACAAAATAATATCTCTGCTCTTTAATATGCCATCTAGATTGGCCATAACTTTCCTTCCAAGGAGTAAGCATCTTTTAACTATATTCAGTGTGGTTTAATTTTGTGCATATCAAGAATGGGACGACATACCCCTATTTTTTAATATGGATATCCATTTATTCTAAGACTGTTGAAAAGAAAATCTTTCCCCATTGACTGATTTTGGCCACTTTGTAGGAAGTTTGTTCTTGTTATACACATGAGTCTACTTCTAGACACCCTTCTTCCATTCATCTACTTTTCTGTCTGCATACAAATACTACTTCATCTTAATCAATATAGCTTTAGAATAAATTGCAAAATTAGAATATGTTCTCTCTGTAATATTTCAAAAATGTTTTTGGCTTTTGAATATCCATATACATTTTAGAATTAGCTTGTCAATTTCTGTTAAAAAGCCTGATGGTTCTTTGGATGGGATTGTATTGAATGTAAAGATCAGTTATAGAGAAATGAGTTCTTAGCAATACTGAGCCTTCTGATTCACAAGAACATTTTATTTTGCCATTTATTTTCATGTCCTTCAGTTTCTTTATGCTTTGTTCTTTTTCTAGATTTCAAAGTACAAATCTTTTACCAATTTTAAATTCAGTCCTAATTATTTTGTGGGTTTGGGTGCTATACTAAGGTGTATTATTCTTCTTTAAGATCAAATTCTTGGTTGTTTATATAGAGAATATATATATATATATTTTTTTTTACCTTGCATTCTCTTATCTCATTAATTTTGTATATTCTAGCATCTTTTAAAATGACTTCTCCAGAGTTTTATATACACATAATCATGTCTTCCAACTTGTGCTTCTTCCTGCCCAGCGTTTCTCATGATGTATTCTGCATATAAGTTAAATAAGCAGGGTGATAATATACAGCCTTGACGTACTCCTTTTCCTATTTGGAACCAGTCTGTTGTTCCATGTGCAGTTCTAACTGTTGCTTCCTGACCTGCATATAGGTTTCTCAAGAGGCAGGTCAGGTGGTCTAGTATTCCCATCTCTTGAAGAATTTTCCACAGTTTATTGTGATCCACATAGTCAAAGGCCTTGGGTTAGTCAATAAAGCAGAAATAGATGTTTTTCTGGAACTCGCTTGCTTTTTTAATGATCCAGCGGATGTTGGCAATTTGATTTCTATTTCCTCTGCCTTTTCTAAACCCAGCTTGAACATCTGGAAGTTGACACATTTCACATATTGCTGAAACCTGACTTGGAGAATTTTGAGCATGACTTTACTAGCGTGTGAGATGAGTGCAATTGTGTAGTAGTTTAAGCATTCTTTGGCATTGCCTTTCTTTGAGATTGGAATGAAAACTGACTTTTTCTAGTCCTGTGGCCATTGCTGAGTTTCCCAAACTAGCTGGCATGTTGAGTGCAGCACTTTCACAGCATCATGAGAAATGCTGAATCCCAATTCAGCCCCTCCCCCCACTATATATGTGACCTTGGGCACATTATATGATTCCTTTCATTCAATCTCAGTTTCCTCATCTACAAAATGGAGATAAAAATAGTACCTGCCTCGCAGGGTTGCTGTCCAATCAAATGAAACGTGTTTAAGAGATAAGCATGGGACCTTGGCACCCAGTAGATTATGGAGAAAAGTCACCCTTTAACCCTAGTAGCTTTGTTTGCTACCCAAGGGCAAAAAGCAAGGTTATATTGCACCTAGAACAGTATCTGGGACATAGAAGGTGCTCAATAAATCTACACGAAATAAGTAGAATGCATTCTACATGCATTCTCCCAGTAAGTCCTAAAAGTACGTACTATCACATCAATATTCCTGTCTTCATCCCTAATTTACAGAAAAACAAGCAAGGGCTTACAGAGATGTAAACTGGATCAAATCACTGAGTGATATTCCAAGTGGCAGATCCAGGTTTTGAACCCATTTGCTTGATAACACTAGACTGTTACCCAAATTCTTTGTCCTCTCTAAACCTCATTTTGCTTCTCTGGAAAAAAAAGAAAGTGAAAACCCCAGCCTAGCAGGTCCCAGAGGTACCCTACAGAGCAGGCACTCCATGAGAACAGTGGGCGTAATTCTTTCAAACCCATTTGCCTGAAGCACATGCAGTTGGGAGAACTGTTTACATTTTAAGGGCTCATTTTCACCGCACGACATGTAGCTGGGCTCTGTGAGGACTCCATCCATACTTTAAGACCAAACCAGCACCAATGGACTCAGAGAAGAGGGAGAAAGTGAAGACTGGTGGGCTTCTATCTTTATTTTGAGATGCAGCCAGCTCCCGACTGAGACCAATACAATCAGTTTCTCAGTCTGTTTCCCTGAGCATCTTAACCATCTCTAGTGCTTTAATTTCCTACCACTTCGTTTCTAAGTCCTCAGCTCTCCTTCCACAGATGTTGGGTCTGTTCTCTGCACCTGTCAGCAGGGCATGAAGCTCTCCTGATCCCCCGGGGCCCCTCCACTTCCCTTCCTCCTCCCCTATCTTTTGCATGCCTCAAACAGCAAGCTCAAAGCATAAATGTTTCCCATCCAGAATGCAGCTAAATCTCTTTAGCCTAGATTTTGAATCAACACACGTTTGGGAATGCGATCATGGCGACTGGCTTAATGGATACTAGAGTTTGCATGTCTATTTCCATTTATGATTGACATTCATGTACTGCTATCAGAATTAGTAGCCATCAGTCAAGCAGAAGGTTATTATCAGGCGGCACTAAACAAACCCAAGTGGAATCGAGGTTTCTCGATAATGGATGTCTGAGTAATTTAACTAATCGGTAGATTCAGCCTAGCTGAGCTGGTCCCCCACCCACCCCATACATAAGTAAACAAAAATCTGGAAAGTTATGAGTATGGTACAAGCAAACGATCTTTGGATAGAAATTTAACTTGTAAGAGTCAGCAAAATCCTCTCCATTTCCTTTGAATTATCTGTTTCTATTTCTTTTAACCTGTTTCTTTCAGCCTGTGTCATGCAGAGTTTATGCCAGAATTTAGATTTAAGCTGATGATGAAAGGAAAACTGTTATGGAAAAGGAGGAAGCCACCCACTTATCCTATTTGGCAATTTCTAAAATTATCAGTCTTTTTCTACTGTCCTAGAAAAATACTTTTCTGACGTTATAATATGCCTCTTGGCCTCTATCCATTTTTACCATGTATATTTGCAGCAGACAAAAAGGTAAGTTTTCCCCTTAGATCAGAGAAAGCTATCATTTAGTAAATGCAATGATTGAAGTTTGAATATTATAAAATGCTCAACCCAGCATGCACCGGGACAGGTATTTTCCGTGGATAATGATGGGTTTGCTCATAATTTTACAAATACATCAGCCCTTCTCCCAAGAGATTATGAACAGAAAGAAGCTAAAATGGCTTGTCCAAAGAGGCTGGGAAAACGAACAGAGAAATATTCTCAGGATTGTATATTAAAAGGAACACAATATAACAGCAGAAGAACTGGCCCATGATCAGAATTCAAGACATGATTCTTAAAATATGAGGAGAAATGCATGGATTTAGCACACTGCAATGATTCTGAATGTGAGTTTTGGCACCAGACAAACCTGGGTTGAGTCCAGGCTCTGTCTTTTACTATTTTTATTGAAGAGAATTCTTTAACCTCTCTCGGTCTTAGTTTTCCCATTTGGGAAATAGGGATAACATTTGTACCTAACCCACAGGATCATTATGAAGAGTCAATGAGCTAATGAATGAAATATTTCATCAAGACCCAGTCCATAGTGAGCTTCGATATTATCACTAACATTATTGTACAGGATGGTTCCAGAAGTCATTACTGTGGTTATTATATTCACTGCAATTAATGTAATATGTTGGTCCCTGAATTGAGGATTTTTCCTCAGTTTTATTGAGATATAACACTGTATAAGTGCAAGATGTACAACATGATTTGATACATGTTTATATTATAACATATTTACCAAGATAAATTTAGTTAACACATCCTTCACATCACATAATTATCACTTTGTTGCTGTGGTGGTGGCAAGAACATTGAAGTCTGCTCACATAGCAGCTTTCAAGAATACAACACAGTATTGTGACATATGGTCACCATGGTGTACATTACAACTCAAAGCTTATTTATCTTATAACTGGAACTTCATGTCTTTTGACCCACACGTAACATTTCCCTCAAGCACCACTAATCTACTCTTTGTTTCCATGACTTCAGCTTTTTTTTAGATTCCCATATCAGTGAACTCATTCAGCATTTGTCTTTGTCTGACTTATATAACTTGGCATAATGTCCGCAAGGACCATCTCTGCTGTCCCAAATATCACGATTGTAGTCCGCCAGGCTCCTCTGTCCAAGGGATTCTCCAGGCAAGAAAATTGGAGTGGGTTGCCATGCCCTCCCTCCAGGGGATCTTCCCAACCGAGGGATCAAACCCAGGTTTCCTGCATTGGAGGGGATTCTTTACTGTCTGAGCCACGAGGGAAGCCCAAGAATACTGGAGTCGGTAGCCTAGCCATTCTCCAGAGGGTCTTCCCAACCCAGGAATCGAACCGGGGTCTTCTGCATTGCAGGCAGATTGTTTACCACCTGACCTACCAGGGCGTGTGTGTGTGTGTGTGTGTGTGTGTGTGTGT
>SJYV01026119.1:60846-87919 GCA_006410875.1 Neotragus pygmaeus
ATATATATATATATATATCTCCAAGAGATAGCTGGGATAAACAAGCCATATTTTGGGATACTAGAAACATTTTTATCTTTTACCACTTTTATAAAGAAAACACAATGACAGCAATCCTCCATAAAACAAATTCCTCAAAAACAAAACATTTTTTAAAAACATTTTTAATTTGCCATCATCTTCACTCTGTGTGTGTGTGGAGAGAGAAAGAGAAACAGGCCATTAAATTCGCCTCCCAAGACTGGACTGGTAGTATTTAAACTTCCATGAAGTCCCCTGAGCTTTTAAAGATATTAAAAATAGGCATTAAGTATAATTCTTAAATCTGAATATTTTGGTTTCATCAACTGCATTATTTATGGAATTATTTTGGAGAATGTCAAGCTAACATGGTACTCTAACTCCCTCCCCTTGTTTTTATTACTTCCTGTATCCCAATGATATTACCAAAACTGATTGATAATACAGTAAGAATACAAGTAAACTTCCATCAAGGCTAATAGGAAGTAAAGTAACAATTTTGAGGTTTTTCTGCTGGATATAATAGAGACAGGATCGTTTTGAATAAAGAATGTAAGGTAACCTAGCAACTCTTCTCTTTTTTGATGAAGCCATGTCATGTTATTTCTGCTAGTTAAAACTGGAGAGTATTCTCTTAAGACATTTAATGAGAAAGGGGAAATAAAGGAGATTTACAGAGAAGACCAAGCCAAATAATACATGTGCTATTTGCTAATCTGGTTGGCATTGAATATCAAAATCATTTGGAATACCCAGGAAAATCCCCAGAACATACTGGGTCCTTAAGAACTGTGTTGACTCAATGAATGAATGATCATGATCAAATTGCTATGTTAGAAACAGAGCAGAACGTCTTCCTGCTACTGTGCAGCTGCTGTAGGAGGCCACCGGGCAGGTAGAAAGTTCATTTCATGAATCATTACTCCTGGAACTCTGCATTCAGACAACTTGGTGCAAGTGAAGTTTCAGTATCATTTGTGGGATCATCTGTTTTATGTCTACACCTCTCCATAGAAATAAGGCTTATTTATCATTTCTTAGACAGTGCTTTGTCCCTAACATGGGATCTCTTTCATGGCCAGAGCTTGCAAATGGTTCATCAAATCCCATCCAGCACATGCACGCGTTCACTTACCTAAGGCAGACCTTCCTTATTGTTGTACCAAACACTTGTGCTAGTCTGCAGTGTGTCTCAAAAAAAAAAAAAAAAAAGAAAAGAAAAAGAAAGAAGACTTTGCTTTGTGGACATCCCCTGGTATTAAATTAATTTGGCCCTTTGGATTTGCTAAAATAACCTTCATATTTTTAAATAATAGTGGGAGCCAGTGTAAGGTGTGTGTATGCGTGTCATGCACACGTATGTTTGGAGGCTTAATCACCCTCTCTAGCTTTAATTTTTAGGGAAAGGTAAGAGTGTGTGTGCTATCATGTTAGTACATGTGTGAGCATACACTGTGTATATGTACACCTTTAATGATTTGTGAAATCTAGAAGCCCAAGAGAACTACAGGCCTGGGATATAGTTTCCATACAGTTAATCTCTGATACATGAGGATATTTATTTTGTTTGGGTCTTTATCCAGAGAGTCATGGTCTCTGTACCGCCGCTCTAAACTTTTCCAAGGCTGTGCTTTATAACAGGTTTCACTCTTCCAGGAGTGTGTGTGTGTGTGTGTGTGTGTGTGTGTGTGTGTGTGTGTGTGGTTTCCAGCACGAGCAGTCTCTGCCTATTAGTCCTTTAAGAGAGGTAGAAGGCTAATTTATACATAGCCTGTGGCTTTGTCAAGTCTTCTTACAAAAAATGAAGTTCTACTTCTGGCTGGCTGGTTGAATCTACTTACAAAGGATAAAATGGAACACCTGCACTCCAATAATTATCAGTGAACATAACTCGGTTCATGGAAATTTACCAAAGAATTCTAATTGAGTGAAATGGTACATTTAGATCTGAAGTGTTTTAATCTGCCCATCAACCTGGATTCTCAAATTCTATCCTTATTTCATCTAGAGAAGAAATGAACCAGGAACCCAGCCTTCTGACACTATCACAGAGTGCTTTTCCTAAAACGTAATTTTCCACCCTTGTCATTTTTTGAGATGTTTTGGCATACAAGATGAAACCTAGGAGTTGTAGTATAAAATGTTGTTGAAAAAGTTACGTGCTTTACAAAGGGTCTTTGGTGCTTCTGGGGAAAGTTTTTCTCAAAAGCGGAGAGAATTGTGTGTTCTCTAAGCACAGACATTGATGGCATCGTTAGAACAGTGCCAGGCAGGAGGGTGAGGACGTTGCTCACCGCACGGGCTGTTGAGACAATGAGGGCGTCAACTGCACCATCTGGAGGCTTCACGCACACTAAGAGCCATCACGTATTGTTTGTTTCATCGTTCCCTGGTTTTCCCTACTTACGTTTATTATTATTGTTTGGTGTGTATGGTTATTGACGTGTAGTCGATTAACTGTTTGTTTCAGGGGTACAGCAGAGTGACTCAGTTGTACATATACCTTATCTATTCTATTTCGAATTCTTGTCCCATTTAGGTATTACAGAGTATTGAGCAGAGTTGCCTGTGCTACACAGTAGGTCCTTGTTTATTTTAAATATAGCAGAGTATACATGTCAGTCGCAAACTTTCACTCTATCCCTCTCCTAACCGCCCCTCCTGCCCCCCAAGTAACCATTAGTTCGTTCTTTAAGTCTGTAGGTCTGTTTCTGTCTTGTAAATAAGTTTGCATCATTTTTTTAGATTTTCCCGTATAAGAGATATCACATGATATCCCACACTTATTGTTTGTAGACTTTTTAATTATGGCCATTCTGACTGGTGTGAAGTGATATCTCATTGTAGTTTTGATGTGCTTTTCTCTAATAATTAGCAGTGTTGAATATCTTTTCATGTACATCTGCATGCCTTCTTTGAGAAATATGTATTTAGGTCTTCTGCCCAGTATTTGATTGCTGTGTATGTGCGTGTGTGTGTTTAATATATTGAGCCACATGAGCTATTTTTAAATTTTGCAGATGAATCCCTTGTCACTCACATCTTGCAAATATTTTCTCCCCTTCTATGGGTTGTCTTTACATCTCATTTACGGTTTCCTTTGCTATGTAAAAAGTTTTGAGGTTGATTAGGTCTCATTTGTTTATTTTTGCTGTTATTTTCATTACTCTAAGAGATGGATTGGAAAAGATACTGCTGCAATTTATGTCAGACTGTTCTCCCTATGTTTTCCTCTAAGAGCCATATAGAATCTGGCTATGCATTTTGGTCTTTAACTCATTTGGAGTTTATTTTTGTGAATGGTGTTAGTGTTCTCATTTTATTTTGTTTTTTACACATAGCTCATCAGTATTCCCAGCACCATTTATTGCAGAGACTGTCTTTTCTCCGTTGTTTATGGTCTTACCACCTTTGTTGTAGGTTAATTGGCCGTAAGTGTGTGGGTTTATTTTTGGGCTTTCTACCCTGTTCCATTGGCCTATGTGTGTTTTTGTGCCAATACCATATCATTTTGATGACTGTAGCTTTGTAATATAGTCTGAAGTCAGAGAGCCTGGTTTCTCAAGCTCACTTCTTTCTTAAGGTCGTGTTGGCTTTTTAGGGTCTTTTGGGTCTTCATAAAAATTTTAAGTTTTTTTTGTTGTTGTTCTAGTTCTGTGAAAAATGTCATTGGTAATTTAATAGGGATTGCACTGAATCTGTAGATTACCTTTGGTAGTCATTTTGACAATATTGATTTCTTCCATTCCAAGAACATGGTGAAAATGTTAGTCTCTCAGTCATGTCTGACTCTTTGCAACCCCATGGACAATAGCCCATTAGGCTTCTCCATCCAGGGACTTCTCCAGGCAAGAATACTGGAGTGGGTTGCCATTTCCTTCTCCAGCAGATCTTCCTATCTTCCTGTCTGTGTTGTATTTGATTTCTTTTACCAGCGTCCTACAGTTTTCAAAGTACAGTCTTTTGCTTCCTTAAGTACGTTTATTCCAATGTAGCTTATTCTTGATGTGATGGTGAATATGATTGTCTCCTTAATTTCTCTTTCTAATCTTTCATTGTTAGTATAAAAGAAATGCAACAACTTTCTGTGCATTCATTTTGTATCCTGCAACTTTACCAAATTTGTCAGTTAGCTCTAGGAGTTTTCTGATGGCATCGTCAAGATATTCTATGTATAGTATCATGTCATCTGCAGCAATGGCAGTTTTACTTCTTTTCCAATTTACATTCCCTGATTTCCATGGCTGGGGTTTCCAAAACTATGCTGAATAAAAGTGGTGAGGGTGGGCATCACTGTCTCGTTCCTGATCTTAGAGGGAATGCTTTCAGTTATTCACCGCTGAGTGTGGTGTTTGTAGCATTTACCACTGAGCTGTGAGTTTGTGGCCTGCATTATGTTGAGATAGGCTTCCTCTGTGCCAACTTTCTAGAGAGTCTTTATCAAAAATGGGTGCTGAATTATGTCAAAGGCTTTTTTTGACATCTATTGATATGATCATATGGTTGTTTTTCTTTAGTTTGTTGATGTGATTTATTCTGCTGATTGATTTGCAGATACTGGAAAATCCTTGCATGCCTGGGATAAATCCCACTTGACCATGGTGCATGACCCTTTTAATGGATTGTTGGATTTGGTTTGCTAATATCTTGTTGAAGCTTTTTTGTCTATGTTCATCAGTGATATTGGCCTGTAATTTTCATTTTTTGAGGTTTCTTTCATTTTGCTATCAGAATGGTGGTGACCTTATAGAGTTTGGGAGTGTTCCTTCCTGTGATTTTTTGGAATAGTTTCAGAAGGATAGTTGTTAACCCTTCTCTAAAAGTCTGACAGAATTCACCTGCGAAGCCATCTGATCCTGGACTTTCCTTTGTTGGGAGTTTTTAAAATCACGGTTTCAATTTTAGTACTTGCGATTGGTCTGTTTGTATTTCGTATTTCTTCCTGGTTCAGTCCCGAGAGACTGTACTTTCCTAACAATTTGCCCATTTCTTCTAGGTTATCCATTCTATTGGCATCTAGTTGCTAGAGTGGTCTCATTACCGTTTGTATTTCTGGGGTGTCCGTTGTAACTTCTTCTATTTTTGAGTTGAACCGTTTCTCTTTTTCTTGATGAGTCTGGCTAAAGTTTTATCAATTTTGTTTATCTTTTCAGAGAAGCAGCTTTTAGTTTCATTGATCTTTTCTATTGTTTTCTTCAGCTCTATTTCATTTATTTTTCCTCTCATCTTTATGATTTCTTTCCTTCTGGCAGCCTTGGGTTTTGTGTGCTCTTCTTTGCTTTAGGTGTAAGGTTAGGTTGTTTATTTGGGATTTTTCTTGTTTCCTGAGGTAAGACTATATTGCTATAAGCATCCCTCTTAGAAGGGCTTTTGCTGTGTCCTGTGAGTTTCAGATCATCATGCTCTCATTTTCACTTGTCTCTAGGCTTTCTCTTTTTTTATTTCCTCTTTGGTTTCTTCAGTGGTCCGTTGCTTGTTTAGTAATATATTGTTTAGCCTCCATATGTTTGTGTTTTTTAGTATTTTTTTAATACCACATAGTATCGTGGTTGTGTATTTCTAATTTCATAGCATTGTGGTAGGAAAAGATGCGTGACTGATTTCAGTTTTCTTAAATTTACCAAGGCTCACTTTTTGGCCCAGCATGTGATCAATCCTGGAGAGTGTGCACTTCAGAAGAATGTGTATTCTGCTGCTTTCAGATGGAATGCTCTATAAATATCAATTAAGTTTGTCAGGTCTGATATGTCATTTAAGGCTCATGTTTCCTTATTGATTTTCTGTCTGGGTGATCTGTCCATCAGTGAAAGTGGGGTGTTAAAATTCCCCCTGTTATTGAGTTACTGTTGATTTCTCCCTTTATGGTTCTTTGTATTTGCTGTATATACTGAGGTGCTTGTATGTTGGGTGCATGTATATTTACAATTGTTATATCTTCTTGGATTATTCCCTTCATCATTATGTAGTATCTTTCTTTGTCTCTTGTAGCAGTCTTTATTTTAAAGTCTCTTTTGTCTGATATTGAGTATTGCTACTCCTGCTTTCTTTTGATTTCCATTTGCAAGGAATACGTTTTCCATTCCCTCACTTTCAGTCTGCATGTGTCCCTAGATCTGAATTGGGTTTCTTATGGACAGCATATCTACAGGTCTTGTTTTAATATCCATTCAGCCAGTCTATGTCTTTTGGTTGGGGCATTTAATCCATTTACAATTTAAGATAATTACCTATATGTATGCTCTTAATTGCCGGGGTCCAGCCCCGGTGGATCCAGGGTGATTCGAAGGTGGGGACAGAGTTGGCATCCTTGGAAAAATACATATTTAATTACAGATATATATAGAGATTAGAAACGGATAGTGTAGTAGGAAAACTAGTGGAGAAAAAGAGGCTGAATAACTTGGTTCACATGAAATAGCATCCATGCTCCAGATGGGAATTCAGCCAGAAAAATGGGGAGCAAGAAAGAACGACATGGGGGAGTCAGTCTTTCCAGGAACTGATCCCAGTTCTTTATTTTTCAGGTTTTCTTATATACCTTTTGTTACATATAGGGATGAATACAGAGTCACGTGGGGGTCAGCAGTCCTGACCTTTATCAAAATCAGGTGCTTTACATTAAAAAAAGTTCTTAGGGGTTTTACATCATCTGGCCATGAGGCTTGCTGACATTTACAACTCTTTCTTTCTGATAACCAAAAAGCTTATTTTTTCTAAGGGTGTTTTTTCTTAAACCAGGCACCATCCATAAAGTTGCATTCTTATAGGGTGAGGGTGTAGTGAGTTACGATCAAAAAAGGAATTTATTTAACCCAAGGTTAACATGATTAATCTTAAAGGTTAATACTTATTTCTCCCATATGCTAGTTATATTTATTATAAAGGCAGGGAATATGGAGATTTAGCAGCAAACATCAGCCCAACAAATAAAAACTCTTTCACCAATATTCCCCTTAAGATCTGTTTAGTCTTAAGATAGTGATAAAGTTACATTTGTACATAGCAAGGACACAGTGATTTATAACAAAGTACAGTGGTCTATAACAAAAGAGAAAATTCATTAACTCAAAAAGTCTAGTATTGCTAATATAAAAAACTACTATATTTCCTTTTCTATATTCCAAATACATTGATTAATATACTCCCAGGTGCCTAAGGATATGGAGACCTGGCGGCAATCATTGACTCAATAATGAGAAAAGCCCTATGCTAATTAAGAGTTTCAAAATCCTCCAAAACTCTCTGTGCTGTTTATGGTTGAGAGGTTGTCACACAAGCTAGTCTGTCAGCAGAGAGGTTTGACCTGAGACACCCTTGTCACACCCAGGGCAGGGAATTAGCAGTAATTATTGGCACAACAAATGAAAAAACCCTTCACCAATATAATTCCTAACCAACCCACTATACTAATAATTTCTAACTTCCCCAAAGAATTTGCCTTTAGTAAGTCTAAAATATCTCATACCTCTCATGGTTGGGGGGCTGTTGTGGCCGGACGAACCCATACAGGCAGGCTAGATAACCTTCAGAGTTCGTAAGTTGAAACACTCTTGTCACGCCCAGGAATTTTTATTAACTGGAGCTGCAAGTTAACTCCTTCTCCGAGAGAAATGGTTATGGGGGAGAGCTCCCCGCCCCCCCCGTAAAGCACTCTGGTTTTGGGGTAGATGCTCAGGAGCAGGGGGTTTCCTGAGGCTTGATCACGCCTTTGCATATGCCAAGCTTCCTTCCTCATGACCTTTGCCGTGGGTGGAGTTCCTCACGCTGGCCCCCAGCACTTAATGCCATTTTGCTAGCAGTTTTGGGACTGTCTTTGTAGGAGACCCTCCACTGCTAGCAGGTAAGTCTGGCCCAGCCTCTTCTGGGGTCACTTTTCTTCCCCTGGACCCCTGCGCACACGAGACGGTAGCTGTGCCCTGCAGCGTGGCGCGTCTGCTCCCTCCGGTCCTATGACTGTCATGGGATCAAATCCCTCTGCCTTCAAAGCCAGATTTTCTGGGGCTCCTGCAACTGCCAGAGCCCCAGGCTGGGGAATCTGCTATGGGACTCAGCATTTTCACTCCTGTGGGAGAACTTTTGTGATATAATTGTTTTCCAGTTTATGGGTTGCCCACCAGCCTGTATGGAATTTGCTTTTATTATGATTGCACCCTCCTACCATCTTGTTGTAGTTTCTTCTTTGTCTTTGGATGTAGAGTATATTTTTTTGGTAAGTTCCAACATGTTTTATTGGTGTTTTTTCAGCAGTTGGTTGTGATTTTGGTGTTTCCATAAAAAGGAGTAAGCTTACATCCATCTACTTAGCCATCATGTCTCTAAAATTCTATTATTATTTTAATTTCTTACACTCTGTGTTTTGAAAGTTACCATAAATCTGTTTGGGGAAGAAACTCAGAGAAATTCTCAACTTTTAAAATATCAGGAAAGAAATATATGTATTTATAAATTGAATAAAGTGCTTTAAAATGCACATTTATAATATGTATAAATATAGTTTAGTTTTATAAATCAATATATAAATATATTTAACAAGATATATACAAATATTTAAGACATATTTTTTATGCACTGGACACAACAGTTAAGATATTTATGGTCATGGAGATAAAGTTATAGTTATAAATGAGGTATTTACACATGTCTCTCTGCTTCTACCCCATGCTTTCCCACTAATTCTGAATACACCAAGGATAAATATTATCGAAGATAATTATTTACCTTGGGAAATATCATGGGTGTTATTTTCCCTCTCAAATGCAAACAGTAGCCTGTTGTATTCATCATATGATTCCTAAAATCAATCTTGTGAGAAGGCATCACATCTTCAGCAGCAGGTTTAGGACGCAAGACATTGACTTTAAATTGATTCTCAGGATACCTGGAAGAAAGGAATCTCGGGAGTAGAAATCTAGAAGCTCAATAACCCTCTGCATCCTTTTGAAATAGAAAACTTGCTTCTCAAACAAACAAACAAAAATGACTCATTTCCTCAACAACAAAAAGAAGTAGATCGGACTGTAAGGTAAACCTCTCTTTCCCTGATAAATGTCTCTCTTGTAATTATGGTTGTTTCTATGACAACTTCCATCGCCTTCAGAACAAGATACTCCCTAAATGCAAATTTTTAAAAGTGAAACTGTGACATTTTCCGATGGAAGAGAAAAATCAAATGCTTGTAAATATTGTAATGCAAACGTAAATTATTTTTTCACCATGATGTTGCAGAATTATCTTTGCAATTTGCAAGATAGCTCATATATAAATTTATGGAACTGCAGTTTGCCTTTTCTGAAAAGGAGGACTTGGGGAATCAAGTAATACCATTGTAACATTATACACATATATATGTATATAATATTATAATTTATATATTTTATATATATGCATTTTTAAAAGGGGTATGAAATTTTAAAAAAATCTGTAAAATCAACAGTGAAAAAATTCTGGATTCTTTACTCATTTTATTACTGATTTTAGTTCATTAGTTTCTTTCATGAAATACCTTTCATACAGACACATGAAGATATGAAGATGTTGATGCAATCATTTGGATTGCCCTACGTGCCAGGATTATAGCAAAGTATCTCATGGCATTTAGAGAGTTTGGCTATTATTTTATTCTTTGAGCTACGGTGGTCAGATAAAAGAGGGAAGGATTAGACCATAGATCTAGGTATCAACTATTCTCAGTAAGAATTACAGCATAGTCTTTTTTGTAATGTAGAAGAGATCCTTGACTGACAGCAAAAAGAGAAATTAAGCAATAAAAGAAGTATTTTGACCTCAGAATTTCCCAGTGCCTGTGGTCAGGTAATACCGAATGGAGGAAAGCTAACTGTGTAGCTAAATTTTCATATAATACCTGAATTTCACAAAAATTCCTGAGAGCAAGAAATATTTTAATGGGTTGAAATTATTTTTAATAAGAACAATTGTTTTCCTGAAGTCTCTTTAACAAATAGTGCTGGGAAAACTGAATGTCCATTTGCAAAAGAGAAAAATTTGACGCTTATTTCATACCATATAGGAAAATCAACACTGGAGAAGGAAATGGCACCCTCTCTAGTGTTTTTGCCTAGAGAATCCTGTGGGCAGAGGAGCCTGGTGGGCTGCCGTCTATGCGGTTGCACAGAGTCAGACACGACAGAAGCGACTTAGCAGCAGCAGGAGGAAAATCAACTAAAAATAGACTAAGGATCTGAACATAAGACGTGAAACTATAAAACTCCTAGAGGAAAAGGTAAAGGAAAACTTTATGACACTGCTCTTGGCACTGATTTCTTGGGTATTACACCAAAACTCCAAGTAAAAAGAAAAAAAAAAAGATAAAAGTAGGGTTATACTAAACTAAAAACAATCAAAAAAGCTGCACGGCAAAAGAAATACCAGCTGAGAGAAAGCAATCTTGGGATAGGAGAAAATACTTGCAAGTCACATGTCTGCCAAGTGATTGATTTCCAAAACATGTTAGAAAGTTCTACAACTCAACAGCAAGAAAATTAAAAACCCCCAATAATGTAATTTTTTAAAAATGTGCACGAGGACTTAAATAGTTATCTCTTCAAAGAAGTACAAATGGGCAATAAGAATATATAAAAATGCTCAACTTATCTAATCGTCAGGTAAATGCAAATCAAAACCACAACATGATATCACCTCACACCTGTTAGAATGGCTATTATAAAAAGAAAAAAACCCAAAGATAAATGCTGGCAAAGATGTGTGTAAAAGGGATCTGTGTGCTATTGGTGGGAATGTAAAATTGGTGCAATGTTAAGGAAAATAATATAGAGGTTCCTCAAAATTTTTAAAATATAACTCTCATATGATCCAAAATTCTATTTCAGATGTATATCCAAAATAATTAAAATTAAGATCTTGAAGAGATAGTTATATTACCATGTTAACTGTAGCATTATTCACAATAGCCAAGATATGGAAATAACCTGAACGTCTATCATTAGATGTAAGGTTAAAGGAAATTTTACACACACACACACACACACACACACACACACGCACTCATACAGACATATACACACATATGTACAATGAAATAATACTCAGCCTTTAAAAGGAAGGAAACCCTGCTCTATATGACAACATGGATGAACCTAGAGGGCGTTATGCTAAGAAAAATATCTAAAATAGTCAAACAGATAGAACCAGAGGGTGGGATGCTGGTTGCCAGGGGCTGGGAGGAGGGGAAATGGGAAGCTGTTGTTCAGTATGCGTAAGGTGTCGGTCACAAGATGAGTAAGTTCCAAATCCACTCAGGTGCATCATTACCTCTGTAGTTGACAATACTGTGTCATGTATTTAAAAATTTGTTGTGGTAGATCTCATGTAATGCATTCTTACCTCAGTTAAAAAAGAAATCTGTCTAGTGGCTGATAAATTATAAAATAGTTTTTATTCACACAGAAAAATTCTGAGACAGATTTTGAGGAAGAATTCATGTTTTTTTGAGTCAAGAAATTAACAATACAAAAACACAGAAAGTCAATTAAAAATTTATTATTGATGATGAGAGTTAACACACATTCTCTAAGCTGGACATCATAATTAGCTATTTACTTGGAACACAGTGCAGAGAAAGAAAAGATGTATCAGGAGGAAATACATACTCTGATGTATTCATTGTTTTCTGGTGAAATAAACTGAGACTTTATCTGACTTTAAGGAAAGTTAAGGCTACATGAATGGAATAATACCAAGGATGAAATTTCTCTAGACCTGTACTATTTCCAGAAGAACATTTAATCAATTTCATTTCACAAAACCAATTTGATTGCTTAGAGTTGATTTGATTGACATTCAGTGATGCAACCAATGCCTTGAAAAAAGCCACGTCACTCGATCTGCCATAGGAGTTATTTTCAGGATAGACAGGTACAACAACCTCTTTCTCTGGTGGGACTCATGACCCATGATTGTGCTGGCATTGACCTTAACCTAGGCATATGTTGCTGTTCAGTCGCCCAATCATGTCCAACTCTTTGCAACACTATGGACTGCAGCATGCCAGGCTTCCCTTTCCTTCACTATCTCCTGGAACTTACTCAAACTCATGTCAGTTGAGTCAGTAAAGCCGTCCAACCATCTCATCCTGCTGACCCCTTTTCCTTTTGCCGCCAGTCCTTCCCAGAATCAGGATCTTTTCCAATGAGCCAGCTTTTCGCATCAGGTGGCCAAAGTATTGAAGCTTCAGCATCAGTCCTTCCAACAAATATTCAGGGTTGATTTCCTTTAAGATTGACTGGTTTGATCTCCTTGAAGTCCAAGGGACTCTCAAGAATCTTCTTCAGTACCATAACTTGAAAGCATTAGTTCTTCATTTCTCAGCCATCTTTATGATCCGACTCTCACCTCCATACATAATTACTGGAAAAACCATAGCTTTGACTAGATGGACATTTGTCAGCAAAGTGATGGCTCACTGTTTATTGTCATAGCTTTTCTTCCAAGGAGCAAGAATCTTTTAATCTGTGACTGTAGTTCCCATCTGCAGTGATTTGGCATGGCTTGGAATAAGAGCTTGAACTGGTCCTTTCATACATAGTGCTAACGCATGAAGGGGCTCGCTCTTCAGAATCATTTTAGTAACACACTCGGGGAGTGAAGGAATGTTGAAGCTATCTTCTGGACTGCGTTGTCTCCATCTCTTCCCTTCTTTGCTCACTTGCTACTTCTCATGGCAAGAGATGGGTCCAGTCCACCCCTATCTCCAGCCCTCTTTAATTCGGACTGTCCTTGGTGACTTGCTTGAATGGAATGGATGATCTGGGATTTTGGAGGCCAGTTACAAGGTTCTGGCAGGTCCCGTCTTAGTATTCTGGGAAAAGCCAGGACATGTAATGATTCCCCCACCATCCTTCAGATGTTCCCACATGCTTAGGGATATGCTTGATGTGTGACTCTCTAGTTCTAGCCACCATCTGATGGCAGTTACATACGAGACCCCAAGTAGACTTGTCTAACTGAGCCATGTCAACCCACATGACTATAACAAATAATTATAAATTATTGCATTAAGCTCCTGTGTTTGGAGGTGGTAGGTTATGCAGCCATACGTAACCAACTATCTTGACTTCAGATGATAATATTTAGCATTTTATTTTACCCATTCAGCGTTTAAACAATCTCCAAAAGTTTCTTCTTGGCCGGTTTCTTGTTGCTGTTCATCTAATTAGCACCCTGTTAAATTATGTGCCGGGAGCGTCTTGTCTTCGGGCTGCATTTCTTGTGTAGGTGTGTGTTTTCTGCAGGGCTGCCAGTTCAATGACGCTGCAAGCTTCTCAGTTCCTTTAAGACGGCTGCACACGTTATTTTCTGGCATGCTTTGATTATATTCTCTTTGCTGTCTGTCCCTGAACTATTTATAGTAAAAATTGATGTAGGGGAGGAAGCAAAAAAAGAGAAGAACCTACAAATAATATCAAAGAAGAATATGTATTTATTGCTCTCGTTGTCATATGAGTCATTAATAACACAATCTGGTGTTTCTCTCCTAAGATCAATTTCCTCGAAATATACAACACTTTCTCCCCTGTAAGACTGAAATATTGGCTTCAATTTGCATTTTTCCTGATTACCAGTGAGGTTGAACATTTTCTTTCAATGTGTTTATTGCTTTTCAGGTGAAATGTGCATACATATTTTGTATATTATTGATTTTGGGGATTTCTTTATACAAGCTGCTCAAATAAGCTCCTTGTCTGTGTCTCATGTCTTGAATTGCTTCGTAATTTATTTTATGGCACATATGTAACAGAATTCCATTATGATTATGCTGCTTTATGAAAACCATCCTTACCCTGATATCCTAAGGATAATTATCTATATATTTTCTAGACATTTTAGATTAGCTTTCCTCATTGAGATGTTTAGAATATTTGGGCGTGACTCTAGTCTGTGATGTGAACAAGCGATATATATATATATATTTTCCCCCCTATGGATGTTCCATTTTCCCATTAGCATTTAATAAAAAGCCATCATTTACCATTGATTTGTAAAACCCTCTTTCATAAACCAGGTCTCCACACACACACCTGAATACATGTCTGAGTTCAGCATTCTCTTATTCTGTCTCTTTGACTATCTATTAATACCATGCTCCTTAAAAAGATAAAAATTTGAAATTGCATTTCTAGGTATCTCACAGCATGTTTTCTCTGCCATTGTGAATGAAAATATTTTTAATACATTTTGATTAATGAGTAATTAATCTATGCTGTTGACTTCAGTGGATCAAATGAAATCGCATATACTATAACTAAAAGCAGTGATGCTAACGCTGGCTGGTCTGATTTTTAACCCCTGCATTGCCACCTGCTTTTGAGTGACTTAGAATTCTGCCACTTTTTACCTTATCCGGTTTGAGGCTAGGGACTTCCCAGGTGGCTCAGTGGTAAAGAATCCACCTGCCAAGGCAGGAGCCATGGGTTCGATCCCTGGGTCAGGAAGATTCTTTGGAGAAGGAAATGGCAACCCACTCCAATATTCTTGCCTGGGAAATCCCATGGACAGAGGAGCCTGGTGGGCTACAGTCTATGGGGTCGGAAATCATCAGACATGAGCACATGCACGTGGAGTCCACAGCTCAGTTAAGAGAAGCAATCAAGTTTAGGGTTATACTCCTCCTAAATGACTTTAAAATTCCTTTGAACTATATCATTTGCTAATTCTCTGTGGGGCAGAGATTGCCAATTTGAGATAGCAAGTATTGCAGTTAAATGAAAGGAAAATGTTATGATTAACCTTGATAGGTGAACTGGAGTTTTCCTAAATGACATAAGGTATTATTACATTGTGATTGCTCCAGCAGAGGGACTAGGAAAAATGGTATATTTAAATTTGAAGTGAAAATATATTTTCCACTGTAGTGTGTCTCTTCCGTTTTAGCACATTTAATATAACATTTTTCTCATTCTGTATATATCCACACATATTTTTGCCTGATAGTCTGCTTTAATATCAAAAAAGGTTTTCCAATTTAACCATTATTTCTGAAATCCTTTTGTCTTTTTATGGGGATAAATACCCCCACCCATAAGTCAATAAATTCCCCTTTAACACTGTGTCTTTGTCTTCAGAGCACATGTAACGATTGCATTTCCGAAAATACCTGTGGTTGACTGAAGTCATGTGACTTGGGATGAGTTACTAGCCCCAGAGGGCTTCCCCCGTCATGCTACTGAACCTGCCTGCCAATGCAGGAAACGTAAGAGATGCGGGTTCGACTCCTGGGTCGGGAAGATCCCCAGGAAGAGGGTACTGCAACCCACTCCAGCATTCTTGCCTGGAGAAGTCCATAGACAGAGGAGCCTGGGGGTTACAGTCCATAGGATCGCAAAGAGTCAGACACGACTAAAGCGACGTAGCGCTGATGCACTAGCAGGAGTGACGTATGTCTCTGAGTCCGAAAATTTGTTTGCTTGTCACCCTCCAGAGATTTTACCTCTCTTTTGGTAATTTTTGAAAAGATGATTCGTAGATTGTGTACTAGGAGTGATATTTGCATATAATAAAGCAATCTAAAGATAAAAAAAAAAAGAAAATATGGCTGCCCCACTGACGTGTATATCTGAGCAACTAACATGTGCAGTTGCTTGCTGCTTGTGTTGGCGAAAAATGTAACTAAGCCACTGAGATGTGGGGTTATTTATTGCCACACCTGGCCCATTCTAACTATTATAAATAATGGCATCTAGAAAAAGAGTCTGACTTAATGAAAACTAAATATATGTGGCATTAGTGTAATAGCTATTAGGTAGACTAGAAGTAAACTGATATTGAAGGCTCTAATTATAAGCTATTCATCTTATTCAAGGTTGAAAATTTTATAAAACTGTGGTCTGAATAAATTGTTGGACAAAAGAGTGTAGAGACCATTTCAGAACATGTAGAATTGGAAGAGACCACTGCTTTTTTTAATCATCAAATTGTTAAAGGTAAATTTCAGAAAAGTCTCTGTTCAGTAAAGGATAACAGAGCAAGGATCAAATCAAAAGGATGACTCTTACCTATTGTGAAAACTTCTAAGTAGATAAAAAAGACACCTTGTGAATTTCTTAGGTTGAAAGAGTGTGTGTGTGTGATTAGTACAGTCAAGAATGTCTTTTGACAAGTTCTTTTGATTTTGATACTAGAATGTATGTGCATGCATGCTAAGTCGCTTCAGTAGTGTCTGACTCTGCTCTTTAGATGAGTTATTTCTAGTAGATCGCAAACTGATTAGGCTATATCTACAGCATATTCCTTTAACAAAATTTCTCTGATTAAATGGCTTCAAAAGAAACCTCAATTTCTCATATGCTTAAATCTGTTGGTTTTCTTATTCCTAAACAGGGATTTTTTTGTTTATTGAAAATGTTTCTGTTAATTTTCCTTCCAAACGTGTGTGATTCCTTCTGGCAACAAATTGATTTCACTCAGTAGTTACCCAGAATCTCTCACATGGGAGACAGTGATTTTTCAGACATTTGCACCACAAAGTGAAAGTGAAGTGACTCAGTCGTGTCCGATTCTTTGTAACCCCGTGGACTGTAGCCTGCCAGGCTGCTCCATCCATGGGATTCTCCAGGCAAGAGTACTGGAGTGGGTTGCCATTTCCTTTTCCAGGGGATCTTCCTGACCCAGGGATTGAACCTGGGTCTCCCGCATTTGCAGGCAGACTCTTTATCATCTGAGCCACCAGGGAATCTGCCTATTTGCACCATCTTAGTAACAAAATTCCATATTGAAACAAGCATTTTGGTTAATCTGAAGCCAAGAGGCTTCTCAAATTGGCTTCGCAAATTCCCTATAGTACCTGGGTGAATGAAGCTTTGTTTTGAGTAATTTCAATTTGGGATTATTAATTGCTGGTGCAGATAAATGCATTTGATTTAAAAAATATTATTCTAGTATCCTGCTATCTTGTTGAACTAGTTTAATAGTGTTTTTAGGCCTTAAAATTTTATGTATAAAAAATCATGGCATCTTTGAATCAGTTCAGTTCAGTTGTCACTCAGTCGTGTCTGACTCTGCGACCCCATGAATCGCAGCACACAAGGCCTCCCTGTCCATCCCCAACTCCTGGCGTCTACCCAAACCCATGTCCATCAAGTTGGTGATGCCATCCAGCCATCTCATCTTTGAATAGAGATATCTTTACTTCTTAGTTTTAGTTTGTATGAATTTTATTTATTTTCCTTGCCTATTTTCCCTGACTAGATTTTCTAGTAAAATGTTAAGTACATGTGTATTTTTTTTTCCCGAGCAGTTTGAGTTTCACATCAAAATGAGAGCTAAGTACAGAGATTCCCCATATAGCCTGCACGTTTACTTGCATAACTTCCCTCACTAGCAACATCNAACAATGCTAGCTGGTTGGAAATTTAGTGAAATAGTTTTCATTTTGATGTCTCCCAGGCAAGTGCTGCTGTAAGGGAAAATTTTTTCTTTTACACAATTATAATTTAAAGCAAGCTCTCCAGTAGATTGATCTTGGGGAAGTAATAGGATATAATCTTGTCAAAAGTGTTTATTCCCAACTAAGTTAGAGAAAGTCTATTTCAAAAGCCATTCAATCCATGAGTTACATAAACAATGACTAAGGAAGATCATCTCGAAAGACAGTAATAGCCCATGCTCAGTCTACATCAGAGCTCAGTCAGCGCAAACTGATGTCTTCACAAATGACACAGAGATGCCATGTGTATATACATACATATATGTATAAATTTACAAGGTATATGCCTTTATAAACTTTATATGTTTATGAAGTATACGTAAGTGTAATAATAAAAGAGAAACCTCCTTCTCATTTCAAGAAATCAAATCCACTCTTTCCATTGACACTTCCCCTTTTTTCATTAATTTGCTTTACTTTGTACTTTTATGCACATGCATAGATGTATAAATTATATTACTTTTAGTTTTATGGCCTAATATCACATTTGATCCCATAACTTACATTTAGTTTATAAATTTTACAACATTTCAGAAAAAAAATAAGGTATACTATCGCTAAGGTTTTAGAATCTAGGAAATATAGCAAATGAGGTGTGTTTATGAACTCAAAGAATTAAACATTTAGCATTATAAGTGGGTGGGAGGAAGACTGTATTACTTAGAAAATAGAATAGAGGAGGAAAAAGTATTAATATTTGTAACAGCAAGCTTTATTATTGTAGGGAAAGGATCAAAACCTTTCCCCCCACCCTCCTTGGTTCTCTAGGGCCCTGCAAAGACAGATCTTTTGCAGGAAGGCGGCTCCCTTCCAGGACAAGAGGGGGCTCTTGTCTAACACTTGGAAATGAATTGTTCTAGGAGACACACGGGCTGACAAAGTGAGAGACTCTGTTGGGAAGGAGAGCCCGGGAGGATGGCTCTGCCCCCTGGCTCGCGGTCTTGGGCTTTACGGTGTTGGGATTACTTTCCTGGTTGTCTCTGGCCAATCACTGACTCAGGGTCCTGCCGGGCGGTGCACCTGTCACTCAGCCAAAAGGATTCCAGCAAGGAGGATTCTGGGAGGTTGGTAGGTAGGACAGGTGGTGTCTCCTTTGGGCCATTCCTGAATTCTCCCAGTCGGTAGTAGCTTGTTAGTTCCACATTCCTTCCCAGGTCTTCCTGTTGGTAAGAATCCTTGTGTAAGTGGCTACTATCTTTCCTGGCCAAGGCGGGTGGTTTCAGTCAGTGTTTCCCCTAACAGATCCACAAAAGAAAAACAGAAGTTTATTAACATGTGTGTCTCTCATACCCAAGGCAGCACTCAGAGATAAGTAACTCAAAGGGCTGGTTAGAACTTGAGCTTACTTGGCATCTTAACAAAAGATCGATAAATTTTTAGAGAAGTGATAAGACAAAAGAAAAGGACTTTGAGTGTCCAGGACAGCAAATTGTGGCAAGATAAATATATGGGGAAATAATGGAAGATAAGGGTGATCAGTCACCTTTATTGTGTAGGCTCCTCTGGTGCTATCTCTGGTCTGGAGTTTAGAGTTGTTGTAGGTGATTAACTTCTGTCCTTCCTGGTAGAGAGGAGACAGGACACCTTTACAAATTTATGTCCTGCTTTCAGGCACATGGGGGAAGACAGAGCTCTTCCTGTATGTGCCTGCTCTCTGTTGCCATCAGCTCAAATGAATCCTTATGCCAAAGTGCCATTTTCAAGTGGCCTCTTCTGCTACTGTTCATTATTACATAAGAATTAAAACCAGGACTCTGAAAATTAGAGTCAGAATTCATTGTTATTATGTACATAATCAAACAGCTAGCAAGTATGTTTCCATGAATCTGTGTGTGGATCGGTTTAACTTCCTCTTTATTAGAAGCCAGTGTTACCAATAGACGCTTCAGAACTAAACAGTAAAGGACAATACAGGCTCCAAGAACAGGAGGAACCTGTGGGAATGGATTAAAACAACTCTACCTTTACATAGGACTTTGGCAGTTGAAAAACAGGGCCCTGCGTAGAAAACCAATATTAACTTCTGAAGAGAGAGGGGGAAAAAATTGCCAGTATCTAGAAAGGAGCAATTTGCATTTTAAGGTGTATCCAATGATCTGAGAGATAGCAACACATCAGGTGAATAATAACTTCATCTGCTGCAAGCTTTTCTTAACATCTCTATTTAGTGCTTGAATGCATCTTTCTATTTTATTCTCCTATCTCCTTCTCTCCCAAAGTACTGAGCACTGCACAGTATCTAAACTTATCATTTCTAAGGCTAACTACATCTAATTCTTATCATGGTTGTAGGTGTGTAGGCTAACTCTAAAGAAAGCTCTATTTCCACATCTCTACCCCCGCCACCATATCACAGTGAAAATGTAAATTGCAAATCTCTTTACTTCTCAGACCGTGTGCTGGGTCCCCTGCTGCTACGGAAATAATACACTCTTATCATCAGAAGGTCAGAATCTTCTTACCTGTACGCCAATGAAGCACAGTTCTTGCTCCCAAATTGGACCCTTTCCTTAAACAGTGGTGTATCTTCTTTGCCTCAGGACACTCTTTTGATAGTCATATATTTCAAAGCCAGCTTCATTATCCAGAAAAGGAAAATGATGATTGTTTCTGCTTCTTTGAAACTTTACAAACCCACCAGAACCTAGTTGGTGTCCAGTTATCTGAATTTCCCCCATTACGTAACTGATGTATTCAATAAAAGTGGCAGGAGAATGCTTCTCAGAGACACTTACTCTCCAGAAAGGCGTCAGGACGCCACAGAGCTCGTTAGAGGGCTTCTCTGTGTACCAGGCCCACCGCCTGTGACCATTAATTTCATGTGTCAGCTTGGTGAGGTCACGGCACCCAGATAATTTTGGTTATACAGTCAGTCTGGATGCTGCCATGAAGGTAGTTTTCAGGTGAGATTAACATTTAAGCTGGTAGAATTTGAGTAAAGCAGATTATCCTTCACGATGTGAGTGGGCCTCCTTCACTCAGTTAGAAAGCTTAAAGAGGAAAAGACTGGGGTCCCCCGAAGAAGAGGGGGTTCTGCCAGGAGATGGCCTTCAGGCCCAGGGTCAACAGCCACTCTTCCCTGGGTCTGCAGCTTACCCTGCAAGTTTCAGCCTGCCCAGCGCTCAGTCACTACACTAATCAGCGTATTTTTTTATTGGAGTGTAGTTGCTTTACGATGTTGTCGGTTTCCGCTGTACAGCAAGTCAGTTATAGGTACGCACACATGCCCTCTTTCTTTAGCCTTCCTTCCCATTTAGGCCACCGCAGAGCACTGAGTTCCTGGGTCACCTGTTATACACAGTCATGTGCACGTCAGTCCCAACCTCCCAATTCATCCACGCCCCTCCCCCTCCTTGCTATCACACATGTGTTCTCTATGTCTGCGTCTGTTTCTCCCTTGCAAGCTAATTATTTTAACTCAACCAGTCTCTCCAAAAACACACACACCCTATCGATTCTATTTTCCTATACAATTGTAGTATACAGCCCTTTGTATGACTGTTCCAGTGCTTTATAAGAAACTTGACTATATGGGCCAAGATGGCCTTAATGTTACCCTCAGCTTGTCCAGACTCTACACAGGATTTTCCAGACTCTAGACACCAGACCTCCCTTTCCTAGAATGTGTATTTTAGAAAACTTGTACATTTTTCTCTGCCTCTTTGAGATATAAATCCCTTTAAAAGCCTCTCAGCAATTTTACCACCTAGCTCTTAGAATGTGGAGGGAGACAGCGTCCGTCACTGCCCAATTTCTGAGGGATGAGAGGGGGCCTAATTTTGATACTTGCTTTGCTCCTAGTTAGAAATGAACCTCCTGTCCCAAAGATAAGAGAGCTGACTTTTCCTCTGGGTAAAGCCATCTGACACACACATACGTCGCCTGTGTCCCCCCCTCACTCCACCCTCATCCCCTCCTCCAGCCCTCTCTCTCGGCGGAGCTGAGCTCAGACCCTGGCCACCACCTGCAGTGGTTTGGAATGCCCGAGAACTCCCAATGAGGCCATGTAAACATGCATCCTCTGTAGATCTGAACTAAGGTTTGGAGCTTCTGAATTATCAAGAGCATAGAAAGAACTTTACATGGCTGTGCGCAGGTAAATTGTCACAATCACTTGAGGAACAAATATCTGTCCATATCCACTAATCCTGATCATAGGAATCCCCCTGATCCAGCAAATCCACCTCTAGGCAAATGCTTGATGAAAGGGGCCCCTGTCAGGAAAAACTGTGAAATACTTTGCACTGCTCACCCACCCACACAGATGATTACTGGGTTTCTGTCTAGCTCATCTTTCCACGTCTTCTAATTAATTATTTTTGAGCTATTTATAACTCTGGACGTAGAAGGAAATGTATAGTACTATAAATTATTGTTCTATAGAAATGCTAATGAATTTAATCTTGTGGAATGCAATTGATTACTGTCCCGTAAACGTCGACTAGCATTCACTTATAAATTCATTTCAGCATTCTTGATTGCCTGTAGATAGGTATTTGAATTCTCCTTTGAACCAATGGAACATTTTGCTGAGTTGAATTATGGAAAGAATACAGGTCACAGAGTTTTATATATCTGTATAAAAATTGTGATTTTTGCCTTAAAAAAAGTTATCACTTACCGCCACCCAAAACCAGTGCTAGATAATTTCTGGAAGCATTATTTATTGGATGCCTGGATCAGGAAGATGCCCTGGAGAAAGGAATGGCTACCTACTCCAGTATTCTTGCCTGGAGAATCCCATGCACAGAGGAGCCTGGTGGGCTACTGCCTCCATGGGGGTTGACAGAGTCAGGCACAACTGAGAGACTAGCGCTTTTACTTTTCACTTTGGGAAAGAAGAGGTTAGCAGTGGGTCTGTAACCGATTCCTCCTGCTTTGGGGATGACTCAGGCAGTTCTGTCCTTTAAACATCGAGATGGAATTTACTGGCTGGAAGATAAATGAGGGTCTTCTGGGACTGCCGTACACTGATTTCTTACCTAGGACATCCTTTTAGTATGCGGCAGCTGGCGTGTCTGGGTTGTACATTGTAAATAAACCTCCGGTGAGGCTGTGCAGCAGATGAGAGTTACCACCTTGTCCCTCTGAACCCAGGATGCATCTCGGGAGAGAGAACACGGTGGCCTGTGGGGCTGCATCTAGAAAGCGCGAAAGCAATGATTACTGTTTCACCGTGTCAGAGCATTTCGTAAGAATTCTGGCCTCTTACCTGAAACTCTTGGAGGTGTAACTTTGTGGTCACAGGATATTTGATTAACAATCCACAACCGATAAATGTGCAAGCAGTTTACAGCCCAATAAAGTTAGAGGTAAGCCACAAAATATTGATAATATGATTTACTAGCCTTTAGACAGCCAGCCTTATACATAATTTAGCAATCTTATTTAGACATATTTAGACATTTCTTTTGTAAAGAAACAGTCTCCTTCTTTCTCAATTGCTCTTTTTTTTTTTTAATACAGAATGTTTGACTATTTAATTCAAGGCATCTTTTGCCATATTTCATCAAACTGAAGGAAGCAATATTGTACTATTATCTACCACTAAAAAAGAAAATATTATCAAACAATAAGATGTATTTTGATTTCACAGATAAAGTACATTTATAGTAAGTGAAATATGGTATACCTCTCAACCTTGTCAAAGTTTTATCCATAGGATTACTATATATGTTACAGTTTATTCCTATAATGGGATCTTTACATCTTTATGATATCTTTATATAGCATATATCTTATATATATCTTATATTTCTTTATATGATAATTTATTGAACCATAGTTGATTTATATTAGTTTCAGGTGTACAGCACAGTGATTCAAAATTTTTATGGAATATACTCCACTTACAGTTATTATAAGGTAGTTATATTCCCTGTGCTGTACAATATATCCTTATAGCTTAGTTTATACATAGTAGATTGTACCTCTTAAACCCCTAATCCTATCCTGGCCCTTCTGCATTTCCCTCTTCCCATTGGAAACCACTTGTTTGTTCTCTATATCTGCTATGTCTGTCAATATTTTGTTATATTTATTTATTTTTCAGATTCTACATATATGTGATAACATAAGTACTGGTCTTTCTCTGACTTATTTCACTAAGCATAATACCCTCTAGGGCCATCTGTGTTAGTGCAAATGGTAGAATTTTATTCTTTTTTAGGCTGAGTAATATTACACACCGCGCCCTGCCCCCGCCACATCTTCTTTATCCATTCATCTAGTAATGGACATTTAGCTTCCATCCACATCTTGGTAATTGTATCCGCATCTTGGTAATTGTAATCAACACTTCTATAAACACTGGGGTACATGTATCTTTTCATACTAAACTAAGTATATACTAAACTCAATATACCATCAATCAAATGGATGTAATGTAGTCTACAGACAAATTCATCCAGCAACAGTAGATGTCACATTCCTCTCAGGCTCATAGCAACGTTCACCAAGACAGACCACGTTCTGGGCTGTAACATTGCTTAACAACCTTGAAAGAACAGAAACCATACAATCTTTGCTCTGACCAGGATGGAATGAAACTAGGAATCAGTAATAGCTGAAACATCTGGAAACACTAGGAGATGAAAAAAAGATACTTCTCAATGACACATGCATCAGAGAAGAAATAACAGAGGAAAGTAAAATTGAACTGAAGCAAAAGGAAAATACAACTTATCACAATGTGTGGGAGGTAGCAAAAGCAGTGTTAAGAGGGACTCTGGGTCTTTCCATTCATGTGGCAGCGGCCAAACCTGAAGTATCTGCCGAATCCTTCTACCGAATCCTCTTTCAGTTTCTTTGATTTGGGAGCTGGATGCCATTTAGGTATCAGCTTCTCCTGCAAGGGTGAAGACTGCAAACACACACACACAGGCTCCAATCTAGTCTCACAGGTTCCAGCTCAGGTTTGTGGGTTCCAGCCTGTCCATCATCACCTGGCCTTACATTAATTTCCTCTCTTTTACTTCTTGTTGACTTAACATCTAGCATCAGATACAAAGATCACAGCCTTTTAAAGACACTGCTGAACCAGCTCCCACAATTGTGTGAGGTCAGATTCCTATGACTGATGGATGGATAATTTAGATATTGACTTCATTCTTAATGATGAGAGATTGGCCGTTCTAGCTTCAGGAACAATACAAGATGTTCATTCTTAACAGTTTATTTTCAGTGTTATTCTAGAACTTCTAGCCAAAGAAATAATGGCTACACAAATGAACAAAAGGCAAACTGTTAGAAATAAGGAAATAAAATTGTCTTTACAAATGATCATCCATGAAATTCCTAAAGAATCTGCATAAAAAGCTACTGAAAAAAAAGGTGAGTTTAGCAAGTATACAGAATGTAAACCCAACAGGAATGAGTAATTTAAATATACATGACTCTCTTGAACTGTAGAGAATAGAGATCTAATACATCCTGACAGCAAATTAGTGGTTGCCTAAAGCTGGACACTGGCAAGGGTTTGACTGGAATGGGTTTCCAGGGAACTTTTTGAGGTGATGACATGTTCTATATCTTGAGATTTGGTACCTATATTAGTATATACATTTTTTAACTCATGAAAATCTATACTTAAAATGGATGTATTTACTTACAATCCATGGGGTCACAAAGAGTCAGACATGACTTAGTGACTGAAAAACAACAACAAAATTTACTTACATAAATTATATCCCAATGCATTTCAGAAAATTTTACAAATCATCAGCATATACCTAAATCCAATTTAAAGACTTTGGATAATCCCCAACCACTTTATAACCACATTCAAGAATATCTACTCACAATTACACAGATGAGATTCCTTTTAAATTTAGTGATTTAAGTGAAATGAACTTAAGTCATTTGTCTTTGGACAAAGAGCTACATTTGAAAGAGGAGAATTTTAACTCTTTGATCTTCACAAACCTTAAGATCTCATCTAGGAATGATATAGAACCTATAGACCTCTGGACTAGAACTTTCTGTGATGACATGAATGATCTCTACCCTGTCCAATGCAATAGCCACAAACTACAGGTGGCTACTGTACATTGAAAGGTGGCTACTGAACTAAAAACTGAATGTTTAGTATTTAATTTTAAGGACTGTATATTTAAATAGATATATGTTGCTAGGGGCTACCATATTTGACAGCCTAAAATAAAGGCCTTTTCACCTGAATCTACTATTCTGTGAGTCTACAGCTATTGTCAGTAGTAAAAAAAAAAAAAAAAAAAAAAAAAGATCATCTCTTCTATAAGTAACTCCAAAGTTTTATTATAGGAAGCTTGAGTTAAAAGTCTGTGATATATTGTAAATCACAGAAGACACAATGCAACTGCAGAGAGAGATTGAAAAGATCTCCTGGGTTGGCCAACCAAATGAACTTTTTGGCCAACCCAATATAGATAAGCTTTATAATTGGTATACAACCTGCTGTTTGGATCAATTTCACCAAGGGTAACCTGTGAAAGAAGAAAAACTAATTGGATGCATTTGAAATGGTGCTCACTGCAAGTAAACAACAAGAATGGTATGAAATTATTGTCCAAGAAACAAAATATACAGTGACTTGAATTTGGAGGACATCATGCATTTGCGTGAGCTTAGTGGCAGATTTCATTCCTAGATGTTGTCTCATTAAGATATTACCACCACCCTTCTCCCATGGATACATGTATATGATGGCTGAGTCCCTTTCTGGTTCATCTGAAACTATCACAATGTTGTTAACCAGCTATACCCCAATACAAAATGTTTTTGGTGTTAAAAAAAAAATATTCCTCCTATAATAAATTTTCTCATGTTACAAATGTTTTAAGATATGCATAGTCTTCTTAAAAGTAATTGCTTTCTTCGTCTGATTTACTTAGTGTGATAATCTCTAGGTCCAACTCATGTTGCTGGAAATGACATTATTTCATTTTTTATGGCCAACATTCCACTGTATATATGTTCCACATCTTTGATCACTGATGGACACTTATCTTCCTTGTCTTGGCTGTTGTAAACAGTGCTGCTGTGAACACTGGGGTACATGTATCTTTTCAAATTAGACTGCTTGTGCTTTCTAGATATATACTCAGGAGTGGGACTGCTAGATCATATGGTAGTTCTATTGTTGGTTTTTTAGGGAACGTCCAGAGTTCTCCATAGTGGCTGCACCATTTTATATTCCCACCAATAGTGTAGGAGGGTTCCCTTCTCTTCACATTCTCTTCAGCATTTAATGTTTGTAGAATTTTTGATGGTACCCAATCCTACCTGTGTGAAATAATACCTCATTGTGGTTTTTTATTTGCATTTCTCTAATAATCAACAGTGTTGAGCATCTTTTCACATGCCTGTTGGCCATCTATGTATCTTCTTTGGAGAAACATCTATTTAGGCCTTCTGCCCATTTTTTAAAAAAATTATTTATTTATTTATTTTTTAATTTTACGTTACAATATTCTATTGGCTTTGCCATACATCGACATGAATCCACCACAGGTGTACACAAGCTCCCAATCCTGAATCCCCCTCCCACCTCCCACCCCACAACATCTCTCTGGATCATCCCTGTACACCAGCCCCAGGCATCCTGCATCCTGCATC
>SJYV01026122.1:0-18604 GCA_006410875.1 Neotragus pygmaeus
AAAAAAAAAAAAAAGAGTGGGTTGCCATTTCCTCCTCCAGAGATCTTACTGACCAAGGACCAAACATACTATCTCTTGTGTCTTCTGCATTGGCAGGGGGGTTCTTCACCACTAGTGCCAAGTGGGAAACCCATAACGTAATTTATAATTGCATATTCAATTTAAAGAGTATACCAAATAAGTAAGCAAACAATTCATATTAGAAGTGCTTGAAAAGAAACTAAATTAAGAGAATATCTGAAAGCCTGAATGTAGTATCTACACAAGAAAATCTTAACCAGTAAGTTTCAACATGACTGGAGACACTCATACGTCATCAAATTGTCTCACATTTTGCACGTTTTGACAGGCTTTCATCTATAAACTTCTTTTACAGACATCTCATCATCAAATTTTTAAACTTGGCCTTTCAAAATCTCTAAATATGCTAAGTTGATGATAGACAATCAAGCAGATTAGTAACATAATGAATATTAGTACTGCTCATTCATAGTCATTTTGCTTCTTTCCTAATTACCTAATTTGGTGTCAAATTTTCCAATTTAAAAATCACAGTCAGATGTTTAGAATGACAAGGAGTAAAATAATGCAGGTCAAATTAACTCTAAACTACATGAAGGACAGTTTTACAAAATATGAGGACTGGAGACTTCCCTGGTGGCACAGTCCTCAATGCAGGCCACATGGGTTAGGTCTCTGGTACAATTTCACATGCTGAGGAGCAACTAAGCCCATGTACCATAACTATTGAACCCATACTCTAGAGGCTGAGAACCACAACTACTTAGTCTGTGTGCTTCAAATACTGAAGCCCATGCACCCAGAGCCTGTGCTCCACAGCAGGAGAAGCCACTGCAATGAGAAGCCCATGTGCAATGCAACAAAGAGTCGCCCCTGCTCATCACAACTAGAGAAAGCTTGAGTAAAGCAACACAGTCTCAGTGGAATCATAAATAAATAGATTTTTTTAAAAAAANACTCTAATTTTCTTGAAGAGATCTCTAGTCTTTCCCATTCTGTTCTTTTCCTCTATTTCTTTGCATTGATCGCTGAAGAAGGCTTTCTTATCTCTTCTTGCTATTCTTTGGAACTCTGCATTCAGATGCTTATATCTTTCCTTTTCTCCTTTGCTTTTCACAGCTATTTGTAAGCCCTCCCCAGACAGCCATTTTGCTTTTTTACTTTTTTTTTCAATGGGGATGGTCTTGATCCTGTCTCGTGTACAATGTCACGAACCTCATTCCACAGTTCATAAGAAGATTTATATGCTTCTGATTGCTCTTTACCCTACTTAAAGACAAGTTGTACAATCACTTTACAAAACAGATTTATATATTTACGAGTACTGGTCCATAGGGTATATGACCTTGCGACTTCACACCTAGAAACAGACAAAAAAGTTTATTGTGTATGTGCACTAAGTAATTTTTACAAGAGTAAGCATAAGTGATATTCTATACTACAATAAATAAAATACCAGTATACATGATAATGTGGATAAATTTAAGATATATAGCACTGAACCAAAAAATCCAGATCCAAAAGTTCATTTATTATTTTGTTTGCATTTATATGAAGTTCAAAAGTCTACAAAACTAGGTGAAAGTCTTAAAACATGCGTAGTGAGATGAAAAGACTCTGAAAAAGAAAAGCAAAGTCATCATTGCCACAGAAGTCAGCATACTGTTAACTTTGGGGAGGGGTGGGATGTGATGACTGAGAGGAGGTACAAGGAGTTTTGATACTTCTCATGCTATTTCATTTATTTTCCTGGTTGGAAGTTTCAGCGGTTTTATTTTGTGATAAATTTATATTTATATATATATATATATATTTATTTATTTATTTATATTTTTGGGTTATTTACTTTTCTCTATATGTATATTCTATGTGTAATTATTTTGTAATTAAATGGATTCAGAATTCAAGTTAGTTGAATATGGTTTTTGGAGGAATAAGGGCGCATTTACAGGGTTCCCTGGTAGCTCAGTTGGTAAAGAATCTGCTTGCAGTACATGAGATCTGGGTTCGAATGCTGGGTCTGGAAGATTCTCTGGAGAAGGAAATGGAAACCCACTCTAGCATTCTTGCTTGGAAAATACTATGGACAGGGGACCTTGGTGAGCTACAGTCCTTGGGGTCACAAGAGTCAGACACGACTTAACAATTAAACCACTACCAAGGGTGCATTTGGCTGGAGTTACTTTGAAGGCATCAAAGATTCTGATAATATTTTATTTGTGATTACACTGCATCAGGTGTATTTATTTTATTACTCATCTTTTAAACTCAAAATGTCTGTTAGATATACCAGGTTGGTGTACTTGATATATTATATAATAAAATACATTTAAAAAGAACATTTAGTCACATATTTGCAGGTTAAAATATGCCTTTCTTTAGAATTCTGTAATTTCTCTGAAGTATTCCAGTAAAATAATCCAATCATTCAATTTATATGCAAGTTGAATAATTATAGACATATATGCAAATGCAATTAAAAGTGCTCATCAATGCAAATGACTATAACATCCAACTTGATAAATATTTCAGTAACACCATAGCAAGATTTTCAGGAAATGATTGCCTACTGCATGCAATGAATTTTATTAACTTTTACACATTCCTTTTATGTATATTTTGAAGTGGTAAAGATATGCAAGCTTTGCTGGAGACCTCAATACATCCTGCAACAATTGTCACTGTAAGAATCTGGAGAGGTGGTCTGATAGATTTAGTTATTCAATTAAATCATTTGCATTGGATTATAAATCTTACCTGTACAACTCACCTCTCACCATTGACAAAATTTAGGTCCCTATCTATCCGTATGCCAATAATTTCTATTTATTTATTTTTATCATATCCAAGACTTTTAAATTATGTTTTTGCCTCTTTCCCATTGTTTTTCCACATCTATTAACTCTAACACTTTCTTCCCTAATTTCAATTTTTTCTATACTTCTGCCCTCTTTATAATTTATTCACAACTGTGTTTTTGTTTGATGGTTTCTTTTATCAAAACTTAGGCAGCCTGGAAATTTTTCATGGCCCTGGATTATATATAAAACACCATGGGTCCTCTCCCTCAAACTATGCCCAGATTTTCCTTGTTTTCAGAAACAAGCTAGAAACAAATTTTGTACCTATATCATTCATTATTTAAATATAATTATGTAGTCATATTTTAATTCTGAAAGTGTTGTGAGTATAACCCAGAACAAATTAAATGTATTACATTGTTTAAAGGCTTTATTTAAAGGTTTTTGCTTCTAAAATTGTATCCTGTGGCTTTTTAAAGCATATTGGATAAAAAGAATCATCATTATCATAACCATCATCATCACAGAGAAAAGCTGAGAATGCAATGTCAGTCTAAAAACTTTAAATTGCACATTAGCATAATACAATTTCAGAGAAGTTATTCACCAAAGAGATCTGTTCACTTTGGTTGAACACAAGGTTTTCAAATATACTTGACAAATTATTCTGTATAGTGACTTAATGACTCTAGTGACTTTCCAACTGATGCTTTTCAATGGTAAATGCTGACTTCATGTGCCTTTTGCATTAATTCTTACCCTCTTGTTATTATTTCAGGTCACAGTTTTAATCATGTAGTAATGATCATGATTCAATTAAAATTTGCCTCATTCATATAAAGCTAAGCAATGTCCACAGATTAGAAATCATAATGACATATGTTTTTTAAAAGATTTATATATTTACTTATTTGGCCATGTTGGGTCTTAGTTATGGAACACGGATCTTTGATACTTTTCCAGCATGTGGGATCTTTAGTTACAGCATGCAAACTCTTCTCTTAATTGTGCCATGAGGGCTCTAGTTCCCTGACCAGGGATCAAACCCAGTCCCCCTGGATTGGGAACATGGAGTCTTAGCCACTAGACTAAAATTAACAACTGGAGAAATCCCCAGTAATAGCATATTTTGAATTTAACATGTTACCATAAATTCTTATATTTTACAAAATACCAAATAGTAACTTGTGTTGCAGCCAAATATTTAAGATACAGAGTAACAAGAAAATTATCTATCAGGCAAATTATGAGTACTACTATAATATTTGTTTTGACAAATAAACTAGAAAAAGAACAGGCTAGATTTTTTGACACAAATATGAATTAATTCACTCTACCCATAAGAGAAAAATTAAAGTTATAATGCAAATTAAAGCAGCAATTAGCCTAACACATACAATTATTCAACTTTGAAATAAATGAGGTAGAAAGAAATGGATCTTGCTCTCAAAGATCCAAAGCAAATTACTTAAATAGTTAAAAATCAATTAAAAGTACTTAATAAAACCTAAGTAGAAGTAGCTTATGTTTTTCTTTTTTGTTTTAAAGACTACCATAAACACTTGACTTCCCTCTGTGACAAAGTTAGTGATAAGCAACTCATCAGGAATTATGCTCTGGGCTTCCCTGGTAGCTGAAACGGTGAAGAATCCACCTCTAATGTCGGAGACCTGGGTCCAATCCCTGGTTTAGAAAGATCCCTTAGAGGAGGGCATGTCAACTCACTCCAGTATTGTTGCCTGGAGAATCCCAATGGGCAGCGGAGTCTAGTGGGCTACAGTCCATGAGGTTGCAAAGAGTCAGACATGACTGAGTGACTAATCAAAAGGAAGTACACTCTATGAGGAAGAGCATCAAATTTGGTTCCCTATTATTTTCCTAAAACCTAGAAATGTTTAGGGCAATGTGCCAGTGCTCCAAAAAAAATGCAATAAGCTAGTGAAATACTTGGTAGATCAAAATATATGACCAAATAAAATTATCTTACTTCATCTATATTTATAGTTCTACCATATAACACACTCATCAATAATCATGAAAAGTTACTAACAGCCATGAGACATGGATTTTTGAACTTCAACAGTACATGAATTGAAAACTTCCTTATGTTCAAGCTGGGTTTAGAAAAGGCACCAGAACCAGAGATCAAATTGACAATTGTTGAATCATAGAAAAAAAATATATTTCTGTTTTAATGACTACACCAAAGCCTTTGACTGTGTGGATCACAAAAAACTGTGGAAAATTTAAAGAGATGGGAATACTAGACCACCTGACCTGCCTCCTGAGAAATCTATATGCAGATCTGGAAGCAACAGCTAAAACCAGCTATGGAATAATGGACTGGTTCCAAATTGGGAAAGGAGTATGACAACGCTGTATATTATCACCCTGCTTATTTGACTTATACACTGTGTACATCATGTGAAATGCCAGGCGGGATGAAGCACAAGCTGGAATCAGTATTGCCAGGAGAAATATCAATAACCTCAGATATGCAGATGTTACCACCCTTATGGCAGAAAGTGAAGAGGAGCTAAAAAGCCTCTTGACGAAAGTGAAAGAGGAGAGTGAAAAAGCTGGGTTAAAGCTCAACATTCAGAAAACTAAATCATGGCATCTGGTCTCATCACATCATGACAAATAGATGAGGAAACAATGGAAACAGTCAGTTCAGTTCAGTTCAGTTGCTCAGTCGTGTCCGACTCTTTGCGACCCCATGAATTGCAGCACGCCAGGCCTCCTTGTTCATCACCATCTCTCAGAGTTCACTCAGACTCATGGAAACAGTGATAGACTTTATTTTCTTGGTCTCCAAAATCACTGCAGATGGTGACTGCAGCCATGAAATTAAAAGACTCTTACTCCTTGGAAGAAAAGTTATGACCGACCTAGATAGCATATTCAAAGCAGAGACATTACATTGCCCACTAAGGTCCATCTAGTCAAGGCTATGGTTTTTCCTGTGGTCATGTATGGATGTGAGAGTTGGACTGTGAAGAAGGCTGAGTACCGAAGAATTGATGCTTTTGGACTGTGGTGTTGGAGAAGACTCTTGAGAGTCCCTTGGACTGCAAGGAGATCCAACCAGTCCATTCTGAAGGCGATAAACCCTGGGATTTCTTTGGAAGGAATGATGCTAAAGCTGAAACTCTAGTACTTTGGGCACCTCATGCAAAGAGTTGACTGATTGGAAAAGACTTTGATGCTGGGAGGGATTGGGGGCAGGAGAAGAAGGGGACGACCAAGGATGAAATTGCTGGATGGCATCACTGACTCGATGGACGCGAGTCTGAGTGAATTCCGGGAGATGGTGATGGACAGGGAGGCCTGACATGCTGGGATTCATGGGGTCGCAAAGAGTCAGACACGAGTGGGCGACTGAACTGAACTGAACTGAATAGATATATCCTTCCCTTTGTGAAAAAACATCATAAAACAATTAAATGTTAATAACTGAATAAAATGATCAAATGATTATTACAGGTACACATTAAAACTTATTGATAATCATTAATCCATAATACAATTTATGGCAGCCTTGAAAATGTACCCTTCAGGTTTCCTACTCTAGGAAGCACAGTTTGCTGAAAGTAGCCACTGCTACCCTCTATAGCTCCACATCATAGCATGATCACTCCAAGGTCATACTTTCCTTTATTGTTCCTGGCTAATGATTGTAAAGGTTCATTTCTATGGGGTGTGGAGTTCCAATAACAGGGTTCTCTGACTAGTGAATTTCCCATGCGTCTAACCAAAGCTTTCTTAGTACTGAGTTATGTTCTGAGAGTTTTCATACTTTTCACACATAATCCTCCTTCCCTCCTGCTTTTGTTTTACAAATGTCAGACCTACCTCAGAGTCTTAAGAGCTCTCCTGATCTACTACTTCTGTGATTTTACATCCACACATTTACTTTTTATATGAGTGATTAGGCAGTGAATAACACCCTTCTTGGTAGATTAGGAAGCTACCTGACACACCACGTTTGGGTAAAAAGGCAAATGGAAATAGACTAAAGTAATTGGCAAAGTAATTTCATTTATAAGTTTCAAAATTTAAGGAAGTTCCCAAGCTAGTGTTAAAATTAAGGTAATTAATATTCTTTATGGTATTTGAATTTTTTCTATGTAGATTCATAGTCCTTCTTTACATTTTTTATACTGCTTTTTATTTATAGTCCTTATCAATTCTGAATGTTAGTTCCTAGTTACTTATAGGCATATTAATTTATATTTTCAGATTATGTATTTTGTTCTTTCTTCTGGAGCCTGTCCATGGCATACATGGTGCAGATTCAATAAGCTATGCTCTGGCTTATTGTTCAACAAAAAGGTCTAATGAGTGTCATCACTATATAATCACCCTACATATATTACAATAGAATTTTACTTATTTTCTAAATTTTAAATATCACATGAATCTGTAGATCTTTTGAATCAGCTTTTAAATCTAAATTTTCTATTATTTTTCTACCAAGTTTATGAATGATTTTAATTAGAGCATGTCTTGTGTTTACAAGGTGAAATCTTTAAGAAATTGTTCAGTCAGTTCAGTTCAGTCTCTCAGTCATGTCCAACTCTTTGAACCCCGTGAATTGCAGGATGCCAGGCCTCCCTGTCCATCACCAACTCCCGGAGTTCACCCAAACACATGTCCATTGAGTCTGTGATGCCATCCAGCCATCTCATCCTCTGTCGTCTCCTTATCCTCCTGCCGCCAATCCCTCCCAGCATCAGGGACTTTTCCAATGAGTCAACTCTTCATATGAGGTGGTCAAAGTACTGGAGTTTCAGTTTTAGCATCATTCCTTCCAAAGAACACCTAGGACTGATCTTCCTTAGGATAGACTGATTAGACTTCCTTGAGTCCAAGGAACTCTCACGAGTCTTCCCCAACACCACAGTTCAAAAGCATCAGCTCTTCAGTGTTCAGCTTTCTTCACAGTGCAATTCTCACATGCATACATGATCACTGCAAAAACCATAGCCTTGACTAGACGAACCTTTGTTGGCAAAGTAATGTCTCTGCTTTTTAATATGCTGTCTAAGTTGTTCATAACTTTCTTCCAAGGAGTAAGCGTCTTTTAATTTCATGGCTGCAATCACCATCTAAGGTGATTTTAGAGCCTAAAAATATAATGTTTCCCCATCTATTTCCCATGAAGTGATGTGACCAGATGCCATGATCTTCATTTTCTGAATGTTGAGCTTTAAACCAACTTTTTCACTCTCCTCTTTCACTTTCATCAAGAGGCTTTTTAGTTCCTCTTCACTTCCTGCCATAAGGGTCTTGTCATCTGCATATCTGAGGTTATTGATAATTTTCTTGGCAATCTTGATTCCAGCTTGTGCTTCTTCCAGTCCAGCATTTCTCATGAGGTACTCTGCATAGAAGTTAAATAAGCAGGGTGACAATATACAGCCTTGACATACTCCTTTTCCTACTTGGAACCATGCTGTTGTTCCATGTCCAGTTCTAACTGCTGCTTCCTGACATGCATATAGGTTTCTCAAGAGGCAAGTCAGTTGGTCTGGTATTCCCATCTCTTTCAGAATTTTCCACAGTTTATTGTGATCCACACAGTCAAAGGCTTTGGCATAGTCAATAAAGCAGAAATACNTTCATTGGAAGGACTGATGCTGAAGCTGAAACTCCAATACTTTGGCCACCTGATGCGAAGAACTGACTCATCGGAAAAGACCCTGATGCTGGGAGGGACTGGGGGCAGGAGGAGAAGGGGACAACAGAGGATGAGATGGTTGGATGGCATCACTGACTCAATGGACAGGGATTTGGGTGGAGTATGGGAGTTTGGTGGTGGACAGGGAGGCCTGGTGTGCTGTGGTTCATGGGGTCGCAAAGAGTCAGACACAACTGAGCGACTGAACTGAAAGTTTTGGTGTGTATTCTTCTACGTTTGCATAATTTCTAATGTCAGAATTTTTTGCGGTTCTTGTATATTTTCCATTACAAGTGAAGATCATATCATCTTTACGGCCTAACAAACTTTTTGACTCAGTAATATGACCCAGGCCTTCCTGACATTATTAAACACTCTTAGGAAGAATAATTTTTAACAACTATATAGTTTTCCATCATGGTTGGTAAAAAATCCATTTAGGAATGAATGAGAAATAGCAAACAGAGGAAAGATGACACAATTAATGCTAATTCTTTTTCACATTATGACTATTACACTTCACAATTGTCTTATAAGCTAGATGTTACTGTCTGTAATTCACAGATAAATAAACTAAGGCACCAAGGATTTAAATAATTAGCTACAAGTCACACCCATTTATTAGGGCAAAGTTGGAATTTGGACCCAGGATTGCCTGAAGGTAAGCTTATGTTCAAATCATTCTGCAATAACAGTGATATATAATTTATTATTCTATTCTCAGGAAAGGTCCTTGGGTCAACACAGTAAAATATAGAGCCTTGAAGATGCTTGAGGTGTGGCAGGTTTTCTGCTATTTGGAAAAGGAAGCCAGACAAGTCCATGGAACAGAGAGTATCTCCAGACAGAGATACTGACAAATAATGACCAGGAACAACCTCTGGGCTAAAGACCTGTCACTGCAGAAGTTATTTGCTGGTTAATGGGAATTTGGGGGCCAAAAGGCAGTCATGTTTACACACTAGGAGAACCTAGCAATGAAGGTTGTATGCTCATGAAGAACAAAACTAGGAATAGAGATGGGGCGGTGGGTTTCCATGTTGAGAAAGTGGCATTTAGAATTAATCCCCAAGTCATGTGTCTGTTGGACTGGGTGTTTACCCTCTAAGTGAGAATTCAGGACAGTTTCAGAAAAAAAAAAAAAAAAGTGTTCCTAAAAGTTCTCAGAAGAGATCACTTTAAAGTGGTTTCCCTGATGTAATACGGTTTGCCTGTCTCACTTGCCCCCACCCCGGCCAGACTTAGTCAACTAGTTTCTCACTGGTGTTCTTAGTTCCAGGAGCTTACTCCCAGAGGGGAATGGAAATGATTCTTAGCACGTACACGAGATCCAAAAAACCTGATGATGAGTTGGAATAGCCTGGGCTTCTCTGGTGGCTCAGTGGTAAAGAATCTGCCTGCCAGTGCAGGGTAATCAAAATCAGTTGAAACTGATCAAACTCAGGTTTGATCCCTGGGTGGGGAAGGTCCCCTGTGGTAGGAAATGGCAACCCACTCCAGTATTCTTGTCTGGGAAATCCCATGGACAGAGGAGCCTCACAGGCTACAGTCCAAGGGGGTGCAAAGAGTCAGATAAGACTTAGTGACCAGAAGCAACAACAAACAAGAATAGTCTATTACCCACCTTGCCTTGACTACAAAATCGCTCCACAAAGTGAACGAGATTAGTGGGTAAAGCTTCCTGTGTCTACTGTAACCATGTACCACAGACAGAGTGGGGTATAACAATAGAAATGTCCTTTCCTTCCTCTTCTTGGGGCTGGGAATCTGAGATCAAGGTCCTGGTGGAACCATATTCCCTCTGATAATCCCAGGGGAAGATGCATCCTGCTTTTCCCAGGCTCTGGCAGCTCCAGGTGTCCCTCAGCTCATGGCTACACCATTCCAGTCTCTGCCTCCATCTTACATGGCCTTCTGATGTCTGTGTCTTCTTCTTGTCTGTATCTTTTCCAATTTTTAAAAAAAATTACTATTTGTTTGTCTGGTGTTGAGTCTTGGTTGCAGCATGTGGGATCTTAGTTCCCTGACCAGGGATTGAACCCGTGTTTGCTGCATTGCAAGGCAGATTCTTAACCATTGGACCACTAGGGAAGTTGCCCTATGTCTTTTCCTCTTTGAACTCTTTTTAAGGAGACTTGTCATTGGATTCAGGGCCTGGATAATCCAGGATGATCTCATCTGGAGATCCTTAATTATTGTGTATGTGCTAAGTCACTTTAGTCTTGTCTGGCTCTATGCAACACTATGAACTGTAGCCCTCCAGGCTCCTCTGTCTATGGGATTCTCCAGGCAAGAATGACCAGGGATCGAACTCACATCTTTTATATCTCCTGCATTGGCAGGAGTGTTCTTTACCACTAGCGCAACCTGGGAAAATAGTTTTTCCAAATAAACTTATGTTCACGATTCTTGGAGTTAGCTCATGGAGGCATATTTCGGGAGCCACCATTAATCCCTCTCCAGTGCCAAAACTCAGATGCTGATGTGTCCCTGAGAGAGAGCTGCTGAGCCCTCGGTAGGGCCTTCTTCCCTGGACACAGCTCTGGCAAGGAAGGAATTGCTCAGAGCCGAAGAGTTATTTGGGTTACTCAGGCAGACAGATCTCTGGCTGTCTCTGAGCTCTCAAGTTCTAGATTCAGTAAAATCATGTCTGTGCACCCCAGGGAGGCATGGAGACAGTTGAAAAAGAGGAAGCCATGCCTGAAGGCACCACCCACCTGAGCAGCAAAGGACATGTTTGACCAGGTGGGGTGATGATCACTTCATCAGATTTAAGCCTAGAGACAGAAGATTACCAAAGACCCAAGGCCTACTTTCCCACCCTGAGTGGACACAGCAGAGCCTAGAACTTTGCCTTTGGCCAACAGGATGCTACTGAATTGGAGAAGATGAGTGTCCGGACCCAGAGACTGCACAGAGAGTCGAAATAGAAATCGAAGTTGTACTTTCCTTACTGTATTAGTCATGGTTCTTCAGAAAAACAGAACTATTAGAGAAGGAAGGTTTATTTTAAGGAATTAACTTATGGGATTGCGAACCTGGGTGTCTGGAATCAGGGCAGGCCACCAGACTGGAAATTCAGGTCAAAGTTGAGGTGATTGTCTTGAGTCCTCTCATTCCACAGGTCAGCAGGCCAGAAACTCAGGCAGTGCTTCTATACTGTAGTCTTAAGAGCTCCTTTGTCTTTGGGGGACCTCAGTTTTAGCTCCTAAGATCAGCTTGTTGAATGGGGCTCATGTACATTATAGAGGATAATCTGCTTGTTAATCACTTGTAAGACAATACCTCTCCAACTACATCTACCAAAGAATTGATGCTTTCAAACTGTGGTACAGGAGAAGACTCTTGACACAGCAAGGAGACCAAACCAGTCCATCCTAAAGGAAATCAACTCTGAATATTCATCGGAAGGACTGATGCTGAAGCCACAACGCCAATACTTTGGCCACCTGATGTGAAGAGCTGACTCTTTGGAAAAGACTCTGATTCTGGGAAAGATTGAGGGCAGGGGAGAAGGGGATGATAGAAGATGAGATGGTTGGTTGGCATTACCAATTGAATGGACATGAGTTTGAGCAAACTCTGGGAGATGGTGAAGGACCAGGAAGCCTGACATGCTATAGTCCATGGGGTCACAAAGCATCTGACACGACTGAGCAACAGAACAAGACAATATCTAGCCTGGTGTTTGACTCAATGGCATTGTGCTGTAGCCTAGTCAAGTTGACACATAAATTAACGATCACATTTACACACTGGAGCATGTGGACTTGAGATTCCAGCTTGTTCTTCAGTACTCCTGAGCACCTAGTAAGTGTCAGGCATTGCAGTCGGGCCAGCTGTGGCCTCTGCTGCTAGAGTTTACCATCGACCCATCAATCTAGGTCAAACTGGGTGAGGGTTATAACATCTGGAGGCATGGCGAGAACACCTTGAGGGGTCTTGATTGATAGCTGTGGGGCCTGGGAAGATTTTCTCCTGACTTGGAGGACAATAGATGTGAGTCACGAGAGGTGAGGAAGGTGAAAGAAGGAGAGAAAACACAAGCAGAGATGAAACAGTGAAAGAAAAGCATGAGGAGTTTGAGAAACGGAAAAAAAAATCATTAAAAGGAAAAGAATGTGAGACTCATAGTCCTGGAGATATGAGGTTAAGGGGTGAGTGAGCATGGGAACCGACCATTCTGCTCCTCCTCTGAAATGCTGTAGAAGTCACAGCTTAGCTTCAGAGCACTGAGGAGCCACTGAAGGGTGCTGAGCTGGGGGGTGGCGTGATCAGATCCCCTTTGAGAAGAGAGCTCTGACTACTGTGTGCAAGTGGATTGGAGGTGGGGGTATGGGTTTGGGTGGTTGAGGCATCCCAAAGGGATGTGATAACAGCCAGTTAGGGTATGACAGGGGTGGGCAGCACAAAGTATTGACAAGAGGACAAGTCTACCAGTGGCTGACTTGATATTTACAGATACCTTTACAGATCGCTGTTGGGGCTGGGATGGCTCATCAGGCAGAAATATACTTTCAAATTTGTTATCTCACGTGGGGATGGAATTTGACAGCCTTACAAGTAGTTTATCATCTCATCTCTGATTATCTTTCTACCAGCCTTTCCGCTCCTCTCCCCAGCCTTAATTCTTGAGATTAGAATCAGATACTATCTTCGTTTCTCAAATGTTTGATGTCTAAGTCAGAGTAACGTGCTTTTTTTTAAGCTGCAAATTAGCTTATCGTCAAAGGAACAGATGATCGTGTCAGCGTGAAAAGTGCTCCATCCTTAAATCTTTGCAGGACTGTACATACCCTCAGCAGAACCCCTTCCCAACTCCTCCCCCTCCACACCAGATGCTGAAACGGTCCCAGTTTACCACTCTTTGGCAGTCCCTTGCCCTTCATTGAGAAGATGAAAATTGGAATGAATTGTAACCGAATGTTATTCAACCTTTCCATATTAAAGTGAACATGAGATCAAATTGTCACTTTTCCCAAACTTTATGTCATTTTGTATTAGATTACTTTCCTCATGCCAGGACATAGAGCTCATGTAAACCCAAAATGGAAGGAATCTTCAAATTTTGCCAAGTTTATAAAGTGGAGGGAAAAAAAAAAAAAGTCTAGGTGAAGTGCATTTGAACGTGAATGAGACCCCTGCTCTGCCTTGGCAGCAGGATGAAATGAACTCAACTTGTAGTTGGCATTTGGGTTGCTGATGTCCTGAACCACACCTCCTGAGTCGTCCAGATTCTACCAAACCAGAAACACGTTTTGCCAGCTGCTTTCCCCATTCATTTCCAATGTGTGTGCTTGTGCGCAATGGAATCCATATGTTTCTTATCCATTTACACTTAAATCATCAAGATGTTGCTCAACGATGCTTCTGTGATTTACAGATCCTTTCCTTTTTTTTTTAATTTGAAAAAGAGGGAAAATCATATTTTGCAAAGTGTAGACTTGCAACCACAAATTTGTACAATGAAGAAATATGTGTGTCTGCTGTTTTCTTTCTTTCCTCCTCCAAATTTCAAAGGAGGCATTGCCAACTTGCAAACATATGACTTCCAGAAGCATCTACAGCAACTGCATGGATAAGTCTTCATCTTTTATAACTGCTGTAGTCTTCATCATAGGCGAAGTGTGTGTGTGGGGGGGGGGGGTGGAGGGGGGGCAGGGAGGTAGATGAAGGAAGAATGATTTAGAGAGAAATTGATAAGGAGGAAAAGGAAGGAAGATGCAAAGGGAGGGTGGAAGGGAAGAATTTAAAATTTTGGAACAGATGGAAAATTGATATATTCAGAGGTAAAGGAAGAGAAAATATGTATAACAGAAACAGGTTAAGGCAGCCAAGTGCTTAATCATCCACTTGTTAAAAGGATATTTGTTATGTAGTGCCTTCTATGTGCTGGAGTGTGGCAAAGTAGATGGTGCAGATTCTTTGGCACCTCCCCATCAAGAGGCAGGCGTGTTGCTTCTCCACTTGATGACGAGGTGACCTGAAGCTTCTTTGACCACTGTGACTTGGCAAAAGTGATGCTCAGGCAGTCCTGGCCCTAGCCTTTATGAGCAGTGACACCTGCTGCCTTAGCCTCTAGGAGTCAGCCACCATGCTGAAGCTATGTATAGAGCCAGTGAACAGCCCCACACATGCTCCCAGGTGACAGCCAGCATCAACTGTGATCTTTGTGAGTGTGCCATCTTGGACTCCCAGCCCACGCAAGCCTTCAGATATAAAGATTGCATCACCATTTCATCAGCTCCATGTTTGGAGCCGAAAAGTTGTGTTTCTAAAAAAACTTTTTGTTAACACTAGCTGTCAGGAGTGTTTACTTATACTATATGGTGTATTTAAGATGAATCTTTAAAGATTTCATACCATCACTGGCATGAATAAATGACGTATGTTTTTCTAGGTTATGAATGTTTTCCTTTTAATGACTTCATGTCCAAGTAACTGTCACTGCCTTCCTAAAAGCCTTTCCCATTTGCACCACAGTGACTATTCAAAAGATCTTTGCCAGTTTCTATGAGTATGGCCCTTGTATTCAGTATCTAGTTACTATCTGTTGGCTACTATCTATCTATCTATCTATCCATGCATCTTAAATGTCAAATTCTAAATATGTCTCACACATACAATATATACATATATATTAACACTTTATATTTCTAAATTTATTTTTTTATTGAAGGATAATTGTTTTACAGAATTTTTTTGTTTTATTTTAAATCTCAACATGAATCAGCCACAGGTATACATATATCTCTTCCCTTTTGAATCTCCTTCCCACATCCTGCCCCATCCCACCCCTCTAGATTGATATAGAGCCCCTGTTTGAGTTTCTTGAGCCATACAGTGAATGTCTGTTGGCTATCTATTTTATACATGGTAACGTAAGTTTCCATGGAACCCTTTCCATACATCTCACCTTCTCCTCCAATGCTCCCCATGTCCATAAGTCTATTCTCTGTCTGTTTCTCCTTTGCTGCCTTGTAAATAAATTCCTCAGTACCATTTTCTAGATTCCGTATATATACATTAGAATGGAATGCTTAACTTTCTCTTTCTGACTTACTTCACTCTGTATAATAGATTCTAGATTCATCCACCTCATTAGGACTGACCTAAATGCATTCCTTTTTATAGTTGAGTAATAGTCCATTGTGTATATGTATCACAGCTTCTTTATCCATTCATCTGTTGATGGACATCTAGGTTGCTTCCTTGTTCTAACTACTGCAAATAGTGCTGCAATGAACAATGGGATTCATATTTCTTTTTCAATTTTGGTTTCCTCAGGGTATAGGCCTAGGAGTGGGGTTGCTGGGTCATTTAGTGGTTTTACTCCTAATTTTTAAAGGAATCTCCATACCATCTTTCATACTGGCTGTATCAATTTACATTCTCACCAACAGTGCAAGAGTGTCTCATTTTTTTCCACACCCTCTCCAGCATTTATTGTTTGTAGACTTTTTGATGATGGCCATCCTGACCAGTGTGAGGTGATATCTCATTGTAGTTTTGATTTGCTTTTCTCTGATAATAAGCAATGTTGAGCATCTATTCATGCATTTGTTAACCATCTGTATGTCTTGTGTCTGTTTAAGTCTTTTACCCACATTTTGATTGGGTTGTTTGTTTTTCTGGCATTGAGTTGTATGAGCTGCTTGTATATTTTGGAAATTAATCCTTTGTCAGTTGTTTCATTTACTATTATTTTGTCCAATTCTGTGGGTTGTCTTTTCACCTTGCTTATAGTTTCCTTTGCTGTGCAAAAGCTTTTAAGTTTAATCAGGTCCCACTTGTTTACTTTTGTTTTTATTTCCATTACTCTAGGAGGTGAGTCATAGAGGATCTTGCTTTGATTTATGTTATTGAGTGTTCTGCCTCTTTCCCTCTAAGAGTTTTATAGTCTCTGGTCTTACATTTAGGTCTTTAATTCATTTTGAGTTTATCTTTGTGTACGGTGTTAGGAAGTGTTCTAATTTCATTCTTTTCCATGTAGCTGTCCAGTTTTCCCACCCCCATTTATTGAAGAGGCTGTCTTTACCCTGTTGTATATTCTTGCCTCTTTGTCAAAAATAAGATGCCCATAGGTACATGGGTTTGTTTCTGGGCTTTCTATCTTGTTCCATTGATCTAAATTTCTGTTTTTGTGCCAGTACCATACTGTCTTGATGACTGTAGCTTTGTAGTGTAATCCGAAGTCAGGAAGGTTGATTCCTCCAGCTCCATTCTTTTTCCTCAAGACCGCTTTGGTTATTTAGGGTCTTTTGTGTTTCCATATGAATTGTGAAAATTTTTGTTCTAGTTCTATGAAAAATGCCATTGGTAATTTGATAGGGGTTGCGTTGAATCTGTAGATTGCATTTGGCAGTATAGACATTTTCACAATGTTGATTCTTCCTACCCAGGAACATGGAATATCTCTCCATCTGTTTATGTTGTCTTTGATTTCTTTCATTAGTGTCTTATAGTTTTCTGTGTACAGTTCTTTCTTCTCCTTAGGTAAGTTTATTCCTAGATATTTAATTCTTTTTGTTGCAGTGGTGAATGGGATTGATTCCTTAATGTCCCTTTCTGAGTTTTCATCATTAGTACATAGAAAAGCAAGTGATTTTTGTTTACTGATTTTGTATCCTGCAACTTTGCTAAATTTACTGATTAGCTCTAGTAATTTTCTGATTGTATCTTTAGGGTTTTATATGTATAGTATCATGTCATCTGAATACAATGAGAGCTTTACTTCTTCTTTTCCTATCTGCTGCTGCTGCTAAGTCACTTCAGTCATGTCCAACTCTGTGTGACCCCATAGATGGCAACCCACCAGGCTCCCCAGTCCCTGGGATTCTCCAGGTAAGAACACTGGAGTGGGTTGCCATTTCCTCCTCCAATGCATGAGAGTGAAAAGTGAAAGTGAAGTTGCTCAGTCATATCTGACTCTTAGTGACCCCATGGATTGCAGCCTACCAGGCTCCTCTGTCCATGGGATTTTCCAAACAAGAGTACTGGAGTGGGAGGCCATTGCCTTTTCCACTTTTCCTATCTGGATTCCTTTTATTTCTTTTTCTTCCCTGATTGCTATAGCTAGGACTTCCAGAACGATGTTGAATAATAGTAGTGAAAGTGGATACCCTTGGCTTTTTCCTGATCTTAGGGGGAATGCTTTCAGTTTGTTACCATTGAGAATGATGTTTGCTTTGGCTTATCATATATGGCCTTTCCTCTGTTGAGGTAGGTTCCTTCTGTGCCCATTTTTTGAAGAGTTTTGATCATAAATTGGTGCTGAATTCTGTCAAAGGTTTTTTCTGCATCTATCGAGATTATCAATTTGTTAATATAGTTGATCATATTGATTGATTTGCATATATCGAAGAATCCTTGCATTCCTGGAATAAACCCAACTTGATCATGATGTATGAGCTTTTTGATGTGTTGCTGAATTCTGTTCACTAAAATTTTTTGAGAATTTTCAGTGATTGATATTGGCCTGTAGTTTTCTTTTTCTGTGTTGTCTTTGTCTGGTATTGGTATCAGGTTGATGGTGGCCTTGTAGAATGAGTTTGGAAGTGTTCCTTCCTCTGCAATGTTTTGAAAGAGTTTTAGAAGGACAGGCATTAGCTCTTCTTTAAGTGTTTGATAGAATTCTCCTGTGAAGTCATCTGGTCCTGAGCTTTTGTTTTGTGGGAGATTTTTGATCACAGCTTCAATTTCAGTGCTTGTAATCCTGTTGTTCATAATTTCTATTTTTTCCTGGTTCAGTCTTGGAAGATTGAACTTTCCTAAGAATCTTCCATTACTTCCAGGCTATCCATTTTATTGCCATACAGTTGTTCATAATAGTCTCATATTATCCTCTGTATTTCTGCATTGTCTGTTGCAACCTCTCCTTTTTCATTTCTAATTTTGTTGATTTGATTCTTCTCTCTTATTATCTTGATGAGTCTGGCTAAAGTCTTGTCAATTTTGTTTATCTTCTCAAAGAACCAGCTTTTAGTTTTATTAATCTTTACTATTGTTTCTTTCATTTATTTCTGCTTTAATTCTTATAATTTCTTTCCTAATTTTGGAGATGTTTTGTTCTTTTTTTTTTCCAGTTGTTTTAGGTGTA
>SJYV01026126.1:0-23165 GCA_006410875.1 Neotragus pygmaeus
AGACTGGTTCTAACAGCCTCCTTCTCACCACCGTGAGTGACCACGTGGCCCTGACCAGCTGGGTTTTGCCTCCAGGGAGTGTTCTGCTGTTTGGATATGTTCCTTTCTGGACTCAGCAAGCAAAGAAGGAGCGTCTAAAATCCACGGATGGTGCCAACTTCCCTCTAAAAAACATCACTGTGGTGGGATGGATGAGGTTTTAAAAGGCATGAGGCATGTGCATCAAAGCAAGATTCTTACCTTCGATGTCAGCTCTTGAACAGTCCTATTAAAACTGCATTAATTAAACTCATTCTAAAACCAAAGTCATTGTTTCATTGAAAAAGAGAATGCATAATTACTTCTCGTAGCTAGAGCAGTTATAAAAAGCACAATTTATAACTTCACAGCAGTCCCACTCCAACGAGCTGGGCATGTGTGGATGAGAAAACTCAAGGTGAGAGCAGAGCAGCATCCCGTTCCTCCGGACTGGCTCCCGTGTGACAGTGCCCTCGCGTCACAGGGTGGGGCTGGGCTGGTTGCTCTGAGCCGGCCCAGCCCATTTAAAGCCCCACTGTTGTCCTGACTCTGGCAGATGCCCCTCCTGCTGGCAGCTCCACCAAACCCTCCCTAGGTCTTCCTTCCTGAGTGTTTACTGGTCCTTCCTCAATGAGGGGATTTTCTGTTTTGTGAACTGGCCCAGCATTAATCCCAAAGCAAGTTCTGATTGGGGGTAGAAATCAAATGTATTCAGAGTTTCAGCTCCTGAGGGAGATGGGATTCAAATTGTGACACCTTCACTTTTATCTCTTACTTTGGGTCATTTAGGGCTTCCCTGGTAGCCTAGATGGTGAAGAATCTGCTTGCAGTGCAGGATACCCAGGTTCAGTCCCTGGGTCCAGAAGATCCCTTCGAGGAGGGAATGGCAATCCACTCCAGTATTCTTGCCTGGAGAATTTCAGGGACAGACCATGGAGTCACAAAGAGTTGGACACAACTGAGCAACTAATACTTTTACTTTTGCTTGAATCATTTACTTCACCTCTGAGTATCTTTTTTGACTATGAAATGGAGTTGATAGGATTCAATGAACAAAGGCATTTTGGGAGCCAGCCTCAAAACAGGCACCAATCGGGGTCTCGCTTCCACGCCCGCGGCTTCCTGTCCTTTCTGCCTTTGCCCAGGACACTCCACAAGGCTGGGCCTCCTCCACAGACACACACACACTGGAGCTGAGTCTCCAGATGGGTCCCCTGTGCCCATCTCGTCCTAGTGACTGCGTCTGGGCAGGGTCACAGGGGTGTGGAGGCCCTCACCCCCCCAGGTCAAGGCCACTGTGTCCACTGTGAGCAGCCTGGACCCCCGTGTGTCCTCTGTCTTGAAGTCAGTCGTGATGCTCTCAAGGTGTTTCTGAAGGGCCTCCCCTGGTCTCTGCCTCTCGTTGCCTCTTGGAGACCACGTGGCTGCAGGGAGAGGGGGCCGAGGAGCTGGGAGGCCCCTGGAAGGGCAGGTTCCCCATGTGTGATCCACCCCACAACACGTTTAGGAAATGGTCCAGCCCCCAGGGCTGATCTTCTTGGAGCTGCTGTGGGAACTCTCTGGGTGTGGGCCAGGCTCTCAGTGTGTGAGACATCCCATTGACAGGTGTTGGGGACAGCATACTCAGCCAGCCACCCTCTGGTGTCCAGGACTTCAGTGCAGGCAGAGACTCCAGGCACCTGGCAGGTTGGGGAGGAAAAGCCTCAGGCCTGGGCCTCCTAACAGATTCATCTGTCTGCAGCTTGGCTTTTCCCTGGCAGGAGTCATGTACAGACAGGAGTGTGTGCATACATGCTTCATTGCTCAGTCGTATCTGACTCTTTGCCACTGTATGGACTGTAGCCCGCCAGGCTCCTCTGTCCATAGGATTCTCCAGGCAAGAATGCTGGAGTGGATTGCCATTTCCTCCTCCAGAGGATCTTCCAGACCCAGGAATTGAACCTATGTCTCCTGCATTGCAGGAGGATTCTTTACCACTGAGCCACAGGGAAGCCCTACAAACATGGGAGAGTTGGATGAATTAATTAGAAATGCAGTTAAAGCCCCTTGAGGTGGGGCCTGACTCCTTCGCCAGTGTGCTGCCTGCTGAGCTTGAGCAGGAAGGAGGGCCACTCCTCACATGACCAGTGTGTGTTCAAGGCCGCCCAGGACCACCCTGAGCTCTGCCTCTGGGCCCTGGCTCTCGATGTTGGTTGAGCTTGGAACAGGGAGGTGGCCTAGGAGATCAGTGATACACAAGAGGAGCGCTTGCCGCGGAGCCTGAAAGCGGAGCAGAGTCGTGTCTGAAGGTGGAAAGATGTCACAGAAGCAACTTTCGTCCAGAAAAGCCTTGACGCAGCCAGATTGGCCCAGACCTTGTCCCACTCTCCAGCCCTTCACTGGTGTCCTGGCATCGGGAAGAGGACACTTGTTGCTCCACCCTGGGCAGCACTGGGGAGCCGGGCTCCGGCCAGCCTGCCCCCTGGCAGCGGTTTCCAGCTAGTCTTGCTGGCCCTCACCCAGACCCCTTCACCCACTCTCCTCCTGCGTCTCTGGCAGCTCCCGTCCTAAAAGAGCAGAGTTGAGCACGAGACAGAGTAGGTACGGCCAGCAGACCCTGAGGTGCCAACTCCCTGGCCCAGGCTGGAGAGTCTGCAGCTTCAGTGTGCTGCCCAGAGGTCCCTGCGTAGCCGCTCAGCTGACTTCGCAGAGGCCTCGGCGCCCCCATGAGCAGCGCACTGTGCCCTGGACTCGGGCCTGCCCTGTCCAATGCAGCTGGTTCCAGGGGCTGCATTTCTTCGCATTCTCAAGAGGCTGCCGAGCAGACGCCTACCCTGGCCCTAGGCTGTGAAATATGACAGCAAATCCGAGGCCTGACGAGGACCCAGGCATCGTTTTCTGGGTCCTGTGTCGGTGGTGGGAGAAGGTGTGACTGTTGGCAGGACCCATGGAACTTGGTGCTGGCGGCTCTGCCATGCCACTCAGCGCTCCTCAGGAGGTTGTGTCCCTGGTGTGGGTTGGGCTGGAGCAAAGTAGAGCGGTGGGGAACTAGCCTCAGTGATATCAGGAAGTTGGTCACTTGCTCGTGCGCAGCCCAGCCAATAGCCTTACCATAGAGACTGCAGACTCCAGGACTGGGCCGCCTCAGCCCAAACAACTAATAGAGAGGGCTCGCAGTCCCACCCATCGGCAGAAAATTGGATTAAAGATTTACTGAGTGTGGCCTTGCCCACCAGAGCAAGACCTGTTCTCCCCACAGCCAGTCCCTCCCATCAGGAAGCTTGCACAAGCCACCACTCTCTCTCCCCCACAACCCCTGGTAACCACTGATCCTTTTACAGTCCTTTTGATGATGCCATTGTTCTGGATTTTGGGCATTCTATTAATAATTGTGTGCAGTGGCATGTCACTGTTGTTTTAATTTGCATATCCCTGATGACATGTGATGTGGAGTATCATTTCATGTGCCAGCTGTGTATCTTCTTTAGTGAGGTATGTGTTATAATGCTGACATCATAGAATGAGTTAGGAAGTAGTCCCTCTGCTTCTGTCTTCTGAAAGAAATTGTTAGAGAATTTGGCATAATTTCTTCCTTAAATGTTGGTAGAATCCACGAGTGAACCCATCTGGGTCTGGTGCCTTCTGTTTGGGAAGTTTATTAATTATTGATTCAATTTCTTTAACAGATATAGACTTATTCAGATTGTCTATTAGTGTTTTTCCTGTGTGAATTTCAGCAGATTGTGTCTTTAAAGAAATTGGCCCATTTTGTTTATTAAATCTGTGGGCATAGATTTGTTCATAATATTTCTTTGCTATCTTTTTAATGCCCAAGGTATCTGTCGTCATGTCCCCTGTTTCATTACTAATATTAGTGATTTGTGTTGTTTCTCATTTATATAGCTATTGCAGCTTTCTTTTGAATAGTGCTAGTGTGGTATATCTTCCCTTATCTCATTATTTTTCATTTATATGTATCTTTATATTTAAAGTGGGTTTCTTGTAGACAACATATGGCTGGGTCTTGTTAATTTTTAATCCACCACGGCATTCTCTTTCAATTTGTACATTTAGACTATTGCTATTAAAAGTGATTATTGATATTATTGGATTAATATTTACCACCTTTGTTTGTTTTCTATTTGTTGTCTTTGATTTTTGTTCCTATTTTGTTTTCTACTCTCTTTTGCCTTTTATAGTGTTAATTGAGCAATTTATATGATTGCATTTTCTTTCCTGTCTTAGCATATCAGTTGTACCTTTAAAACAATTTTTTTAGTGGTTGCCCTACAGATTGCAACACACATTTACAACTAATCCAAGTCCACTTTCAAATAACACTATACAGTGTGGGTACCATATAATAATAAAATATTCCTAATTCCTTTCTCTTGTCCTTTGTGTCATTGCTGATATTCATTTAACATGTATATCAATATACATAATATATATACTTAATCTGTGTGTGTATTAGTCACTCAGCCCACCAGGCTCTCCTGTCCATGGGATTCTCCAGGCAAGAATACTGGAGTGGGTTGCCATGCCCTTCTCCAATATACTTACCTACTATGTAATATACACTTATGCATACATAGATACATATATGTGATAGGTACATAGGTATACTTAATCAGATTTATTGTTGCTGTTATTATTGTGAGCTATTTTTTCTTTTACCTTCACTTATTCCTTCTCCAATGTTCTTACTTTATGTAGATTCAAAGGTTTTGACCTATGCAGCTTTTCTTCTGAGGAACTTCTTTTAACATTTTTTGCAAGGCAGGTCTCTTGGCAACAAATTCCCTCAATTTTTGTTTGTCTCAAAAAGTCTTTATTTCTCCCTCACTATTGATGAAGGAGTTATTTTTCAGGGTATAGAACCCTCAGTTATTGTTGTGTCAAATATTTCTTTTGCTTATTTTTTTCTTTCTTCTCCTTTCTATATTCCCATTATGTGTGTATTACACCTTTTGTAGTAACCCCACAATTTTTGGATATTCCATTCTGTTATAGATTTTTGTTTATTTTTTTGTCTTTGTTCTCTTTGCTTTTCAGTTTGAGAGGTTTCTATTGAGATATCCTTAAGCTCAGAGACTCTTTCCTCAGCTGTGTTAAATCTACTAATAAGCCTCTAAAAGTCATTATTTCTGTTGCAGTGTTTTTGATCTCTGGCATTTCTTTTTAGTTCATTCTTGGACGTACCACCTGCCAGTTTGCAATGCCTACCGGTTCTTGCATGCTGCTGCTGCTGCTGCTAAGTCGCTTCAGTCATGTCCGACTCCGTGTGACCCCATAGACGGCAGCCCACCTAATGCGTTAGAGCCCTTAGCATATTAACCATGGTTGTTTTAAATTCCCTGTTTGATAATTCCAACATTCCTTCCATATCTAAGTCTTATTCTGATGCTTGCTCTTTGTCTTCAAACTGTTTTTGCCTTTTAGGACATCTAGTGATTTTTTTTCCTTTTTGATATTCAGACACAATGTACCGCATGAAAGGTGCTGCTGTAAATTGGCTTTTTAGTGGGGGAGGAGAGGTTCTGTTTTTAGGGTTCTATCTTCTGAATTGCTGCACCTCCAGACTGAGCATCTCCACCTTCCCATCCTCCTTAGGCAGCACTGGGTTACTGGCATTATATTGGTGGACATACCATGATTCATCGAACTGACCCTCTTTGTACATTTGTCTCTAGTTTTTCTCTAGTTGAGCAAAAACTGTAATGAACGTGCTCAGAGCTGAATCTTCTTGTGTGTCTTTGATCTTCCTAAGAAAGAGGCTCTAGAAATGTTCTTTCAGGTCAGTGTGTATGCAGGGTCTCACATTTGACAGGACTTGCCACACTGCTGCCATAATTTTATATCCCTGACAGCAGTGGCCAAGTGCCTGTAGACGTCTCACTGACCACACTGGCTGGCTTGTGTTCATCCCTGCTCATCTGAGAGACACCCACAGAACAAAGGGGAGAGAAGGAATTTTCCTCTCTAAAGTTGTACTTTTTGAATGTTAGGTATTACATTTAAAAATGTATTTAACAGCAGTTTGCTTTTCTTCCTTTTTGTAAATTATGTGATTTGCCCTTGGCCTGTGTTCCTTTTAAGGTATTTATCTCTTTTTCCTGCTGTGTCTCTAAGTCCTCATGTAGCAAGAATATTCAGTCTTTCTTTCCAATTCTCTGCAAGTATTTTTTTAGAGTATTTGCCTTTTTGTCTTGTTCTTGCTGTTTTTAACGTAGAAAATTTCCATTTTCTCTAGCCAAATCTTTGTTATTTACTTCTTAAGACCATCCCCAGTTCAAGATTAAGCATTTATTCATATTTTCTTCTTGGACTTTCAAGGTTTTTTTTCTTTTCCCTAACATTTAAATCATTAATACTTATGGAATTAATTTTGGCATATACTGTGAATTAGAGAATCAACTTTATTTTTTTAATGATCAGCCAATTTTAATCACATTTTCTAACTGATTATTGGTGGTAGATGGGGAAACCAGTGATTTTTATGTATTTATTTGAAAGTTAGCAGCCTTTCTCAAGTTCTTACTTAGTCTAATTTTTAACTGATACTCTGTTTTTCTAGGTAGAAAATTGTATGGTCTTTTTTTCCCAGTATTTGTACTTCCTATTTTTTTTCTTTTATTTCTTTGGGTCTAATTTCTTGACCAGTGTCAAATAACAGTGTGGATATTGTGTGTTTTTTTTTTTTTTTTCCAAAATTAATCTGGCATTTTTTTCTTTTTAATTTCACAAAATTAAGTGTCTTTTTTTGTTGTTTGATTTATTTTGCTTTCGCAAAAGCGCTGACTTACAAGAAGCCTGCGATTGTCTTTTCCTTTGCACCATCGGCAGGATCTCGGCGCCACCCTTTGGCTGAATCTGAGTGGAGTTCATTGAGGGCACAGGGCTCTCCTGGTCACCCCTGAATAGTTCCACTCTTCCCCTGGCCTCACCAGCCTGGGCCCCAACGCCCGCTGCTGCCAGTCATCCCTCCACTCCTCATCCCGCCCCCAACCTTGTCGGCTGTCCCCGCACCTGTGGGTGCACCAGGCAGGTCGTCCCCTTGCTCCTCGTCCTCTGCCACCCTCATCGACTGTCCTATCATCTTTGGGCACCTGTGTGGGCATTAGGTGGGGCCACCATCTCTGGCCAGCTGTCTCTCTGCTTCAGGACCCTCCTGTCTCTGCCTCTGTCCACCTTCTGCCTCTATCCTTAATACTGTCTGGCATGACAAGAATTTAACAGGCTTGTTCAGACTTCTATGACTCTAAGTAAATGAGTTGGATTGGGTCATATTTTGTGCTTTGATGGAGGTAGAAACACAGAAAGGATTATTTGAATTTATATTTATTGAAAACAATCTTATCCATAAGTAATTATTAGGAACATGAATTTTAAAGTGCTCACTAGATTGTAAATTGCCATACACTTCCATCGGAGGGTCTTGGCCTCTAAAATCAATACCAGAGAGGAAAAGCGATCACGGGTGAAGATGTGGGGATGAACGGTTTTCATGTCAGATCTCATAATGAGTCATCACTTAGAGTCCTTCCTTAACATCAGTGACACTGACTGACATCTCTTGGTTCTGTTTCTGTCTGTTTTTGTGCATGTCCCTGGGCTTGTCTCTGTGGGCCGCTTCCAGGATGAAGTCTTGACCGTAATCAGAAGAGTGGATGACAACTGGGCGGAGGGGAAGCTGAGAGACAAGATCGGGATATTCCCACTGCTATACGTGGAGGTGAGACCCCCGCGCCGCCCCGCCCCCCAATGTACCTGGAGGTGAGGTCCCTCCCCAGCCTGTCTCTTATACACATCTAGATGTGTATAAGAGACAGCCTTTCTATAAAGCCACACAGTTCAGTTCAGTTCAGTTCAGTTGTTCAGTCATGTCTGACTCTTTGTGACTCCATGAAATGCAGCGTGCCAGGCCTCCCTGTCCATCACCATCTCACGGAGTTCACTCAGACTCACATCCATCGAGTTGGTGATGCCATCCAGCCATCTCAACCTCGGTCGTCCCCTTCTTCTCTGCCCCCAATTCTTCCCAGCATAAGAGGCTTTTCCAATGACTCAACTCTTTGCACGAGGTGGCCAAAGTACTGGAGTTTCAGCTTCACATCATTCCTTCCAAAGAAATCTCAGGGTTGATCTCCTTCAGAATGGACTGGTTGCAACTCTCACATCCATATATGACCACTGGAAAAACCAAAGCCTTGACTAGACGGACCTTAGTCGGCAAAGTAANGGCGGCGGCGGCGGCGGCGGCGGGCGGCCGCGGAGCGCGGGGCGTCTCTCCGGAGGATGCGGTCGCTCCGGCTCCTCCGGCGGGCCGCGGGGACGCCCGTGCCCCCGGCTCTTCGGGCCGAGCTGGTGTGCGCGCCCGGCCCCCGGGGAGGGGTGACGCCGCCGCCCCCGCCCACTGCCGCTGGCACCTGCCCCCGGCGCCGCCCGCCCGCCGACTCGGGCCCTCTTCCGGCCCTGCCCGGCCACCTGGTCGCCCGGGACGCGCGGGCCCCGCTCGGGGCTCAGCCAGGCGCTTGAGGGGGCTCGGAAGCTGCGCGCGCGAGACCTTCGATTTTCGTGTTTATTTCCTAGAAACAAGACAGCTCCCTGAAAGCCTTTCCCCTTGAGATCTGCCAGATGTGCGTGCGCGTGTGTGGCCCTTTCGCTCCCTGCGTTTTCCCGCAGAGCCCCGTCCAGATCCAGAATGACCGGCGCTTGGCGCGTAGTAGGCGCTTAGGGAACAGCCGCGCCCAGCCAGGGAAAAAGTTTGACCTTTGAAAACAAGCGCGGTTCTACCTAGTCTTGCCGACTTCCTGTCTGGATGGAGCGCGGTTCCCCGCTGTGCCCCGGTTTAAGGAGCGGGAACGTGTCCTCCCGAGAAGAAGCGGGCCCTCCCGCTGACCCCACTCGGAACTCCGTGCTCAGCTGGGTGCGAAAGCGGGTCCGCCCAAATGAATCACTGAAGGACTGTGTTAGGCTTTCCCCTGTATCCTGTGAGGTCATTCACACCCCTTCCCACCCCTTTTCCCGCTGAGGGAGACGCGGGCGAGGTGGTTGCCTGGCCCTGAACTCCGGGGCTCCTCCGTTTAATGAGCTGGTGGGATGGAGACAGGCTGGTCTGACGGCGGAGGTGGCCCACCCCGCCTCCATCCCCCAAGCCCTTCCTGGGTATGAAGAGGCATCTTCTCCAGAAGCTGCCCGCCCGGGCACAGAACGTCCCCTTCTGTGAACTTGGCTCTTCAACCCCCTCCTGCCGTCCTGCAGTCAGAACTCTCAGACGCACTTGGACTTGTGGGTTCAGCTTCGAGGTCCTCCCCCTGTGGCTTGGTGGGAGACCCCTGTGGCCTCTGCCAGCCCATCATCTGTAAATGAACCTAATAATAGAGCTTACCCCATAGGGTTGGTCTTCCCTGGTGGCTCAGGCCATAAAGAATCTGCCTGAAATGCAGGAGACCCGGGTAAGATCCCTGGGTCAGGAAGATCCCCTGGAGGAGGAAATGGCAACGCATGCCAGTGTTCTTGCCTGGAGAATCCCATGGACAGAGGAGCCTGGCAGGATGCAGTCCATGGGGTTGCAGAGTCGGACACAACTAAGTGAAGAACACACACACACCCATAGGGTAACTGTGTGGCTGAAGGTGGCTCAGCGGGTAAAGAAATCGGCCTGCAATGCAGGAGACCCGGGTTCGATCCCTGGGTTGGGAAGATCCCCTGGAGAAGGGAATGGCTGGCTACCCACTCCAGCATTCTGGCCTGGAGAAGTCCATGGACTGTACACCCCACGGGATCCCAAAGAGTTGGACACGACTGAGCGGCTTTCACTTTCACTAAGGGACTGTAAGTATATAACCCGCTTTGAACAGCCTCCAGCACGTGGTGAGTGAGAGAGATGTGTTTGCCAGAAATACAATCGCTTCTCAGTTTCTGTCATGCACTGGGGAAGGTTGGAGACTGCTCGTGAGAGGCACGAAGACAGGAAAGTACCGAAAGGAAGATGCCAGAAAAGGACCGTCGTCAGCAATAAAACGCGGTGGCCTGCGGTGCCCGGATGATCCCATCGCCAGCTGCTCTGCTCAGCTGAGGACGCTGGCGGGAGTTTTCAGTTTTTTAGAACCACCTTCTTCTTTTTTTGCAATCAAATGTGAGCAGGCCTCCAGTTTCTAAGACGCTTCGGACGTGCCTAATTAGGCCTCGTGGCCAGGATGGAGGAATCAGGCCTTGTATCCGTAACAACGAGGAGGAAGCGTGGTTTGCGTTTCCGGGCTGGCACAGGGTGTGGGCACGGAGCCATCATGAGTCTTAAGACTTCCCTTCTTCCACACCCATTTTGTCTGAGCTCCATTCAGGAAGCAATATTCCTAACTCAAGTAGAAATTGTCTAAACACGTTTTCCTCTGCTCCGTAAAGGTCAAGGGCAAGCTGCATGTGGAAGCCGGATATCAGGTATGGCGGAGGCTGCGGGCAGAGAGAAAGCGAGGGGCGGGATGGGGCCGTGCGTGTCACCAGCCTCCAGGTCTGTCTAAGCCACGCCTTCTCCCTCCTGGAAACACGCGTTCCCTTCTGCTCCTGCTCCGGCTGTCGCGGCCCGGGCTTCCTCGCAAGCCTCACCTGTGGCCCCTCACGTCACACCCCGCTGTGTGCCTAGTCTTTCTACCACCACTGCCTTTCGGGGCTTCTCCAACAGCCTCTGTTGACAAAGACCCACGTGGTGCCAACTGGTGGAGGAGAATCGTGTACAGGGTCCGACTCTGGTTTCACAAGGCAAGGGGAAGAGGAATAGATTTAGAACGGAGATAAGAAATTGACAATCAGCACAGACTTTGGCCTCTAAATTCCATTTTTAAAAATGTAAGGAAGTCATCAAAGGTGTACATGAGTATTTAGATAAAGAATGGTTATTGCTGTATAGGGAAGAAAAAGGAAATAAGCTCAATGTTCCAAAATTGAGAACTGCTTAAACAAAATGATGGTTCATCTATAAAATGAAGCTCTATTTTAAAATAATTTTATTTTTATTTTTAATAATTTTGTTTATTTATTTTTGGTTGGGCTGGGTCTTTGTTGCTATGCAGGCTTACTTGTAGTTGTAGTAAGCAGGGACTGTACTCTGCTGCCACATGCGGGATGGCGCGGTGCCCTCATCGGGATGATGATTCCGTGGTGCCGTCATCGGGACGACGTCTCCTGTTGTGGAGCTCGCGCTCCAGGGCACTCAGGCGTTAGCAGCTGAGGCTCCCGGGCTCTAGAGCACCGGCTCAGTAGTCGTGGCGCTCAGACTTAGTTGCTCAGCAGTATGTGGGATCTTCCAAGATTAGGAATTGAACCCGTGTCTCCTGCATCCCCAGGCAGAATCGTTACCAATGAGCCATCAGGGAAGCTCCTCTATTTATTTATTTTCATGAAAATGTGTCTATATTATTAGGGAAAAAGATGTAGTAACTGCAATTTATACATTATTACCCATTAAAATATGTTTTTGCATATATTTCTATATAGAAGAAGAAAAAGACTGAAAGGTTTGGTGTCTTGCAGAAAATTCCTTGGTAGAAGATCCAGCTCACAGTTCATGCTCAGTAAGTCTTTACTGGACAAACTTGTGGCCTGTGTAGCCCTCACTGCCTAGAGCCCGGATCAAGGCTGGATCCTCCCTGCATCACTTTCTTTCAGGGCAGACCTCCTCCCTTTCTTCTTCATTCTCAGGCTATGATTCATTGATAAGTTCCTAGGAAGATGTTGCTCCATTAAAATAAGAAGGTCTGTGCCGTCAAAAGATCTGGAGATGAAAGGCATTTTAGAAGGCTGACATCTTTTATTTAGAGAGGCGATCTTTCCAAAAGGAAAGAAAGTAAAACATGGCAATTAGCAGATAATTATCTTTTAATTTTTCTTAAGGCTATAGTTTTATTTCCGGCCTCATTTGGAGATTAATCTCTTTTTGTTTTAAAGTTTAAAGCTAGCCTCAAACATGGATAAATATTGAGTGCAGTACTCAAAATTTTAAATGACTTCTGGGAGGTAGATTTTTTAAAAGATTCAGTTCAGTTCAGTTCAGTTGCTCAGTTGCGTCTGCTCTTTGCGACCCCATGAACCACAGCACGCCAGGCCTCCCTGTCCATTACCAACTCCCGGAGTTCACTCAGACTCAGGCCCATCGAGTCTGTGATGCCATCCAGCCACCTCCTCCTCTGTCGTCCCCTTCTCCTCCTGCCCCCAATCCCTCCCAGCATCAGAGTCTTTTCCAATGAGTCAACTCTTCCCATGAGGTGGCCAAAGTACCGAAGTTTCAGCTTTAGTATCATTCCTTCCAAAGAACACCCAGGACCGATCTGCTTCAGAATGGACTGGTTGGATCTCCTTGCAGTCCAAGGGACTCTCAAGAGTCTTCTCCAACACCACAGTTCAAAAGCATCAATTCTTCGGCACTCAGCCTTCTTCACAGTCCAGCTCTCACATCCATACATGACTACTGGAAATTGAAAAATAATAATCACCTATTAATCAAAAGTAAAGGAGAGCATTCATTGTGCTCTTCAAAAATCATTGCTAATTTCAGGTTGACATATCAGCAGTGATGTTAAGATGTCAGTTAAAATGTTATGAATGAAAAATGGTGAGTGAAGAAATACCCAACATGTGAGAAAATAGCACGCTGTTTCAACTAAGGCAATTTGTATTGTTGTTGTTGTTAAGGGCCAGATAATAACCATTTTAGGCTCTGTGGCTTGACGGTCTTCGTTGCAATGATTCAACACTGTCAGTGAAGTAGGAAAGCTGCCAGAGATAATACGTAAACTCACTACATCTCTGTGTTTCAATAAAACTTTATATATAAAGCCAAGTGGTGGGCCAGATTAGGTCCATGGTTGGTAGTTTGCTAACCACTGAAAGTTGAATGTGAAATCGCTCAGTCATGTCCAACTCTTTGCGACCCCATGGACTGTAGCCTCCCGGGGTCCTCTGTCCATGGGATTTTCTGGGCAAAGGTACTGGAGTGGGTTGCCATTGATACCAGTAATACAGTACTGGCTCTCTAGAATCTGAGAAAGCAGATTTTTATCTACTTTGTTGCTTTCCTTGTAAGAAGGAAATGCCAACATATTTGTAGTTCTATGTGCTTTTCTTAGAAGATTAATCTGGGATCAATGATGACTGGCGTAAAAGGAAGAAAGAGAAAATGAATCTCTGTCTTTGTTAACTAAACGGTTTGATTCTCAGAAACAAGAATCTTTTCAGTTACTCCTATTGGCAGTGCTTCTGACCATGATGTCCTGGGAACAGACATAATACATGCCTTGTCTGTCCATCTCACTATACAGAGCTTTTGTCGTATGGAGTTACGTGTTGAATGGTTGTGCTACTGCTACTGCTGCTGCTAAGTCGCTTCAGTCGAGTCCGACTCTGTGTGACCCCATTTATGTCAAATGTAGTCGAATCTGGAAAATAATCAGTAATGACATACACAAAGGGGCTTGAATGAATTCTGTTAGCCATGATTTATTGATACATCCCTGTTTATTTTTCCTGTGTAATATTTGATTGCAAGGTAAATTTTAAGAACAAAGTTAGGACAACAGAAATGGATGACATTTTGGAGGGAATATTGATGGAATGTGGTTATATTCTAAGTTAAGAGAAGTAAAGAACTGGGGAGGACTGAGTACATTAATTAATAGATGGTGAATTGCTTTGAGTAAGAATCGCTGTATTAGGTAGTTTTGGTTAGTTGAGGAAATCACCAGCCTCTCACCTCTTTAATGTTTATTAAATGCTTATTTAACCAAATCAAATAATAGGCGTTAACTCGTGTACGTGATGTCAGCTGGGTTCTCTGGGATGCAGAGGCTAAGTGCACAAGATTTCCTGGGCAGAGGGGGCCATCTGACTGCGAGGCAGCTCTGACAGTCTCCAAGCCCCTCAGGGAGCTCCGGAGCCGGGAGCACCTGGTGGAGGCGTCTCGTGTCGGTGGGGGTTTTCACCGTGCTCAGCTCCATCGCTGGCAGGGCTGCCTTAGCTAGAAAGGGGTCTTGGCAGCTCTGCTTGGCTCAGTTTCCTGCCTTGAGAGCTCCGGGATCTCAGGCTTTCATCTTCTGATCCATTCTCCATGCTGTTGCTGAAGCTATTTCTGCAAAATGTAAATCTGATCATGCTGTTCCTCAGCTTAAAATCTGACACAGTCTACACTACCAAAGCCGAGCTCTTTAGGAAGGCATCTCTCGTGGTCTCCTGATGGTCTTCATTTCAGCTTTATCTTTGGCCACTTCCTGCTGGGTATCCTGTGCGTCATCCAGGCCTTTACACCCAAATCCATTGTGAAGTACCCAGCACACCCAGACAGAGATAAGCCTCACTAAGACAGGAACGTTAAATTCTGCCTGTCACATTGACCCCACCCTCCACCGCAACTAGCTGGTTGGAAATGCACATTCTTCTGATAAACCTCAAAGGGCTTCTTAGTCTTTATGAAGGTGACTGAAGACTGGCTGACTTTAGGGGAAAACTGATCAGTGTGGATTTGAACATGCCGCTTTAAGCTGGTGGTGTGAGAATCCGAGTGGAAGCATCTAGGATCTGGGGAGTCGAGGATGGGAGAGACATTTGGAAATAAGGATTTTGGTGATGTCAGCATAGACACTACAACGTATTCTCTGAGAGTGGAGGAGGCAGAGCATTTTGGAAGAATGTTTCAATATATTTGGCTGCAAGTAATAGAAGTATAGCCAATAGTAATTACTTACATCTAGACCTATTGTTACTCAAACATGTCGGAAGTGACAGCACTGACTTGGAGCTTTGCTTGGCGTCAGAAACAGTCTTGGCTTCGTGCTCTTCTGTGGACCTTCCTTCTTGGTGACAAGGTGGCACAGCTCAGGACCGCATGTTCTTACGTGACAACATCGCAGGGAAAGAGGGATGGGCAGGAAGAAAGGGCTTTTCTCCCTGGGCCTCTCTCTCACAGGAAGCAAACGGCTCCCTTGAACTCCTAAGAGGTCTTCCCTTTATCCTGGATCAGAAATGGCCCACCTGCTCATCCCCGCACCGCTCACTGTCAGATGGGAACAGTTTTCCAAGACCGGGCTCAACACCTAGTTCTGTTAGGTCACGTGACAGTGGCAGCCAGGCGTGCTTCCTTCAAGTTCCTCAAGACTCGGGACTGGNTCATCCCCGCACCGCTCACTGTCAGATGGGAACAGTTTTCCAAGACCGGGCTCAACACCTAGTTCTGTTAGGTCACGTGACAGTGGCAGCCAGGCGTGCTTCCTTCAAGTTCCTCAAGACTCGGGACTGGGTCACAGTTTCGAGAGAAAGAACATGATACTAACACGAAAAGACAGGTAAATAAGCTGGTGGTGTTGGTAGGGTAGACAGTGGCCGTCAGTGTTGAAAGAAGCAACGAAATCAAGAAGAATAAGGACTGAGTAAAGGCTGAAGAGTGTGTCAATAAAGAAACTGTTGGTGAACGTTAAGAGTAATTCTTTCCACTGAATGCTTGGGTTGGAAGCAAAAGGTCATGGAGTCGTGGAGCAATTCAGTGATGTGGAAATACAGGTAGAACCTGTGTGATGATGTTTTTAGAGCTTTGATAGTGAGTGGAGCAGAGGGAAGCAGCTAGAGGTGGGCAAGGAACAAAGTGAAAAATGAGAGGTTTTTCAAAATGAGGGGATCTGGGTATGTTTAAAAGCAAGTGGGAAGGAACCAGGGGAGAAAAAGAAATAGAAAGGACGCAAGAGGAATGGAGGAAAGGGAGTTTCCTGGGTTCAACTGAAGGTAGAAGTGAAAATCCCACTTTGGAGGGGGAGAGGCATGTGTATAATCAGAGGCTGGAGAGAAGGATGAAAAATGTTGGCAAATGTTTTGAGATGTTAAATGCAAAGGCTCAACATAGATCTTAGAGAAGCAGGAGGTCTGGTCATCTCTAGAATTTATAGAGGAATAAAAGTGCAGAGTGGAGGTGAAAGGAAGGAATAAGCTAGCAGACATGGAACATCAGAGAAAGGGAAAAAAAAACTCCTGGGAAATTAAATTTGATGACCAAAGGGAAAAGGAAGCCAGAAACCTATAAATTTCCCCAGGAAGGGAAGGATTTATAGATGAAGAGAAATTTGACATGGAAAATCCATTTTTGGCTTTTCCCAACTGCCTGCTATTTGTGAAATAACAAATGATGTTTCTCAAACCCCAAATGTTTCAGTTTCTTCAGCTGAAAGATGCCATGTTGCTGTTGTACTATTTATAAAGTAAGGCTGTTTGCTCAGTCTCACTCAGGATAAGAAAGCTGAAAATAAGTCTTTGGGATAGAATTAAGTCAGTTAAATCAAGGACACATATAAGATACACACTGTCTGTACGAGACACTAGGTCTTAAGACAACCTAAACTATAATGTCCCTCTAACCTGCCTTAATTGGAAAGAGTTGAAAAATTGATGTAAGAGGCAGATGGAGATAAAAATATCACCTTTCTTACTCACAAAGCGCTCTGTCAGACGGCAGGAGTTAATCTGGCCGGTAGGTTTGTTTACACATCCCTGGTTCAAACTTACATCCCTCCCCCAAGGTGGAAGTCTTCTCTGCTGGAATGATCCCGCCTGAATAAACTTTCTGGATGGCCAAGAAGAAAAGAGAATTCAGCGCGAATAGAGGTTAAGTGTAAGTGGCTGTTTCCTCAAAGGGAGGGTGGAGGAAGGGATGCTGAGCTGAGGACATTCAGATCCTTTTGCCAAACTCGTGAGCTAGCTGGGTCACCTTCTTCCCTGGGGTGGGGCCACCGAGGTGGGGAGAGAGAGCCCTGCGTGTGAACCTGGTAGCTGCCCTTGCTGTGGGCTGCGTGTTAAGTACCCCTCCCCAGCCCAGGCACTCATATTGTGTGCGGCGGCCCAGAGTAAAGATAAATAGCACGTGTGCTGGGGTTCAAGCCACTTGTGACCTCGCGTGAGAGCGAAGCAGCGTGGGGCACGGATAGACCCACAGAGACGCAAGGGCGCAGGGCGGGTGGTCTTCCGTACAGGGTGACAGAAGCGGGACAAACTGAGGTTGGAAGGAGCTAGAAGGGGCCTTCCCAAGCTTCATTAAGGAATTTGGTCTTTATTAGACGGGAAATAAGGAGCCATGGCGAGTTTTTAAGCAGCGGAGAGGATAGCTGGGTTTTGTTACTGAACACAAATTCATGTGCCTGACGCAAGAGGTCAAACAAAACGGAACATAAGTTGGAAGCGGAGAAAGGTTTATAGCAGGGCCGTGCAAGGAGATGGGTGACTGCTGTTCCCAAGCCCAGACTCCCCAGAGGGTTTCCAGAAAGCATTTTTAAAGGCCAGGTGAGGAGGGGTGTGGGGTTGATGGGTACAAACTTCTTGCTGCTGGAATCCTTTGTTCTTGCAGCTGTCCACCTAGGTCAGGTCTAGATCTTCCCGTAAACCTCCAACCAGACAAATGCTGTTTTCTGTTCTGCAGCTCACTCTCTCTGCATGAGTGGAAAAGTGTTACACCCTTAAAGGTCAGAGCCTTGGGAACGGGCTGTCCCATATATCTCAGCCTATGGGCAGCATTCTTGTACAGAAGGTGCCGAGTCAGCGTGACTCAGCCCAGGCAACAGAACACAAAGGCTAAAGCAGAAGCAGCCAGTCCATGTGGATCAGGCTTTTTCAACCCTGTACATTTCTGGGAAGCAGTGTGTAGGATGGGCCAGGATGAAGGGAGGCTTGGGGGAGAGGCTGACTCAGAATTCAGGAGAGTGGTCAGAGTTTCCAGCCATAGTGGAGGGCTCGCCTGGGCCACTGAAGAACATGGAGGCAGTTAAAGGACCTTCTAAGAAAAAGGAGGAGCAGGTGAGAAGACGTTGTGTTTGGGCGTGCTTACGTCGAGTTTGAGAGGTTGAGCTTTTGTAACAGGGAGTTAGAAGTGAACAAAGCGTCACACGTAGGGGAGAAGAGAAGAGCATTTGCTGTGGGCTGAGTCCTGCCTCCGGGACTAGACACACGTGGTGAGGATGCTAGGCGCTGCCGTGTCTTCATCCAGCTCACGGTGACCCCGGATCTCGCCGTCTGAGAGTGGAAGGCTCTCGGTGTTAGTCACTCAGCCGTGTCCAGCTCTTTGCGACACCATGGACTGTAGCCCGCCAGGCTCCTCTGTCCATGGGATTCTCCAGGCGGGAATGCTGGAGTGGGTAGCCATGCCCTCCTCCAGGGGATCTTTCCAACCCAGGGATTGAACCCGGGTCTCTTGCTGCAGGTGAATTCTTTGCCACTGAGCCACCAGGGAAGTCCCTACTGTTGTTATAATTATTTTCCACATACCAGTCACCGGGCTGGGCACGAGTGTCTGCATCATTTATCGAATGCCTACAGTTTGCTGTGCCCTGTACTTAATCCTTAGTAGTTATGAGTGTGGTATCTACAGTCAGATGGCCAGGGTACGAATTTGGGCCTCAGATGAATGATGTTAAACAAGTTACTTGATCCTGTTGAGTCTTACTATCAGTGCTTGTAGAATGAGGCTATGATAAACGTATCTATGGGGTAGTTATAAACCATGCTAACTTTAGCACAGAACCTAGCACACGGTAGGTAAACAGGCACTCAGCAAATATTAGCTACGATGGTGACGACAATGGCTGCCAATTGCTGTCATTACCGACCAGGGTTCTTGGCCTCCTTAATCAATAGAAATGGATAAGAGGCTGGACAGGAGATCCAGGTGAGCCTTTATGGGGCCCTTGCCGCCGCAGAAGGAGCGAGAACAAATAGCAGTTTTCCTCGCCCCCTCAGGCGGGCTGCGCTGGTTCCTACCTGGGTTCAGGGCAGACAGGTGTCCAGGAATCAGGACGCCGGGGTGGCTTGGTGGCTTGCTCACCCCTAACGTGGTGTTGTGTGCAGGGGGCTCTCTGCTTTCACCCCTGGCTCTTCAGAAGTGGCAGCTGGACTTCTTGGTCTCTTTGTATCTCGTTGTCCAGCTTTTGCCCCAACTCTGCATGCATGCTTTTATAAATACTTTCAGTCCCTTGGTGGCTCAGATGGTAAAGAATCTGCCTGCAATGCAGACCAGGGTTCGATCCCTGGGTCAGGAAGATCCCTTGGAGAAGGCAATGACAACCCACTCCAACTTCTTGCTGCAGAATTCCATGGACAGATGAGCCTGGTGGGCTACAGTCCATGGGGTCACAAAGAGCTGGGCATGACTGAGGCAGTAACACTTTCAAAGTTACTTTGTATTTTGTTGCTGAGAGAGACGTGCATCCGGGGCAAGCAGTGCAGCAAAGAGTCCCCGGCCCCGTCTGCCTCACTGGGACACTGATGAGGAGGACGATGCCCGAGATGCCTGGTGGTGACAGTGCCCACCTGTTGACAGTGTTGTTAATGGTGCCAGGGGTGAAGACGACGCTGCCGACTTGAGGAGCCAGAGTGTGGAGGCCACGTGCTCCGGGCGCAGCGCCAGGAGATTCCGGAGCTGAGTATCTGTGTGCGCTCAATGCTCTGTGACCTGGGGAGAGTTCTTTTCACTAGTTGCATTTCAGCCTCTTCGTCCGTAAACACAGTAATTACTTCACAGGGCTGCTGGGAAGCTCAAATAGGACACTTAATGTATCCAGGCTCCTCTGTCCATGGAATTCTCCAGGCGAGAATACTGGAGTGGGTTGCCATTTCCTACTCCAGGGAATCCTCCTGACCCAGGGATCAAACCTGAGTCTCTTGTGTCTTCTGCATTGGCAGGTGGATTCTTTACGAATGCACCACCTGAGAAGCCCCAAGTAGGACACTATATGTCATCAATTCTAGGATGTATATAGTACATATTTTAACATCTCTGAAATCAAGGATGCATCTTGCAATTATTGCCAGTTGGTGCATAAATTAGATATTTGTGAAGTAAGTTTTCATCATTAGAGAAATGATCACAGTTCCATGTCTTTTTTTTTCTTGCCAGAAGATGACAGCTTCATGAGACCTAAGGAAAGGATTCCTAAGTCGATAAAGCTGTTACTTATTTATTTATTTTGAAAATGCATGCAAGAGGGCTTTTTTCTTTTTTTTTAATCCCATGCTAAGCTGTGTGATTGAAGGCAGGAGAAACTGTGAAGTTCCACAGACTGGATGAAGAAAATTTCAAAGCCATGAAAGGTTGTTGTGATGGATTGTAGCTGATCAAGAAAGCACCAACATCAAAAGCTGCAGAACGGGTGTCAGCGTTAAAAGAAAATCCTGGAGGAGAATCGTTGGTCGCTTGACTGGTGATTTTGGAGAAATGTGATGGTTGCTGACTTGAATTGAAAGACAATTTAGATCATTCAGACTCGGAGCATTTTATATCTCTTATGTTTTTTTTCTCATTAAGACACACGAGGAATCTGTGATAAATAATCGCTGATGTCTAAAACAGCTTTTTCAATAATGAGACGAAATTTTCAAAGTGATAAGTAAACTTTGTGCTGTAATTTTATTGGGAGCATTTTATTAGGAGGAACAGAAAATGCCAGTGAGTCCTTTCTTGCTGTTCAGTCGCTAAGTTGTGTACGACTCTGTGAGCCCAGGAACCAGAGGCACGTCACGATTCCCTGTCCTTCACCACGTCCTGGAGCTGCTGAAACTCACGTCCACGGAGGCGGTGATGCCGTCCAACCATCTCATCCTCTGTTGTCCCCTTCTCCTCCTGCCCTCAATTTTCCCCATCATCAGGGTCTTTTCCAGTGAGTCAGTTCTTCGCATCAGGTGGCCAAAGTACTGGAGCTTCAGCTTTAGCATCAGTCCTTCCAATGAATATTTAGAATTGATCTCCTTTAGGATGGACTGGTTTGATATCCTTGTAGTCCAAAGGACTCTCAAGAGTNTGAGTCAGTTCTTCGCATCAGGTGGCCAAAGTACTGGAGCTTCAGCTTTAGCATCAGTCCTTCCAATGAATATTTAGAATTGATCTCCTTTAGGATGGACTGGTTTGATATCCTTGTAGTCCAAAGGACTCTCAAGAGTCTTCTCCAACACCGCACTTCAGAAGCATCAATTCTTTAGAGCTCAGCCTTCTTTATGGTCCAGCTCTCACATCAGTACTTGACCACTGGAAAAGCCGTAGCTTTGCCTAGACAGACCTTTGTTGGCAAAGTGATGTCTCTGCTTTTTAATCCTCTGTCCAGGTTTTTCATAGCTTTCCTTCCAAGAAGCACTCATTAGTATCTCATAATCCAGATGTACCTCTTTTTTTTTTTTAAACCATTTTCAACTGATGAACATTCAGGTTTTTCCACTATTAAAAAAGATGGTGCTGTCAGCAACTCCGTGTAAATGCTTGTTTTGGAAATCTTTTCTCCAGGAGGGAAATAGAAGAATTTATAGGTCAGAGGAGAAGGACAATTGAAACACAATTTCACTGCATTTTCAGTGTTTCTCAACCTTCCCTCCCCATTATCACTGCCCCTAAGAAAAAAAAAATTAAACTTGAATCTTAAATTCAATGAACTACTTAAACTGATTAAAATCAAATTTCACTCTGATGAGAGAAATTAAATTCTAGAAGATTGAAGAAGATTAAATTGAAGAAGATTTTGTTGGGTTGAGGTGAGCTTTGAAGCATACCATTCTCATAGCCAAGATATTTTCACCTCCAGGAACCAACTTTGCCCCCACTGAGGACGCATGATTTAGAAAAATACAAGTTGACAACTTTTTTGTTGGGTGGAAAAGACACATCCCTCTTTTGTGAAGACTGCAATATGTCACATAGAATTCTTGTGACCCAGAAGCATTTAACACCTGTGGCCTGTCTGGGACCCTCAAAGCGTATTTCCAGAGTTGAACTGAGAATTGATAATACAGTGTGCAAGGAAGTTCTCATGCTTGCCGTAGAGCAGAGCAGAAAGACACTGCTAATTTACCCTCATTCCTCAGACAGACATGAATTAATATTGCCAAGAATCAGTAGAATATCGCTAGGAAAGTCACAGAGAAAAAACTTTGAGAAGAAATAATTGGGCCAGAGGCTGTCACTCATGGAAGCTTGCTCACACATTCCTGTTTTAGGAGCTGTTTTTAAAAAACATGTTTAAGGAGGATAGAATTTGGCCTGGGAAGATCAGCCTTTGAAATCTGCTCTGTGGCAAGCAGCATGGCAGGAACAGCGTGATGTGGCTTTGGTTCCGTGAAGAGAAACTTTGGTGAGCTGCTCTGAAAGAAATCGGGCCCCTCGGGTGTCAGAAAGCTGCAAATGAAAGCCTTGATGCTTAGCAGTAGTGACTCCTCGCTCTGCAGTGCAGACCCACCCATCATCCTGACGTGAAGGGAGGGGTTCTATACACCAGCAGGAGCAAGACCCAAGTCCCGAGCGGGGCCTGGAGTGGGGTGTGGACGCTCAGCCCTGCGGTGAGGAGCCGCGCTCTAGGCTTCCCGCCTTGCAGCAGGCACATCACTTCAGGCAAACCGATTGCCAGTTCTGGTCCCTGACTGACCTGGACGAGCTGGGAGCCAAGAAGTTTTGCTCCGGCCACTTGGGTGAAGAGATTCAGTGTCAAAACAGAACTGCCACTGAGAGCTAGTAAGATGCAAATGTAGGAATGAAGGGACTTCCTGGAGTTCTAAGTCACATTTTTACGTAGGTGTGACTGTTTTTATTTCCAAACTAATAGTTTCCCTTTAAAGTAGATTAGGGAAAAAAACCACACACACAACTTAGAGCATCAGATTTCTGATTTCATCGGTCTTATTTATTGACTAGAAGGTTGCTTCTAAAGAAACCAAATTCATTGTAAACTGACGAATGAAAAATAATATATAAGGGTTGTATATGGAAATGACTTTTTAAAAAAGAGTGAATGTTTCTAGAATGAATGAAGTTTGAGAAATAGTGATGTAAACCTCTCCTTCCTAGAACTGGCTGAACCGCTCATGATTCTTGGGCTTCCCTGGTGGCTCAGAGGATAAAGCGTCTGCCTGCAATGCAGGAGAGCCGGGTTCGATCCCTGGGTTGGAAAGCTTCCCCTGGAGAAGGAAATGGCAACCCACTCCAGTGTTCTTGCCTAGAGGATCCCGTGGACAGAGGAGCCTGGCGGGCTACAGTCCAGGGGTCGCAAAGAATTGGACACAACTTAGCTACTAAACAACAGTAGCAACAATGTTTTTTAGAGAAGTTTAGGTTTAAAACAAAGTTGAGAGCAAGGCAGAGAGTTTTCTCGTATACCCCCGACCCCTCCTCC
>SJYV01026126.1:23632-36814 GCA_006410875.1 Neotragus pygmaeus
CATACACAGCCTCCCCACCCCCGCCCACCGAGGTCCATCTCACTCACCAGAGCAGGACGTTTGGTACAATGGACTAACCTGCATTAACACGTCGCCGCCGCTCCGAGTCCGAGTCCCTCGTTCGCCTTGGTGTTCACTCTCTTTTTCAAAAACCATCTTTTGGTCGAGCCACTTGCTATGCAGCATCTTAGTTCCCCGACCAGGGATTGAACCTGTAGCCCCTGCAGTGGAGGCAGGGAGTCTTCTCCACTGGACCACTGGGGAAGTCTCTGGGTTCACTCTCGATGTTGAACATCCTATGGGTTTGGATGAATTTATAATGACGTGTGTGTGTGCGCGCATGTGTGTGCACGTGTGTGCGCGTGCGTGTGTGTGCGTGTGCGTGCTCAGTCGTGTCCGACTCTTTGTGACCCCATGGACTGTAGCTGCCAGGCTCCTCTGTCCATGGGATTCTCCAAGCAAGAACCCTGGAGTGGTTGCCGTGTCCTCCTTCAGGAGATCTTCCCCACCCAGGGATCGAACTCAGGTCTCCCACATTGCAGGCAGATGTAACGACACGTACTTATCATTATAACATCAGGCAGCATATTTTCACTGCTATAAAAATCCTCTGTGCTGCACCCTGCGGCGTGGTCCACCATCCGTTTCTAACAAGCTCCTAGGCGACGCGGTTCCTGTGGATCCTGAGAACACACACTTTGCACGTAAGGACCCAGAGTCTTCTGTCTACAGGAGGCATCTCTGTTGTCCTTTCTGTCCTTGCGCCGCCTCCAAGCCATCGATTGAGTCAAAAGCCTGTAGGAAGTTGGATGCACTTGTGAGATGTTTGCAATCAGAGGGGGGCGAGACTCGGCACCTGTGTTTCTATGGATTTCTCCCATCATTTGGGGGGGCTAAAAATGAAGCTTGTCCAGCTCCTCTTAAGGAGAAAAGTGAGCCATGGCCTGGAGTCCGCAGAGCACAGAGGTGGAGGTCAGCGTGCAGGGAAGCGGGGCTCCCAGCACCTTCAGAGAGGGTTCAGTGCTCGCTCGTCTTGGGGTTTGGGCTGCACACTGGTTTTTAACTTTATGTAACATCTTGGCCCGTTCCCTGAGAAGAAGTGTTTCGAAACCGCTTGCCGTTCCTGCTGTGGGACATCTGTAAAGAGACAAGTTGTCCTTTCACCCAAGCTGACTTGGCAGGAAAGTGTGGCCCATCCCTTAGGCTGTCCAGAAATTTCCCTGACTCTTGGCCTGTAGCCTCTTCCTTTCTTTCCTTCCCTGAGAACCCCTGGGGAGAGCAGCCTGCCAGGAGTGCACGCCTGGTTTGCAGTTGGTTGTGTGAGCTGCTGTAGGTATGAATCGGATCTTAGCCCAGAAGCCCGACTGTACAGAAGAAACAACTTTTTACGATAGACTTTTGAGATTCGATCTAACTTCTCTTTCCAACCCTCATTTCACCAGAGTGGAGGGCGTTTCACCTCAGTTAATTTTTTTCTCTTTCTCTGCTCCAGGATTGTATTTAAATCTGGGGAAGGAAACGTCCCGTGGGCGCGTTCCCTCTTTAATCTGGCTGTCAGGGTCCTGGATGAGACCTCTGCCATCCGTGCGGTCCTCCTTGGTTGGCCCAAGCTTGTCTCTGTAGTAACTTCCTTTTTCCTGTCTTCAGAGTTCCTGCCTGGCTTTCCTCTTATTCAGGACGTTTTCCAGGAAGTAATGTGTCAAAACTGAGAGTCCCTTCCAGGCCCCTGCCATCCAAAGGTCGTAAAACAGCAGAGCCAGGAAAATATGATTTTCCCCGCCCTTTGCTTCCTTCTTTACATCATCCCCCGAAACAAAAGCATACGATACATTTGCTGTTAAAAATGAAAGGGCCAAAAAGGCGAGGCCCGAAGTGAAGAATGTTTGAGACACGCTACCTTGCTGCAAAATCTAATGCCTCAGATGAGTTGCCATGTGATCTGTGTGTAATAAGTGGGCTTTGACTCCTTTTCCACCTTGTGGGCATTTTAATGATGCTGTGTTTCTCCTAGAAGGTACTCTCCACATTTTTCTTTTTTTCCCTTCAGTTTCACCCCATGTCTGCTAAAATAGCACCAGATCCCAAGAGGTGGGAAATCCAGGGCTAGAGAAGGAAGGGGAATAAAAGAACTCGCCCAGGAACTTCGCTGGATTATGCTTTCAAAAAGTGTGGCTTACACCAAGGCCCCAGCCGCTGTGCATTTGTAGCGATGTGAGATGAGCTAACTCAATTCAGTTCATCAAGATAGTACTGGAGGCAAGTTCATTCTGCTGTGTGCTGTGACTGGGGGGTGGGAAAGCCTGTGTTCGGTTCCTGGGTCTGACACGCCTCACATGGTTGACTGTGGGCAAGCTACGAGGAATGCAGTACCCGCCCTCCATGTCCCGGGGCTTTACTCCTGGGAATTCAACCCACCGAGGATTCCCAGTCGTGAAATTTAGGTCTGTGCTTGGTGGAATCCTTGGTGGCTCAGACGGTAAACAGTCTGCCTCCAGTGCAAGAGATGATGGCTTGATCCCTGGGTCTAGAAGGTCCCCTGGAGAAGGGCATGGCACCCACTCCAGGCTTCTCGCCTGGAGAATCCCATGGACAGACGAGCCTGGCGGGCTACAGGCCATGGGGTCGCGACAGGACTGAGCGACTCCGACTTTCGCGTTCGTTGACTCTGCAGGTGGGAGGGGCTGCTCACTCCCTTTATTGTTGCTGCTTACTTGCTCCGTTGTGTCCGACTCTTGTGACCCCATAGACTGTGGCCCTTCAGGCTCCTCTGTGCATGGGATTTCCCAGGTAAGAATACCCGAGTGGGTTGCCATTCCCTCCTTCAGGGGATCTTCCCGACCCAGGGATTGAACCCAGGTCTCCTGTATTGCAGGCAGATTTCTTACCACCGAGCCACCTGGGAAGCGGACTTCTTCACTTAGGAGGGGTTTCCACGAAAGGCTTCAGCATCATTGAATCTTAGCATCAACAGGGACCCCGGGGGCCCAGTCCCCATGGGTGCCGAGGGGAGGGCGCGTGGGGCAGGACCGTCTGATGACAGGATGAGCTGCTTAACGCGTGGTCAGTGCTCAGGACAAGTGCCGGACTTTGGCCAGCACAGAATAAATGTTAATTTACGATGAGCGTTGTACAAATAGCATTGGTTTTCTGAAAATTTTCCCCGGTAGTTATCATCAAGGAGGTCCTTTGTTTGGTCGTTGTTTATGAAGATGGAAAAACCCAAGAGGCTCAAAGACATTATTTAACTTGTGTGAGGTTCTGAAAGCGAGCAAAGCCTCTGATGTACACTAACCGCTGTTTCTTTCCCCATGGGAATTATGGCTCTCACATATTTTATTGTGAGTGTGTTGCTTCAACAAACCTCAGACCCTGGGTTTAACATACAAGATCTGAAGCATGGCCGCTTGCAAAATGTTCCCTAATGCTTGTGTTAGGTAGGCGAGGTTAGGCCGAACCTGCTGACCTCATGATTGGTTACGGCCAAAAAGCGAGACACATGGCTTCGAGTTGGCAAGGAAAGGGTATTTTCACCCTAAACACACAGCTCACTTCAGTAACTGAGGCTAGATATTCACAACTCTAGACAAGGGTTCACAAGTCCATGAGTCAGGACTGACGATATTCACAGACCTCTGAGTCCTGTCACTGGACGTTCATAAATATGGAGGAGTCTCTGTCTGCGGGCCTAAGTGTGATTTCTGGGCTTCTGCTCGAGTTCTCTGGGCTCCTCCCCGCTTTTTAACTTCTAAAGGGTGAGATTTATCCATAGCTTTTCATTTGGAGCACAGTCGCTTTACCGGCTGCTGGCTCCCACTGTGCTGCGCAGTGAAGCAGGCCCCACACCGTCTGCTCCTCCCTTCTCGGCTTCCTTCCCACCGAGGCCAGCGCAGAGCCGCGGGTGGGTCCCCTGCTGAGCCTGCTTTACATGCAGCATCATCAGTGGGACCTGTCCCACCCGACCTCCCAATTCACCCCTCCCTCTCCACGCCCCCATGACCGCACGTCCGTTCTCTTCGTCTGTGACTCTATTTCTGCTTCACAAATCGGTTGATCGGTACCATTTTCCTCGATTCCACATGTAAGCAACTCCTTTTATGGAGTTTAAGCCCAGGAACCTACGCTTGGGAGTAGTAAACATCTGCCCGCCTCTGAGTTCCAGCTCACATGGCTGCTCTTATGTCACCCAACTAATCCCCCTGGAGTGTCTCCAGAGGGCCCCTCTTCCCACTGACAGACTCTCCTTCACTTCATCACAGAAATTAATCAGTATCATTTGGCATGGCACAAGTTATATCTTTATCTAGTAAAATAAGACTTTACCTGTTTCCAAAAAAAAAAAAGTTTGAAATTTTGATCTTGCCTCCATCCATCTCAAACTGAAATGGCTAACAACAAAAAGTGTTGGTGGGGATGTGGAGAAATGAGAGCCTAACTTATTACTGCAGGAAATGTAAAATTTATAAACAGCTTCTCATAAAGTTTATGCATTCACCATACAGTCCAGAAATTTCACTGTTAGGTGTGTACATAAAAGAAATGAAAACATACATCCATAAAAAGAATTATGCAGAAATGCTTATTGCAGTTTTATTTATATTAAATATAAAAACTGGAGACAACCCAGATGTTCATCAGATAGTGAATGAGTAAAGAAGCTGTGATGTGTCCATTCAGCAGGATACTTCAGCAATAAAAAGAAACGAAAACGACTTACATATGCAACCACATAGCTGCATTCCAAGAATATTCTGATGCACAGAAGCAGAGTAAATGTGTGGCTCTATCTGTATGAAATCTGTGGCAGAGAAGCTCGCCCACAGTGGCGGTGTAGTGCTTGTCTGGGGCTGAGGGTGGAGATGGGGGACGTTTTGGACTGAAGACAAAGCTCCACATCTTAATTGTGGTGGTAGCTATTCAGATGTGTGTGTTTTTCAAAAGCCACTACCTGTGTATGTATTTTCCCAGTACTACTGAGAAATAAGGGGCTTCCAAGGTGGCCCTAGTGGTAAAAGAATCCATGTGCCAGTGCAGGAGATATGAGACATGGGTTCGATCCCTGGGTTGGGAAGATCCTCTGAGGAGAGAATGGCCGCCCACTCCAGTATTCTTGCCTGGAGAATCCCATGGACAGAGGAGTCTGGTGGGCTACACTCCATGGGGTCACACAAAGAGTTGGACACGACCGAGCAACTTTCCCTTTTTTCACTTGTAGATACAATAGAAAGAAAAGAAAATGAATGTTCTCCTTGCGATGAAAATGTTTAGGCTCTGCTCTCTTAACTTTCCTGCGTATCACACGACAGTGGTGACTATAGTCATCCTGTTGCATATAACATCCCTAGTGCTTATTTACCTTTTTTTAAAAGTTAAAGTTGATTTACGGTGATTCGGGTGGACAGCAAAGGGACTCAGTTCCCTGCAAAGAACCCCTGTAAATGTCCCTTGTAATGATACTATACCCTACGGATTGGTCTATCTTTAAATTTATGGCTGTAAAGAACATACAGCAAGATGGAAAATGCTTATTAAAGAAAATATGTTACAAAATTAGACCTCTTCATAACAACTTTATTTGAAACAGCTGCTTAAGAAAAAGGATGGGAAAAGATGTACCAGACTCCTAACACTGGAATCGTAGGATTCTGTGTGATGCATCTTTCTGTTCCTCTAATTTTTAAACAAGTGTTATTTACTTATTTTTGGTCGTACTGGGTCTTCAGTCCACGCGAGCTTCCCTCTAGTTGCGGCGCGTGGGTCTCTCCCCGCAGCGGCTTCCCTTGTGGAGGAGCGCAGCCTCGGGGCGCTCAGGCTTCAGTGGTTTCAGCGCGTGGGCTCAGGCGCTGTGTCTCCCGGGCTCGAGAGCACAGACTCAGTGGTTGGGGTGCACAGGTTTTGTTGCTCCAAAGCACGTGGGATCTTCTTGGACCAGGAATCAAACCCGCCTCTGCTGCATTGGCAGGCAGATTCTTTACTACTGAGCCCCCAGGGAAGCCCTCCTCTAACTTTTACTGAAGTAAGGATAGTTCAGATAAGGATGACTCATTAATTCTGTTCAACAGCAGGGCCCACATCCTCGATTTCAGAAATGCCTCTCTGCGAGGCAAGGTGGGAGGTAAGATGGAGTGAGTTGACCTTTGGAAGGACTTAAGTTTATCTCTTGCCATTTAATATTTAAGAGCACAGTCAGATAATACAGGGATCAACAGTTTCCAGCCTTGAGTCCGAGAGGAGAGGTACGCGAAGCTTTTTTCCCCAGGTTCCTCTCTCCCTGAGCTGCTGTGACCTAGAGATTTCAAGGGCTGTGGCCAGGCATGGAACCCCAGTCCTGACCAGGGGAATGGGAAGCAGCAGAGGAAGGGAGGGATGAGATTCTCTCACTGGGTAACTTACTGCCTGGAGCCGAGAAGGAAATCAACGAGACAGTGCACCCAGATAATTCAGACCGCCATGGGCTTGGACACATCCTGTGCTCATCAGCTCAGTGGAAAGACTGCAGGCTCTGAGTTAGATAAGCCTGGTGGTGGGGGGAGAGGTGGAGAACCATCTGACCTGGACCAAGTCCCTCTCTTCATTAACCCTCTGTTTCCTCATTAAGAAAGGGGACTCGTAACATCTATCAGAAATATTTAGACTTCCTCTGTTACAGATGTTGGAACCTCACTCGAGACAACCTCAGCAGTCTATCTTATGTCTGCATCTGTGTCTCATGATGTTGTTCAGTCCGTAAGTCATGTCTGACTCTTTGCGACCCCAGGGACTGCAGCACGCCACACTTCTCTGTCCTTCACTATCTCCTGGAGTCTGCTCAAACTCATGTCCATTGAGTTGGTGATGCCATCCAACCATCTCATCCTCTGTCGTCCCCTTCTCCTCCCACCTTCAATCTTTCCAAGCATCAGGGTCTTTTCAAATGAGTCAGTTCTTCACATCAGGTGGCCAAAGCATTGGAGTTTCAGCTTTAGCATCAGTCCTTCCAATGAACATTCAGGACTGATTTCCTTTAAGATTGATTTGTTTGATCTCCTTGCAGCCCAAGGGACTCTCAAGAGTCTTCTCCAACACCATAGCTTGAAAGCGTCAATTCTTTGGCAGCCGTCTTTATGGTCTAACTCTCATATCCGTACATGACTACTGGAAAAGCCATGGCTTTGACTATAGGGACCTTTGTCAGCAAAGTGATGTCTCTACGTTTTACATAAGCTGTCTAGGTTCATCATACCTTTCCTTCAAGGAGCAAGCGTCTTTTAATTTCATGGTTCTTCTGCCACCTCAGGTTTACCTCATGTAACTTAAGAGGAAAAAAGAACCAGGAGCAGGAAAGCCAGTGGCAATCCAGGAATAAGAACTTCTTTCTTTTCTACTTTTCCCTTGCTGAAATTTTCATTCTTTCCCCCCACCCATCAGACTCACTTTTCAGCTACACTTTGTGGGGAAGGGGATTTTGGGAGGATATCTGTATGAACCAGGCTGTGCGAGTTCATGTTGTTGTTATTAATGACAACAGTAAGCATTGTCATTGTTTTACGACATGTGTTTGGGGACTTTCCATACTGGTGACACAGGTCTTCTTCGAAGTCATTTGTCATGTTGACTGATGAGCCCTAGGTCACGTGCTTCTGCTCATGTGTTTGCTGTGGCAGAAATTTGCACTGGTGCCCGGGAGAAGCCACACAGAGTTCTCTATTGCTTCCAGGTGAACTCTGACCTGGGAAGCAGCCTGTCTGTTTTCGGTGTGCTGTTTTTGTCCAGCCACAAGCTTGTTTTGTTGGCTCATAAAATATCAACCGCTGGTGGAGAACGGGAGGCGTGCATGAGAAAGCTTACTATGGTTATTGCTTTCTCAACTTGCACAGAGGTGGGGAAAGTTGTTCATAACAAGTACAAACGTTCTGTGACTTTCTTTGCCCCCCTGCTTATGTGCGTGTCTATCAAGAGACTGATCAGAGAGACAGAGAGGAAGAGACAGAGGGAGAGGGAGAGACAGAGAGGAAAACCAGGGCTAGAGCCACGGAACAGGCGGTGAGTTCGGCTTCACCTCTGCTGCAGATGCTCTGCGGTGAGGCAGGGCCCGGTTGCGGTACCGGTTCAGGGCTAAAGTTAACAGCCTCGGTCAACAGAGAGGCAGACCTTTCGCAAGAGTCTAGAAGAGATGCTCTGATTGGACCAGCCTGGGCAGCCACCCCTTTCTCACCCTGTGACCAGGGGCTGAGGTCACCACACCCAGAATGGGTCCCAGGCTTTCATGGCTGTGCAGAGGGACCCAAGGACATGTCCTGCGTTTCCGGACCCACCCTATTCAAGTACCCACCACAGGAACTCTGGAGGTGATGCGAAGATTAGATGTATGTCAGAACCCCAGCTTGCAACTGAAACAAAGCAACACGCGCTCGTTTCTTTTCCTGAACCTTAATCCTGGCTCCTGAGAGCTCAGGGTGGGTTGTGCTTTCTGCTCATTCTTGGCGCTGCTGACACACAGGTGCCAGGGACGGGGTAAACTGTCGCTGGTGTTCCTAAGAATTAGGAGAAACCATTTCCTGAAAGGAAGCAGTTAGCTGTCACGCATATCTTTCAGCTTTCACTTTATTGCACAAGAGACTCAGCCCTGATAATACTCCAGGTTTCCATAGAGCTCGATCTCCTAGTTTGTGTCATGAATCCTCATAAGAATCCTTCAGAAGGACAGGCGTTATTATCCTCATTCTGCAAACGTGTTCGTTGGAGGTCAGGGAGGTGAAATGGCTTGCTTAAGGTGACTTGGAAATGAAGGAGGAGATGGCAGCCCGCTCCAGTGTTCTTGCCTGAGAAATCCCATGGGTAGGGCAGCCCAGTGGGCTGCAGTCCGTGGAGCCACAGAAGAGTCGGGTGTGACCTAGCGACTGAACGACAACAAGGGGATTGGGCTCAAGCCATCCAGTTCTCCAAATGCTAGCTTAACTTCCTCTACATTAGACAAAGCGTGGTCCTTCTGGGAGCCTCACGCTGTTGTTCCATTGCTAAGTCATGTCCGACTCTTTGTGACCCTGTGGGCTGCAGCATACCAGACGTCCCTGTCCTTCCCTACCTCCTGGAGCTTGCTCAAACCCATGTCCACTGAGTCAGTGGTGCCATCCAGCCATCTCATCCTCTGTGTCCCCCTCTCCTCCTGCCCTTAATCTTTCCCAGCATCAAGGTCTTTTCCAATGAGTCAACTCTTCGTATCAGGTGGCCAGAGTTTTGGAGTTTCAGCTTCAGCATCAGTCTTTCCAGTGAATATTCAGAGTTGATTTCCCTTAGGACCAAGTCTCATATGCTCATAAATAGCTAAAGTTATTCCTTTCATTAGAGTTTGGTGTTTGATCAAGGCTGGGAAAGTTTTGCTTATTCCATAATGACCATCAGGCCCAGGCTGGGCATGGCCTACAGACACAGTGGAACTCTAATATCACCGAATGAATAGTTATAGGGTAGCTTAATTATTTTTATCCTGAGTCCTGTGTAGGACATGTACAGAGTATTTTTTGAAATGGGCTAGTTTAAAATAGAGGACTTAAAAATCTTCCTACCCTTTGACCAAGAATTCTACCTTTGGATGTTTCTAATTATTTTAAATTATTTTTTCATTTTAACTTTTTATACAGTTTCTAAAGATTATACCTCATTTAGTTATTTCACAATACTGCTCATATCCCCCGTGTTGAACAGTGCAACCTTGAGCCCGTCTTGTACCGACTGTTTGCACCCTCTCCCCGTCCCTGCGTTGCCCCTCCCCCAATCCACTGGGACCTACTAGTTTGCTTTCTGTGTCGGTGAGTCTGCTTTTGTTATATTTGCTCGCTTGTTGTGTTTATTATATTCCACGTTTAAGTGACATCGTACAGTACTCGTCTCTCTCTGCCTGACTTATCTCACTCAGCATAATGCCCTTTAAGTCCATCCATGTTGCTGCTAATGGAAAAAAATTGTTCTTTTTTATAGCTGAGTAGTATTCTATTCGGAGAAGGCAATGGCACTCTACTCCAGTGTTCTTGCCTGGAAAAACCAGTGGACGGAGGAGCCTGGTGGGCTACAGTCCATGGGGTCACTAAGAGTCGGACAGGACTGAGTGACTTCACTTCCACTTTTCACTTTCATGCACTGGAGAAGCAAATGGCACCGCACTCCAGTGTTCTTGCCTGGAGAATCCCAGGGACGGGGGAGCCTGGTGGGCTGCCATCTGTGGGGTCGCACAGAGTCGGACGCTGAAGCGACTCAGCAGCAGCAGTGTTCTATTGCCTGCGTATGTGTGTGTGCGTGCGTGTATGCTAAGTTGCTTCAGTTGTGTCTGACTCTTTGTGACCCTGTGGACTATATAGCCCGCCAGGATCCTCTGTCCGTGGGATTCTCCAAGCAAGAATACCAGAGTGGGTTTCCATGCCCTCCACCATGGGATCTTCCCAACCCAGGGCTCAAATGCTCATCTCTGACATCTCCTGCATTGGCAGATAGGTTCTTTACTAGTGCCTCCTGGGAAGCCCACGTGTATACCATATCTTCTTTATTTGTTCATCTGTTGATGGACACTTAAGTTGCTTCTGTATCTTGGCAACGGGCTACTGCATTTTTTTTTTTAATGAACTTTTCTTGGTAGTACTGATATTTTCGGAGGATAGATGACATGGAATTTCTGATTCCAGAGATGTGGGCATTAATGAGTTAATATTTATGGGGTTACAATCGTATCAAGAGTGTGTGGCAGGGTCTTTGATCCTGCCTTCTTGCTAGCAGTGGGCATTATCGATATTATAAAAACACGTGCTGTGACCATCTTTGTCCTTCTAGAGTTTAGACGGAGCTGAGCATATTTGCTCACATTTGCGTGTGTGCGTGTGGTCTGGGTTCCTTTGCTGCTGCTGGGTCTCGCTCTTCACCTGCTCTCACTGTCTGCTCGTTTTCTGTGCCATGTTCACCCATTTCTTGTCAGTTCGTAATAAACACGGCATTCTGGATAGCGCTCCTTTCTCTTTGCTGGAGACATTTCTTTTCAGGCTGTTACGGGCTTGCTGGGGTCTGTGCTGGCGTCTCTGACTCTGGGCCGCTCCACATGTCGGGGTCCCACGCTGCTGACGTCAGGTCAGTCAGAGTCTCTCGTTTTGACCTTCTCAGTTTTATGTCCTCATTGTGAAGTCTTCCTTATCCTTAAAGCTTCAAAAATATTTTGTCTATTTTTTCTAATTCTTGTCTTTGAGTATTTAATCCAGTATTTAATCCAGTATTTAATCCAGTATTTAATCCAGCTGGGATTCATTTTTTGTATATGTGGGAGAGATCTCCTTTCACAAAATGGAAAATCTCTACACCATTGTTAAATGCCTGTCTTTCCCCCTTCACTTTGACAATGCTACATCCTACTTTATATGCCCACACATTCATGCTTTTGTTTCTGGGCTGAAACTAACTAATTTTAATATATGTATGTGTGTGTTCAGTGGTGTCTGACTCTTGTCGAACCCATGGACCGTAGCCCGCCAGACTCCTCAGCCCATGGGACTGTGTAGGCAGGAATACTGGAGTGGGTTGCCATTTCCTTCTCTTGGGGATCTTCCCAACCCAGGGATTGAACCCCCATCTCCTGCATGCATCTCTTGCATTGGCAGGTGGGTTCTTTACCACTGAGCTATTAGGGAAGCCCTAATTTTTTAATATATAACTGTCACCAGATCAATATTGCTAATGAAGATGTGGGGGTGCCCTGATACAAAGACAAACTTTTTTTGCAAGAAGCAGTCCCCTTCCAATTCTGCTTATTCTCTCACCACTCGCACCTTCCGCATTTGTGGCTGGTTTCCTTTCTCCCACTGGCCTGTTACTCTGTGTTCTTCCTGTAATGTCTCACCATGTGAATAGACCTGACTTCCCCAATAAATGGTGGCAAGTCTGGTAGCTTTTTTTGGTTTTTGGCATCACTACGCAGCACGTGGGATCTTGGTTCCCCTGCACTGGCAGCGCGAAGCCTTAACCGCTGGACCAGTTGGGAGCTCCAGGTGGCTTTTTCTCTTGCATGTTCCCCATTACTGTGATTTTCTACAGAGCTCTGCACTTAGCCATTTTCAGCAGACTTTCCCTCTGGATTATTCTTTTGACCTTGTCTTATTTGCTTCCAGGAGAAACCACAATACCCTGGACTCTAAGGAGTGAGGAGGAGTCACAGATGATCAGAGTTGCATTCAGGTTCCTAGCTCTACCCCTGCACTTGACTGGGTTGCAGTTTTGCCCTAAAATCCTCACCTTTGACAAACTATGGCTTTGCTCTTCCTGGGCTTCCCTGGTGGCTCAGCTGGTAAAGAATCCCCCTGCAATGCAGGAGACCTCGGTTCAGTTCCTGGGTCGGGAAGATCTGCTGGAGGAGGGATAGGCTACCCACTCCAGTATTCTGGCCTAGAGAATTCCATGGACTATATAGGGTCGCAAAGAGTCAGACACAACTTTCACTTTCACGTTCACTTTGCTCTTCCTACTGGCTAAACTCTCATTTGTAAATAAAACAACTGGGCAAGCAGATCTGTGAGAAGAAAACGTCCAGGGCAGCGAATGATCCTCCAGGACCANGCAAAGAGTCAGACACAACTTTCACTTTCACGTTCACTTTGCTCTTCCTACTGGCTAAACTCTCATTTGTAAATAAAACAACTGGGCAAGCAGATCTGTGAGAAGAAAACGTCCAGGGCAGCGAATGATCCTCCAGGACCACTTTTCCTGGTTTCCCAACAAGAGATGGTACAGATACACTTCTGAGTCTTGTTATTCCAAAGGCCATGCTGACATTCACTTCAGTGGAACAAGCTGGGGTACCTTCCTGACAAGATTAAACAGCAAAGCCACAGAAGAAAGAATGGAAAATCCAAAGCGCTGGATTGTAAGTGTCTCTGTGGAGTGTCTTGCATCCTTTCAGGATAAGGGGATTACTCGTTACACGCCCACACACCTCTCCCTTCTGAAGATTGTCTTTGAAGAGTGATTCTGACGCTAGCATCAGTCAGTCGCTTGGAAGCTGACCCCGGGTGGACACTGCTTCTTTTTTCCACCGCCTCTTCTGGAAATCATTAAGAGACAGATGACAGAGACCAAAATTTGAGAAAGTGCCAGGAGTTTGTTTATTCTGACCTTATTCCTTAGAGATGCGAATGCATGAATTATGAACATGATGGATGGAATCATAATGTTTCA
>SJYV01026128.1:0-16918 GCA_006410875.1 Neotragus pygmaeus
AATTTCTCTGCTCTTGTCCTCTACCTCTTCTGACACCACAATCAATAAGGTCAGCCCTTTCCCTGGAAAGGGGCCCTGAAACTGCCTCCAGCGTTTCGTATTGGACATTATGTGTGCTCAGTATGACCCGGGTGACCGCCCCTGCCCTCCACGCCCCAGCCCTGGGACGGTCTGCCCCTCTCAGCCTCAGAGCCCCTCCTGAGTCTGGGGGCTCTGCGTCCTGTTACAGGGTGCCTTCTCCCCAGGCCGCTCACACTCTTCCTTGCACGGGCGAGCCCAGCAGGGGGCTGCCGCGAGTGTGGGTTTCTCTGTGCATCCTTCCAGAGTGGGTGTTTGTCGGTCTGGTGGTCCTGGGAGTCTTCCTCTTCTTCGTCCTGGTGGGGATCTGCTGGTGCCAGTGCTGCCCTCACAGCTGCTGCTGCTACATCCGCTGCCCGTGTTGCCCAGACTCCTGCTGCTGCCCTCAGGCCTGTGAGTACCGTGACGCGTGGGGAGACACAGACTGACCGAAAGAAACGGCACCTTCCCGTCAGACAGCGGTGTGCCCTGAGTGCCTTGTCCGCCACCTTTCCTTCCACCCCAGAATGGGTCATTCCAGACTGTCCTCTGCTGGGAGCCCCTGACTTCCTGAGATGACCATTCCTGTTTGCCTTCTCACACACAGGCGCCTCTCCATGCCTGTGATCCACACTTACCGCCCCTGCATTTGGAATTCTCTTTAACACTATTGATGAAAGGAAGGGCAGGTTCAGGATGGTGAGGTTGTGGGGTAAGGCTTTTGCCCTCTCCTTGGGCATCCAAACTACAGAAAACTTTCTCTGGCCATGCCTCTCCCGTGCAGAGAACTCTTCTTTTTACCAGCAGCATATTCAAAGTACAGCCTTTGGGTCCCCTCTAGCCACAGATGAGTTTTATTTACTCCTATGACAAAATGGTCCACAAAGGAACTAGTCCTCATTTGGGGATTCACAATTTTACCTCCCTAGCCAAGCCCATAGAGGCATTAAGTTTGGCGCCCCTGCCATAAACATCTTGAAGGAGAGAGACACAATATGTATCTTTAGTATCCTTAGGAACACAGCGGTTTCCAGGAGGTGTCAGGTTATTTGCTCTGCTTTTGAACTCAAAGAGCAGGGCCATGTGTCAGCTCATTGCTGGCTTTGCCTCTCTAGAAGAGGTTAGGATCCTCTTGGAAGCAGCCCTGGGCAGTCCCAGTGCTAGGCCTCCTACAGAGCGCTGAGGCAGCCTACAGACTGCCTGAGGGTGGTTACGAGTGGGCTGCTGCTGTCACAGGGGAGGCTGCTGTGACAGCTCCCAGCACCACTGAATTACTCAGTTGCCAGGTACTACAAAACACCGTAATCCCTTATGTCACTGCTGGAGGAGTCCAAGAGAGTGGTGGAGAGTGTTTCCAATGAAGCAAGTCGGGCCCAGTAGAACACACACACATACACACGCAAGCCCATGCCCGCACATACATCCAGGAGCTCCCTTAAGTGCATCTTCAGGGATTTTTGGTGTGAAGGTTGTGGAGGGTGGAACGATGTAATCTCTCTTGCTCTTCATCTCCCTCCACAGTGTATGAAGCAGGGAAAGCAGCAAAGGCCGGGTACCCTCCCTCTGTCTCCGGTGTCCCTGGCCCTTACTCCATCCCCTCTGCCCCTTTGGGAGGAGCCCCCTCATCTGGCATGCTGATGGACAAGCCGCATCCACCTCCCCTGGCACCAAGTGACTCCACTGGAGGAAGCCACAGTGGTAAATGCAGTTCCAGACTGTCCTGCCCCACGCTCCTTTCGGGCTTCCACTCTGATTCCTTGCTGATAAGAACCATCAGCCCAGTGATGCTTCTGTGGACAATTATTATCTCCATTCTGGAAATGGGATCCTAACAGCTGTATCAGATATCTCCTGAAATGCATGTCAAGCTTGCCAAGGGCTGCAGGACATAGCTTCCCCTTGCTTTCCTCCTGGCCCCCACAATAACCAAAATTATAAGAAAAAGAGGCAAGGTACCCCCTGAATGTTGATCATTCAGTTAATAAATGGTTATCTCTTCCATACCTAGTGCTCAGGACTTTACCGGGTACTCTGAGGAACACCCAGAAGTGTAGGACATGACATGGTTTGTCTAACCAGCAGCATGGGCCAGCCAGGGAAAGAGAATGGACCTTTACTAGACAATTAGATGCTATAGTGTATGTACTGGGAGTTCAAAGAAGAAAGAGCTGGAACGCTTACAAAGTCTTCAGGGAGGAGGTGAGATTAGAGCTGGGCTTAGAGGAGTGAGATGGATTAGGAAAGCAGAGACACTCACAGGCCAGCATAGTGGAAACCCAGAGCTAGAAGAGCAGTGTGTGTGTGTGTGTGACAGTATCCAGCTTGTTGGTCTGACTGGAAGACCATGGAAGAGTACGGTGGAGCCAGATTAGGCAGGGCCTTGGAACCCCTCCAGAAGAGCCTGGGTTGGTGCCATAGGAAATGAGAAGCCCTGTAGCCAGGCTCCTGAGTGGCGAGGTGACATGCTGACAAAGCTGGCAGTGAGTAGGACAGAGGAAAACGAGACACCCTGAGCCGAGGTGTGATTGCTATGTTTCAGGTGGGACATAATGATGCAGACAAAGGGAGCTGAGTGGTAAATCTGAGATGCTTTGAAAGAGCAAGCAGTTAGATGTTAGAAATCTTTAGGATGAGCCCGAAGTTGTCTAGTGGTATATATCCTAGACAGAGAAAAAATAACTGGTAAGGAGAGTTTATTTGGATGATGATTAGCACCACTGAGGGCATGATAAATTTGTTGTTATAGACAGGGGTAGAAGAGTATATGGGCATGAAAATGTAGCTTTCCTAGAGGTATCTGAAGCGGACTATACAGAGTAGTAAAGGTTAGAACTGTGTACAGAATATATTTAGGAGGTGACTTTTAAATCCCTAGTTGTAAATGAGCCACTAGGGTTGGTGAAACAGACGTTTCTCCCCTGGAGGGCTCTGGACAGACTTCAGTGGGAAGCAGGGGCGAATGTCTAGTTCATTTAGTGACCTGTCAGTGCTCCACCATGGAAGGGGTGGATATCCTCAGTGAGTAATTGGTACTTCTGTTTTTTCTCTCTCAGAAACTATTAGTGGAATCCTTATGTATGAGATTGGGAATGAGTCATAGACCGAGAAGGAAAAGTTAATAATCCAGAACACACAGGGTATTAGAGAAATAAGGACAATACAGGCCATTTCCCCAAAGGACGGAGAGGACAAAAGAGGCATTAATAGGACTCGTTGCTGCCTTTTTCTCCCAAACTTCTTTCTCTTTCCTTCCCACCAGGACCCTTCCCCCTTAGTTTTTATTGAGTAGATTCTCTTAATAAAATAACTATTATTTATAGGATGGCAAATACTTCTGTCCTGTTTTCAACTTTTTTCCAGTTCCTGCTTGTTGCAGTTCAGTCATTTTGACTCCATCCTGCCATGCTAACCAACTGTAGTTAGAAGTGGCTTAAAAAATAGGAAAAAAATATGATTTCACATAGTGAGAAATTCCAAGGTAAGGTGGTTCTGGGGTTGTTTAATGGAAGAGTTCAAGTGGCATCACTGAAGGACCTTCTTCTTTCCATCTTCTGTTCAGCATCCTGAATGCATCCTCTGTTCTCCTGGACGAGCTCCCCTCCAGATCCCATAGTCTCAGATACTATATGCATTCAGAGATGGAAAAGATATGCTTCTTCCTTGTGCTCCTTTTCTCAAGAGGGAGGAAAGCTTTTCCATAAATCTCCTTCCCTTCCAGCAGACTTGTACATGTCATTTTATAGGCAAGAATTATTCCTGTCTCCATTCCTAAACCAGATTCGACTTGGACCCACCAAGACTCATCTCTTAGGCCAAAACACCTATTCACCTCAGAAATGAACAGTCAGAATTCTGTTAGCCAGGAAAAAGGGGAGGATGCACAACCAGCTTTGGCTGCAGCCAGTCTGCTTACTGAGTCAGGAGTGAATTCTTCATGATCCCTACCAGGCACATTTCTGTACTCATGGTCCCGTGGCCAGAATCACTAATGGCATTTAGCTGTTTCTCCTTTAAGAATGGTGGGGTAAGCCACTGTTCCATGTAGATTGTTTTTCAAAGAATGTAAGAAGTGTTAAGAAATGCTGATTTATAAAGATGTAAATTTAGCCTATTTTATATTTTTATGCTACTTCAATTTTAGGGTAATCATCTAGCAACAGAAAATTTTCAGATTACATTTATACACAATACTCTTTGAATGTTCTGTGTAGTTTAAAAGGCATCTTTGATGAGCTATATATAGTATAGCTAGTTAGTTACCAAATGGGGGAGAGAGAGAAAAGGAATCCTGACTCCTTCTCCCATTCTTCATAGCAGCTATTTATTACCTCTTTACAAAAAAAAAAGGACTGTCTCCTCCTGCCCTGCTCTGGATCCAATGCTTTGTCAAGGTTCTCTTTTTATTGAATCTCCAAATCCCACCCCATTCCCACCTCATGTGTCCGGCCTTTCCTTCTTCAGTGACTTCTTCCTATACACGCTCAGATCTCTTGCATTAAAATACAACAATTTACAAAAACCCTTAGTCCTCTAATGCTGCATCCCTGTGCACTTTCCCCTCTTCACAGATAAACTCCTTGATAGAGTTGTGAATATTCAATGTCTCCATTTCCTCTCCTCAGCTAACTTCTGTCTCGCTGTCACTTTCAGCACTCCAAAGACCAGCTCTTGCCAAGATTGCCTTATCGCTAATCTAATGGATGCTTCTCAAAGCTTGCCCCCCTTGACTTCTCAACAGCATTTGCCACCCCTGATGACACATTCATATTCTTTGCCCTCCTCAACATTGTATTTTGTAACTTTTCCTAGCCATTTCACTACATGCTGGCTGTTCTTCCTCTGCACATCCCCTAGATGTTGGTGTTTCTGTTTTGTCCAAGGTCCTGTCTCTGGGAAATCTTACCTTGCCCATGGCCTCAGTCATCATCTGTATGCTGATGACTGCCAGTCTTTATGTCCATCTTCTCTCCTGTTCCTCAGTCCCACATATCCAACTGCCTTCTGGACATGTCTACCTGAATGTCTTTCAAGAATTTCCAATTCAACCTCTATCTAGGAAATGGAATTCATCTGCTGTTTCTCAACCTCAGACCAACTCCAGCATTTCTTATTTCAGCACATGGCACTGTTACCCACCTAGTAGCCCAAACCAGACGCAGGGACTTGATCCTTATCCCTTCCTCTTCCTCACTTTTCTCATCCAGTTGGTCACCAAGTCCTTCAGATAGGATCTCAAAATAACTTTGAATTGGTCCATCTCTACTCAACAATCCTGGTCATTGTTGCCATCATCTCCCACCTTAATTAATGCAGTTATCTCTTCCCTTGCTTGAATCCATTTTATTTTCATATCTACCTGGTCTCTACTCATCCGACTTAACAAAAGAACTGAATAGGCAAGTAGGGTTTTGAAATGTCATTTTTCAAACTAATAAGGATATATGCCTACTGTATGTATACAGAGAATATGCAAATTTTAAGCATCACTCCTCCCACAACTGAGCTGCTGCCACCCTGGGGGTGGAATCTGGCAGCTGTTCCATTATCCATAAACAGCCTTCCTTAGCTTATTAAGATAGGACAGGAAGAACAAGGCTATATACCCATGGATATCTGCCTTAGACACTTTTGCAAATTCTACAAATTGGATTTGGTGTTAAAGGGAAAATTAGCTGAAAAATAGTTGAGTCTTAATTGGATCAGAATCATCAGCGCTAATCTTTTAACAGTAAGAATTTTTAAAATTTGGCATAAAAATGAATATCCCAATATTGCCTCTCCACTAAAAATCAAAGTTGGTGAGGCTAGTAAATTAGAGGAGATGAAGTATGAAAACCACTCCAACCAAAGGACTTGGACCAGACTGAAATTCAAAAGAGAAATAAATCTTCCATTGACCCTGAACTGAAACATCACCAGGAAAAAAGTCGTTTTCCAAAAAATGCTGGTCTTTGACCAATAAAGATATTATAGGATATTTGTGATTAAATATTGTAGGATATTTATTTTTAAAATATCACCACACCTCAGAGAGTTCTCTGATCTAAATTACAGATAGAAATCAGCCCGACACCATTCTGTTTTCAAATCAAGAAAAATTTAATGAATGCCTACAATTTTTTTCTCAAGGAGTTTACAGTCCAGCAGAATGGTTTTGGGGGGCTTGTGAATGTAAATAAAATGAGTAAAAAAATAGAAAGGAGCATGTGATAAGACTGATCTCTGATGTCAGCTCAGAGAAGGCAAAGTCTCATCTGCTTGGAGGGATCAAGAAAGGTTTTTTGATGTTTTCTATGCTCCTGAGCATATATGTGATACAGAGTCAGTTCCTACCACAATGAGAGAATTAGTTACAGTGTGGTGCCTATCGAATTTACAGCTTTTGATTAAAAAAAAAAATCTTTTCAAGGGAGAAGCGCCTAGCTTTTTAACTGCTGAAACCAAACGGATGATGCCTCTGAAGTCTGTCAGTGCTCCACTCTGTCCTTTTTGACAAAGGGGACAGATTTAGATTTCTGAAATTATGAGCTGGTGTGACTGAGAATAAAAGCTGAAAGTATTGGAGCGGCCAAAAGGTGTATTCAGGCTTTCCATAAGATGTTATAGGAAAACCCAAACAAACTTTTTGGCCAACCCAATATGTAGTATAGTAATGTCTCGTTATAATACCAGTACTGAACGGCGAAGCGGACATCTTCATCTGAGACTGTAAATAGTTACTATAACTTTTCAAAGGCACGATAACCTATGCATACATGGTCAATCTGTGTCATAATCGGCATAAATTGTTATAACGGCACAGAAAGCAATCTAAGCTCCAATCCAAGTTGCAGTTTAGGGAGATTTCCAACTGTTACTTGGGGTGGCGGCCTTCTCTTACCTCCAGGGGACAGCTGGTACATTGTTCTATATAGCACTACTCTTCCCCCTTTATCTAAGAATTACTGAATGTCTGCCATAACAGCGCTTCACATATTAGGAACACCTAGATAAAGACACAGCTGCAGGTAGAGTAGACCCCTTCTTTAAGGCCTGTAAACATGCTCCTTTTCTTAACTGAAAATATTGTTGTTTACAGTCCCTAAGTTGTGTCTGACTCTTTTGCAATCCTTTGGACTGTAGCCCACCAGGCTCCTTTGTCCATGGGGTTCTCCAAGCAAGAATACTGGAGTGGGCTGCCATTTCCTTCTCCAGGGGATCTTCCCAGACCAGGGATCAAATTTGCATCTCCTACACTGGCAGGTGAATTCTTTACCTCTGAGCCACCAGGGAAGCAGACTAAAAATATAATCATCAATAAAAGTAACAAAACCTGCCTAAACCTTGCTGCTCCCTCATGCTACCATTGAAAGCTTCCCCTTCCTGTTCAAAATTTTCCAACAAACCCACCACATGTCTCTTCTGCCTTACTTTGTAATTCCCTGCAATACAGTTTCTATTCCTGATTTTCATTTCATTCATTCATTCATACAAACTCACATGTCTGGAGTGTCTGCAATGTGCTAGGGTCTATGGTAGGTGCTCAGGAATCGTAGATACACAGAGAGAACTGGTCCTTGATCTCAGGAAGCTTACAATCTAGACAGAGAAATTCTACTGTAAATAATCTTTCTTAAGAAAGCATGAAACTCACACCCATCCAGAGGCCGGCACCATTTCAGCTCAAACAAACATACTATGTTTGTTTAGGAATATCCTCTGTGTAGAGCACCATCCTGGGCGTTACACTGAGCTAGAATGATAAGCATTCTTTTCCCTCAAGAATCTTTTGGAAGATTAGACATTTATACATGTCATTTGAAACAAATAGGAATATATTAAGGGACACATGATGGAAGTTCAAAGTAAATGATGTGTAAGTTGGGGATTGGATAGAGAGAGAAAAGAGAAAACTTTTCTAGCTAGAGAAAAAGAAAGTCTTCTGGATGAGATGTTGTTGGCACCGCCCCTAATAATTACAAAGAACTCAAAGTGCTCCACTGAGTTGGTCTTTGTTGTCTTCTTTTTTTCCTTTTTTTGGTTTATGTATTTGTCTTCTCTGCCTTATAAGATTATTTAAAAGGTGAAAATTATTAGTTGTATTTTGTAGACATGAAAACTGAATCCTGGATAGGTCACCACTTATTGAGGTCCTTGCGGCCTACAGGGTCCCCATTTCCCCACTTCCCAGCCCTGTGTTTTATCCATCAGACACAAATGCCTCAGAACAGACATAGCAGTTCTGTGGGATAATTGCATTTTAATTGAACTGTCTGTGGTACTCTGTAAACGCCTCTGCAGAGATGGAAGGGTGCGGAGGCTGATAAATAAAACCATTTCTGCTAATAATTGCTTCTGCATAAGGATTAAGGACCTAACCTCTGGGAGAAGGTGTCACTAAAATGCATGTGCTGAGATTCGTTAATTTTTTTAAGTAATTCCACAATTGAAGCTGAATGTGCACTGCCCATCCTGTGCTTATATAGAAACCAGTGCACCTGCAAGTGGATGTGTGGGCGTCTTCCCAGTTTTCAACACCAGGGCTGTGATTAGAGTTGGTGAAAGATGATATTTTAATCTTCCACATACATGCCTGTGTAGGGGGCTATGTCCACAGCAGGGGAACATAATCAGAGAGCAGAACGCAGAACTTTCTCCAGAGACACATGCAGCTGTGTGGCTTCCTTATGGTTTTTTCCCTGCTCTGGGAATAGAGAATGTTGGGGGTGGGTCATCTGCTTCCATCCCCATTGTACGGTCCTGACCGGCTGCATGGTAGGATAGTGCCTCGGACACCCAAGGTCCACCTCTGGGTTCTTGCTTTTTGTCTTCCTTTCGTCTCTCTCTGCTGCTTCTGGCCCCAGACTCCAGACAGACAAGTGGCCCAGTATGGTTGGGCTTCCTTCAGACTACGTTCCAGTCCCAGCACTGCCACTTATTGCTGAGCAACTTATAGAACTTCTCTGAACCAAAGTTTCCTGGTCCGTGAAGCACGGCTGCTAACGGCTGACTCCTTATGCAATTGCGAGGACTCAGAGTCCACGGAAAGCGTGTAACGCAGTGCCCAGCACGCCCCAGTGCCCGCAAGTGTTGTCTGTCACCGCTGCTGTTCTGTCCCCGTCCCGGTCCTTTCTCTTTCTTGTTTTCTTTTTGTCTTATCTGTGAATATTAGATCTGCCTGTGTCTGATCACCCCTGGGGCTGGTATTGGATTAGACTGATGCTTAAGTGATACCGGGCTTCAGCAGCCTTTGTCTCTGACAATGTGAGTGGTGAGAATGTAGAGGATGGTAGTTTTGTTTTGTTTTTATTAAGCTCTGCAAATAGCACCTGCCTGTAACCACACTGCAGCAGGTTGACTTAATCATGTCTAAAATATGGTATTCCCTTTCCTAAGGGGAAAAAGCTGAAGAAGTAATAATGGAACCATAATTAGTAATCCATCTATTTTGCATTTTATTTTGTTCTACTGTGTGTAAAGCCTGCAATCTAATATTAGCTCTTAGGCATCGCCTAGTTATGGAATTTTTGTACAATCTCCCAGGCAACTACAGGCTTTTAGGCCACCTGTGTCAAGGTTTCTGACGTTTGAGTATCTGTTTTAAAGCTACATGTGCTTCCACCAAGAGAAGGTATGATCCTCAGACTGTAGAGTGATCTGTATCCCTAGTCTAGAAAGTGGTCTTTTTTAGTGTGTGTATACTCCCCCAAACTTTGAGAAGATGATCTTTAAGTGCAGCTATAAGGGGTCAGAAGTAGGAAGGAGAGGTTACTGGAACAGAATTTTTTTGTTGATGTGCCAGTCCTCCATTCTAATGGAACCATCTGATAAAGGGAATGGTTCCATATATACAAATATAGGTTACTATTTCTGGGTGATTTCAAAAAGCGTTGTTCTATCTGGGACCCATGTTTTCTACTGGTAAGTTACATGGAAGTCACCTTTCCTGATTTTTTTTCAGCTCACTATCTTGTTTGTTTCTCAACAGTTCGCAAAGGTTACCGGATCCAAGCTGATAAAGAGAGAGACTCCATGAAGGTCTTATACTATGTCGAGAAGGAGCTGGCTCAGTTTGATCCAGCCAGAAGGATGAGAAGCAGATGTGAGCATCTGTTAGTTTTATGTGATCTGTGCATCACACTAAAAGGGATTTCGGGGTGACCATACATGGCGAGCCCTTAGCTTTCAGGGTCAGAACTAGTAGGGGTGCTGTGACACCACCCTCAAGAAAGTAGCTTTGAGTACATGGAGGAAAGAAAAAAGGAGTTCTGGTATGAAGAATAGGGTGATAACAGAGAACTATATCCAATATCCTGTGATAAACTATAGTAGGATTAAAAAAACAAAGGAATAGAGCAATCATGTACCATCTTGGCTTCCGTTGCCTCTCTCATGGGGCAGTCAGTATTGCTGGGCTGTGCAGTGGGGTTGGCACCATTTTATTAAAACAGCCTTTCCCTACAACTCCCTTTAAAATATATTCAAAATAATGGCTTACAATGTGGAAGCTTCAGTATCAGTTTTTTTCCAACATGAAAGGCCCTAGCCTCGAATGACAGTCCAGCTGCCAACTTGCCATATCAATGAAAATAAAAGAACAAGTCTTCCAAATGAAACTCATAAAAAAGATGCCTACATTCCTTTCAGATACCCAGTGGCAGAGACTGAGGGGGAAGCAAAAAGTCAAAAGAATGTTTTAATTATTAAGTCTGTAGGCAGCAGGGGCCCAACCCTTAACTCACCCACAGACCTTGGAGACTTTGCCGTTGACATAGCTGATTCTTGATTTGGACTCCAAGTTACTATCTATCATGAAAAGCAACACAGGGCAGGTCTGACATGGATGGGCTAATTATCAGAGGTGCTGGAGTGCGGTCACTACATTTCTCTCTTTGAACCCTCCTTGCCTTGGAACCAACTCCAGACTCAATGGCATTGTTGGGAAAACAGTCCCAGACTAGAGGAACTTTATTCAGATTAAGGACAACATATTCCTCCCAGTTTGCAATTCTAATTTCATCCTGTCTGAGTTGCATCCATTGCTGCCTCCTCCCACCACACTGGCTATAAAAAGACCATCTCCAGATTGGAATGTCAGGAATGCAGATGTCACTGCACTTGACAAGCTAGTTGTAACAGTGTTGTCATGGATCCCTGTAAGGGGACAGACATAGAGACAGTCAGAGTTCAAGGAGAAAGAGCCCATGGGGGAAATCTGTGAATTCACAGCTCAGAGAAAAAATAGAGGCTAAAAATAAAGGGTAGATTCCGGTTTAGGTGATGTCTCCCATCTGCCTGGATTAAAGTGGTCTCTAAAGGCCTGGCTGGCCAGAAGGTAATGACCAAGGAATCTTAAGAGTCCAACGGGTGGCCTGGGTCAACAGATGAAGAAACAGAAGCCCAGAAGGTTGAAGTGACAGTTTCAGGACTACAACCCAGGTCTGCGGCTTGCTGTCCTGTGCTTTTCTGCCTAACTAGAAACTTTGGAGCCAACTGTGGATGGTGCCATGGCTGCAGTAGCAGTTTATATTCAAAGATCCCAGCCTTCTAACTCTTAGGACTTTAGGATGTTGGAGCTGGAAGAGACTGAGATTGTTGAGTCTACTTCCCTCATTTTACGGAGGAGGAAAGAGAGGCGAGGGGAAAGTCGCCAGTGCCAGAATTGGAACCCAGAGCTCTTGGAACCTGCAGGTTTACATTGCAATAACTGCACAGAGATGAAGAAGAAATCTAAGTTCTCTTTACTCTGAGAGGATCTATCCCTGAAGAGCAAAGTAAACCCTGGGATGGATCATGGCCATGGGATAGTCTTGAAGATCTCATTATAAAATGAGCCACACCTAGTTTCAGGTGTGGCAAAGGAGTAATAGGTTCTGTGAGAAATGGGAGTTTCAGGGTCAGGCCTATGAATTTCCCAGAAGGTGTGATCCTCATTCACCTGCTCTCTGTAAGTAGGGGGTTGCTCTGGGGATATTTTAGTCTGGAATCAGCAAACCACAGCTCCCAGGGCACGTATGTTCCATCTCCTATTTTTGAAGTAAATTTTCTTGGAACACAGCCATGCCAATCTACTTGTCTTATCCATGATTCCTTTCATATTGCAATAGCAGAGTTGAATAGTTGTGACAGTAAGACTTGCAAAGCCTACAGTGTTTACTATCTGGCCCTTTACAGGAAAAGTTTGCCTCTCCTGCCCTAGAGTTCCATTGTTAGGTGTCTCTGAAGTGGGGGATGTTGATGTTCATGTTCACTGTGGCAGAAGTTTCAGAACAGCATACAGCCTGGACTATCCATCATATGAATGGAGAAACATCTCTCCCTATCTGAAGAGATGAAAAATGTCCATTATTCCCTGAAGTTTAAGGCAAGTTCTGAGCCAATAATGTAATTTTTCAATAAACACACTTGGTGCATTTTAAAATTCTCTTCTGTATGGTTCCCAGAAGACTGGAATTCACCGGCATCGTGAGAAAAGGAAGAATCTAGATTTTATTAATCAGTAGGATCTGAGTTATTTCCCTTTAAAATAGGCAGGCACTAGACCATTCTCCTTACGAGGAAGAAAAGACTTAGATTATAATTAAAAACCAGCTGATCACATGACCAAACTGAATGGCATTCCTGGTCAGCCCTGTGTCCTGGTGAAACAGGACAAGGAGGTTGTGTTTATGCTGTGCAGGGAGGCCCTCCCTTCCCTTCACGGGTGGGAAGCAGCAAAATTCCTCTGCTCCTCTGAGGACTGTTGGGGATAGGGAGGAGATAAGGTAGACGGGAACTTGAGACACACTTGTGCTCCCACATCTGATCTTAGTTTGCCTCTCATTCGGCAGCCAGGCCCTACATCTTATAATTGTTGATTTTGATAATAGTTTGAAGTTTAAAGGATTTTTAGAAAACAATGGATTTTCAACGGGTTCAGTTACATTACAAATAGATTTGCTAGATTTATTTTTTAAGTAATGTGAAATTCAATCCATTTCAAAGTTTTATAAATAAATAGTTTCTTTTCTTTTTTTTTTTCTTTCTTTCTTTCCAGATTGTGATTCTGGTCCTTATTCACAAGTGCTTTTGGGAAAAGCTACTTAGGCCACCTTAAAAAATGAGAAAGCTGTGACCATCCCCTCCCTTTTTACATTTTTGGGCTGGGACCAGAGCATAAGTGGAGATCCATAGACCATAAGTGCAGCCTAACCTTCCCCTTTTATTCCTACACTTCCAAACAGCTATCCTGGCCATCCATAGCCACATATACCTGGAACAGTCTGGGGAGTGAAGAGGTCTACTCAAGCCACAGAAATGGACTTGGTACTGTTCAGGGAAAATATTCCAGGTTCCTGGATGAACATCCAGAAGCAGGGTGTGCACACTCTGTTCGTCCTATGGACTCCTTGCTCTGCGGGGAGGGCGCAGCAGCAGCTGGGATGGGTTCGTGTGAAGCACGGCATGGGACTGGCTCTGAAGGCTCCATCTTGGGACTCAGATAACAGCAGGGAAGATACTGTGATCTGTGGCTTTTCTCTCTTTGTACCCCGTTTGCCTCATGCCTGGGATCATCATGGCTCATCACTGATTTAAAAAAGAAGAAGCAAAACATTTGAGTGAGGATGATGATATACTAGGAGGAGACCAGCTGCAGAGAGCCTAAGTTCTGGAAAGCCTACCTTAGGTGGAACAATAACAATTGTTTTCCTATCCTAACAACATGTGGGAAGCCTCCCCTCTGTAGGCAACTAGACTTCCAACTGAAGCCAGTTCCTGCTGAGCTAAAAACACAAATACCATTAGTTCAGGTCTACAACCCATCCTGGGCAGGATTGAGACCCTCGGGTGGGAATTTCCCAAAGATTCCAGTCTTAGCCCTTAACCAAGTTCCTGTTCTGTCCTACAGGTAGAAAGCTCTGTCATGCCTAGCTTTTGTCCTTGCAGATAACAACACCATCTCCGAACTCAGCTCTCTGCATGAGGAGGACAGCAGTTTCCGCCAATCTTACCATCAGATGCGGAACAAGCAGTTCCCTGTGTCTGGGGACTTGGAGAGCAATCCTGACTACTGGTCAGGTGTCATGGGAGGCAGCAGTGGGGCCAGCCGGGGGCCCTCGGCCATGGAGTATAACAAAGAGGATCGGGAGAGCTTCAGGCACAGGTGAGGATAACTGGCAAGGCAACTCTGGTGCTGGGCATGACGAGGCAAAAGCTGGCAGGCAGGATGGGTCTGAGGCTGCAGTGATCCGAGAATGGTTCTGTCTGCCCTTCTAGGTTATCTTGCCTCATCTCTCTGTGGCTATTGAACACCCCTTTCCCACATGTATTAAGCAAGGGAACGCTTGGGGCACTGTGTGCAGAAGTAATCAGTCAAGGCCCTTTGAAGAGGGTTCTCTTGACCCCTTAATGAACCCTGTTGACATTTCTCTGCCCTTCTTATATATTTTATCTTGTAACCTCTAAAAGACCCCACCCATCATCTCTCTCATTTTTGATCATCTGTTCTGTGAAAGGTCAAATGCCAATTATGTTATACTGTTGGATTTGATTCTCATAATTCTAAAAGGCAGGTACTGTTAATGTCCTCCCAGTTTTAGTTGGGGAAACTGAAACTTAAAAAAGTCTAAGGAACATACACAGGGTCCTGTGGCCAGTGAATGTGAACGGACAAGATGTGTGTTTAGTTTGGTATGGCCAATGCCCACTGATCGCACCTTCCCCGCTCACCTATCCTTTATAGTGAAGGGCAGTAGATATTGCTCTTCTCTCAAAGAACCAACTGCGGGGTCCCTCTGGCCTGCTGCCCCACGAGGTAACTTGCCCTCCGCTCTGAGGAAGGAAAAGGCCTCTCTGTTTCTCACCAAATATTACAGGGCTCCGTGGGCCACAGCTGTTTGGACAGCAGGCCACATCGCCTCTGCCGGCTTTGAGGGTGTGAGAAGTGTGTCAGGAGGCTGTCAACCAGAGGTCATATCAAAATGGCCAAAAGAAGGCCCCACGTGTGTAGATCACCAAGTCGTTTCATTCACGCAACCTCTTAATGCTTAATGCTACCTCACCAGATGGACGCACGCCTTGACTTGGCTGTGATTCTGAGGCGCGAGAGGTGCCTGGGGTGATGCATTCAGCCAGGAGCAGAGCCGTGTCGGGCCGCGCAGTCTCCTCGGGGAGGCCCCAGCCACGACGGGGTCCTTAGATCCCAGCTCAGCCTCCGTGCCTCGCGTCTGGCAGGTCTCGGGTACCTGGGCCTTTCAAGGACTGACCAGCGCCTCCTCTGCCCGCAGCCAGCAGCGCTCTAAATCGGAGATGCTGTCCCGGAAGAACTTCGCCGCTGGGGTGCCGGCCGTCTCCATGGACGAGCTCACGGCCTTTGCCGACTCCTACGGCCCGCGGTCCCGCAGGGCAGACGGCAACAAACAGGAGCTCCGAGGCGGCGGCCGCTTCGAGCGCTCGGAGGCGCGGGCGCACGGGGGCCTCTACCAGGACGGCTCGCTGGAGGAGTACTACGGGCCGCGGAGCCGCAGCCGGGAGCCCCTGAGCGACGCGGACCGCGGCTGGTCCTACAGCCCCGCGCGCCGGCGGCCGCCGGACGACGCGCACTTGCCGCGCCTGGTGAGCCGCACGCCGGGCACGGCGCCCAAGTACGACCACTCGTTCCGCGGGGCCGGGCTGGAGCGGCAGGTGCGGCCGGAGGGCGCCAGCCGCGGCGGCAGCCTCGAGACGCCGTCGAAGCTGAGCTCACAGCTCGGCCCTCGCAGCGCCTCCTACTACGCCTGGTCGCCGCCGGCCACCTACGAGGCGGGCGCGCCTCCGGGCGACGAGGAGGAGGACACGCCCGACGACACGTTGCCTCCCTACAGCGAGCTCGAGCTCAGCCGGGGCCCGTCCTACCGCGGCCGCGACCTGCCCTACCACAGCAACTCGGAGAAGAGGAGGAAGAAGGAGACACCCGCGAAGAAGACGGTGAGGCCCAGGCGGCCTCCCCGGGGGCCGGCGGGCACGATCGCCAACCAGGGGCCGCGGAGCTGGGGAGGAAGGGGAACAGAGCAGGAGGGCCCTGCCCTAGATGCGCAGGGGCCTGGGTGGAGAGAGCAGGCCCTCCTGCTTGGGGAATCCGGATGTTAGGCTGGTTTGTCCCCCACCTTCTTCTACCCAGGCAGGACCAGGTGAAGTAACTGGGCTTGGAGTCCGGAGCGTTGGAAAAAAGCAGAAATAGCAGATATGCAGGTGTAGCAGATTAGCATTAATGGCCAGCTTTAAGAAGCATTTAGCATCAGGGATTCTAGGGGTTCATTCCCACCACAGGCCTTTAGGTGGGTTTCTGAGCTCTGCATTCTGACGATCTATGCTCTGTGCATGCTTATGTGTGCATTCCTTCCTACCCGCTGCTCCCTTTAGGGTGAGGGTTTGTTCAGTTCAGTCGCTCAGTTGTGTCCGACTTTTTGCAACCCTATGAATCTCACTCAGCACGCCAGGCTTCCCTGTCCATCACCAACCCCCAGAGTTCACTCAGACTCACGTCCATCGAGTCAGTGATGCCATCCAGCCATCTCATCCTCGGTCGTCCCCTTCTCCTCCTGCCCCCAATCCCTCCCAGCATCAGAGTCCTTTCCAATGAGTCAACTCTTCGCATGAGGTGGCCAAAGTACTGGAGTTTCAGCTTTAGCATTAGTCCTTCCAAAGAAATCCCAGGGCTGATCTCCTTCAGAATGGGCTGGTTGGATCTCCTTGCAGTCCAAGGGACTCCCAAGAGTCTTCTCCAACACCACAGTTCAAAAACATCAATTCTTTGGCACTCAGCCTTCTTCACAGCCCAACTCTCACATCCATATGTGACCACTGGAAAAAACATAGCCTTGACTAGACGGACCTTTGTTGGCAAAGTAATGTCTCTGCTTTT
>SJYV01026128.1:17285-46331 GCA_006410875.1 Neotragus pygmaeus
GTTTTCTGAATGTTGAGCTTTAAGCCAACCTTTTCACTCTCCTCTTTCACTTTCATCAAGAGGCTTTTTAGTTCCTCTTCACTTTCTGCCATAAGGGTGGTGTCATCTGCATATCTGAGGTTATTGATATTTCTCCCAGCAATCTTGATTCCAGCTTGTGCTTCTTCCAACCCAGCGTTTCTCATAATGTACTCTACATAGAAGTTAAATAAGCAGGGTGACAATATACAGCCTTGACGTACTCCTTTTCCTATTTGGAACCCCCTGCTCCCTTTAGGGTGAGGGTTTAACTTGCATCAAATCCTGGAAGAGTCCACACTCCAGAGAAGGTCAGTAGCCTTTGGTATTTATGAAGGACAACTCACTTCTTTTTTTCCTTTGACTTTTTTTGAGTGTAAACTGTACTATGCCTGTATATGTGAAGGAAATCTTTCCGTCCCTGCCCAACTCATTTGTCTCTTGTGTAAGCGGCCTTATTTAGACTTGTTTTCTCTCTAAATGCCAAGAGCAGCCCAGTGAATCCTGCAGCCCCCCAATATGAGCTCTGAACCTCAGAGATTGTTGGGGGACGAATCACAGATCATTGTGGGTTTCCAGGGTGCCTCTGTGCTCCACAAGCCCTCTCCAAGCCTGGGTGCTATGCCCCCTCCTCAGTTACCCTGCCTCCCTCATGTTTTGTTTTTCTCATGGTTCCAAGCAGCACATTTGCTTTAGTGTATAATATGGGGAGAGAACATGAACATAAAAAGTTTCTGGCATGATTATTAACCCCTCCAAAACAAAACCTGCAGTGACCCAAGTATTATGAGAAGGAACTTTCAGCTGATGTCAGATTTACGGTGCACCATCCACACCAACTGTTGTGGAACCGTAAACATTTTAGTTATTCCTAAAGGGGTGAGAGGTTTTTCTGTGGTCATGGAACTAAGTTCTATGAGATGTGCGTTGGCTTCAGCACCAATTGAGGCTTAGGGGCAGTAGTCACAAGCTTAATGAAATGTCCTAAAAGTCAGAGTGTGAGGCTCTGTGAACAGGTGTGAATTCTTCCCAGGGAGCCATTTGTTGTGTTTCCTTAATCAGGCTTTTTTTGTTCTTTCCCCAGAGTGACTTTCCAACCAGGATGTCCCTTGTGGTCTGATGTTTGTTTTCAAAACAACTCTCTGAATGATGAGGAATTGCAAGACATGGGAACAAGACACAAATCCAAGAGCCAGCAGGCCCAGGACCTTCTTGGGCCACCACCTTGGAAGATTTGCTGATCTTTGCTTTGGCAGGGGATGGGGGCAGCCTTTAAGGGAGGCTGATTGCAAACCTCAGTGCCCATCTAACTAGTTTGAGAAACTTATCAAGAAAACTACAGGTGAACACATTCCCACACATGAAGTTTCTCACCCACAGAGTTCATTCTGCCCTGTCTCCTCCCTTAGCCAAACCAGGATTCCCTTTCCATTTCTGAAAGAGAGTTAGCTCCGGACTGCTAATCTCCAGATAATGCCTATGCTACAGTCTGCTTTTCCATACCTCCTGTGCTGTGCTTAGAAACAGAACCGATTACTACTATTAGAAGGCCTTCACCCACAGCGGAAGATAGCTTCAGGCAAAATACACCTTTTAGCCCCATCACTTCCCAGTCACTCGTCAATGACTGTTGTTACACTGAAATCAGGCCTGTGGTGAACTCAGTGACCATGACCTGCCGGACAATCACAGAAATGACTTCAATTTGCTGTTCCTAATGACAGTTCTTGGCTGGAACAAAACAAGAGCTGTCAAAGTGGTATTTCTTTTTCCATTCTGAGAACACGAACTGCTTTTTCTCTCTTGTCTTAGCGACGTGAGTCTTGGACATCAAGGGCTCTTCTCGTCCTCCCCTTTCCGGGACTGTCCACAGGTCGGTGCCACACACAGAGCCCCACGTCCCTCTGCACGGGGGGCTGATTAGGTTGTCATCAGGTGCATTTTGTGTCTAAAATACACATATGAAAGAGAAGAGGGGAAGAAAGGAGAAGAGAATAGTGCAAAAGAAAGAAAAATGAGAAAGAATCTGAGAAGAAAAGAATGTATGGTCTCACTTTGTGTTGAATATGGGCCATTTCCTCCACAGGCTCTGCTGGCTCTTCTGTGTGTTTTATACTTCATTTACCATGAGTTCTTCCTGCCCATCCCAGATTCATCATTCCAGGACACCTGAGTGTGGAGCAGGCATCCCTGGGCCTCACCAGGCTGCCGCTCTAGAGGCTCTTGGGAGATGAGGGATATTGCTTTCTCAGGAAGGAGCACTTCCTACTCCATGTGTGCATGCTAAGTCACTGCAGTTGTGTCTGACTCTTTGTGACCTCATAGGCTGTAGCCCACCAGGCTCCTCTGTCCATGGGATTCTCTAGGCAAGAATACTGGAGTGGGTTGTCATGCCCTCCTCCAGGGGATCTTCCCAACCCAGGGATCAAACCTGCTTCTCTTACGTCTCCTGCACTGGCAGGTGGGTTCTTTACCACTAGCACCACCTGGGAAACCCTTTTCTACTCCGACCCCTGCCTAAAGGATAGATTTTGCTTAAATCTCAAATCTAGGACTCTCTGGATTTCATAATTTGTATAGATTGGTAAAAAAAAAAAAAAGGCTACAAACTCTTCCCTTCTCATCAGAGGTGCCATCTATTTCTCAACCCCTTGAATTTGGGCTTGGCCATGTGATTTGATTTAGCCAGTGGCCTAATAACAGATATGATAGAAGCAGAAACTTGACAGATTCTTGTGCATGAGGAAATTGGTCCTTTCTTGCTGCTTTTGGGAACCTTGCATCACCACCAGGTAAATTAGCCTGGCTGGCCTGCTGCATGATGAAAGGGCCCAGTTACCCCCATCACTCTAACTGGCAGCCTATTAACTCTCAGCTGATTGCGAACATGAGTGATCCCAGCCAAAACCAAAAGAAGAATTGCCTAGCTGAGCCCAGCCCAAACTGCTGATTGCTACCCAAGGCATGAAAAGGTGGTTCACTCTTTAAATGTTCATTTTTCTTCAAGGAAAAAGCTTTTTTTTTTCCCCTTGTCTGAATATTTAAGCCCCCAAACCCTGACTCTGTCTAACCGTAGGTGAGTGCTGGTCTCTACCTTCTTTGACAGATGTTTGCCAAAGCTTTTCACCCCACACTCTTATGGTGGGATACTTGGTTAGGTCCAATCACTGGTAGACAGTGTTGTTTGGTCTCTGTATCCCTCTACTTCAGCAGGCTCCATCCTCTGTCTGTGGACCCATGGACAACTGCTGAAGAACGTTTCTTCCTCGGCATCTCTTTGGTCTTCTCCGGACCCACCTGACTGGGGCTAGGCCCTTTTCTCAGAGTACCATGGCACTGGTGTCCATTTAATTCATGGCATGTCCAAACCAGTTCTGTGTGTGCAGTGAAATCAGTGGCTGGGTGAGGGTCAGCAGGATGAGTTGGTATCATTGCTGGGGGTAGAACTGGCCTGCCAAAGCCCTTCATAATGGCCTTGGCCTGTATGAGTTGAACCAGGAGGACAATTCAGTCCACTGCTGGCACTTCCAAGGGCTGGAAGGCACAAGCCATAACCCTGGTGCTGAGTTTTTAGACTTGCTAGTGTCCTTGTCCTCTGCAAGCCTAGGTCTCATCTGTCTGTTTGGGCCCCATTTCCACTGGAAAAGATGATTAAAACACCAATTCTTAGTCACCAGCTTTGGATTTTAAATTGCTCAGGCAATTTTGGAGAATCTTGGGTAGCTGAAGTTATTATTTCTTTATACTGAGCACTGTGTCAGGCTATTCACCACCAAAGAGCCCCATAGCACCAGCTGCAGAGACCAAAAATACTGCTTTCGTTAGCCGGGGCCATGTATGATTTTGGTGAAGGGAGCCATGGGAAAGAATTATTAAAATCGGAAACCTGAAAGCAACAAAACTACCGACAGACAATAAAAAATACAAACATGATAACAGACTACTGAAGTAACATGGGTACATGGGACCAGGTTGTCCTCGGAAGGGCTGCATAAATCACTCAGACCTCCAGGTTTCTGGTCAAGAGAGAAAACCATCATTTCTGGGTATGTGGACAGGAGACAAGTCTGCCTGGACAAGTAAAGGCAAAGCTGGCCATCCTCAGCACCCTGGCTTTTCTCAGCACATCCTTCTGTTTCTTTTGCCCTGACTAGTCCTGTGTAGAAAGTGCTTACACATGTTAGCTTCCTTCCTTTATTTTATTGGGGTAAAAGATTAGGCTTGTGTAAGACAAGATCTCTGTCCATGCATGTGTGCATGCTCAGTCACTCAGGTCCAACTCTTTGCAACCTTATGGATTATAGCCCGCCAGGCTCCTCTGCCCTTGGGATGTCCCAGAAAAGAATACTGAAGTGGGTCACCATTTCCTCCTCCAGGGGATCTTCCTGACCCAGGGACTGAGCCTCATCTCCTGCGTCTCCTGCCAAAGTTGGATTCTTTACCACTGAGCCACCCGGAAAGCCCACTCTGTCCATGGGGCCCCTGCAACTGAATAGAGGAAACGAGAAATGCCCAAGAAAGAACTGGGAGATTTTATACATGTAATATGAAATACTGCTATGGATAAATTACAACAAACCCAGAGAATTAAAGTTTTTTTTTATTTAAATGGGTATATTTTGATATCTAAGTGTTGTGTGTATTTATCCATCCATCCTGTTTAAAGACATGCTCAGTGATCTGAAAAGCCAGTATTAAAAAATCTGAGCTGAAAGAGGTGAGTTAGAATGGGGAGGGGTGAGAGGCAGAGGGCTGAGTAGGATGATGCAGGAGCGCGTTTGCCTGTGAGTCACAGCTGAGTCAGGGACGTGTTGGATGAGGGTGCAAGGAGGCAGGTGGCAGGTAGATGAACTTCTCTGAACTTCTCTAGGCCATGCAGACTAATGAGGAAGCTGGGAGCATTTGCCATGGGCCTGGTGCTCATGGGGTGCTCTCCATCTGCTCCTCCAGGGGTTCAGCTCTGCGGCCATGGAGTGTTGCTGCCCACCTTCACTCACACAAGGACCACCTTGCAGAGTTGATGGTTCTCCCATCTCCCTTTCCACACCAGGCAGACTGTGCATGGGAAATGGCTGTCACTCTAGCCTAAGGAACACCTGGAACTAGCCACATCTGTAAACACTTCTAAATAGTCTGAAACACTTCATACAGGTAATCCAGTTAGACCTTAGGCAGCCTTTGAGAGAGGCTGAGGTCACTGATTGCATTGTAACCCACCCCCTCTTTCTTTATAGATGGAGAAATAAACCACTGCTGCCATTAGTGAAGTCAAAAACCTAACTGAGTCTTTTCTTTTGGATTAGCATTTTCCCAAATTGTCTAGCCGTATAAGTTACCTGATTGCTGTTAAAGATGAATTGTTGGGCCCTGCCCAGAAGATTGATAGGATGGGTCTGGAACTAGGATTTGTACTTTTAACATGTATTTCAGGAGAGTCCTGTGATCACATGTATTTGGAAAATCTTACACTAGATCATACCTCATCATGTGCCCCAAACACTTAGTCCTGAGGGTTCCTTGGGCTTCGAATATTTTTCTTCAGATGTCCTGGTGAGGTCGTTCATACTCTCTTGGGCCTGAAAGTGGCGAAGCCCCCAGCAGTCTCACTAGGATGGTGGTGACTGGCTTACCAGGGTCCAGGGGCAGAACTGTGCAAGGCAGAGGGAAAGGATGGCTAGGAGCCCACCCTAGGAGGCTGCTCCCAAGGCTTCCAGTCCTGGAATAGAGATCCTGTTGTGACGATTTCAGATCTGACAAGAATTGCAGGTAATTTTCTCATTCCCCTGATGTCATTCTGAGCAAAACTTAGATCATGAATAGAAATAAACAACACCTTTGGGGGAATGGCAAAAATAAATCATTTTCTGAAACATTCAAATCACAGCCTGACTGGTCAACACCTACTTCCTCCTTAAGACCCAAATTGAATGAACAAAAATAAAAATCTATGTTACATATCCTTCCAACATTAGATTTAAATGCTGCCACAATCTTACAGGGTTTTGAAATTGATTTATAGAATGTAGAGACCCAAATTCACCAAAATGGGGGCCAGGTACTTAAAAAAGTGCCTAGATTTTTCCTGCCCAGATCCTTCCTCCTTTTCACCTGGGAAACTGTTCAATGAAGCTCCAAGTAAGGGACTTTTAATGTGAGGATGGAGCAAGGATAGTGTGAGCTGCTTTAAGAGGGTGATAAGAATAAAGTCTGTATTATTTTTGTGGTGTAATACTGTTTACAAAACACTTTCACATGCATTATCTTATTTGACTCTCTCACAGTGACCTAGATCTATAATAAAGGCAGGGTGGATGTGCAGATCCCATCACACAAAAGGTAAAACTGAAACTGACAAAGGCTAAGTGATGTGCCTATTGTCAAATGACTTTTTAAATCATAGAGCCAGGTCTTCTGACTATCTCTCAAGGGTTCTTTCCAATTCCTACAATACTCGTGGGACTGGAATCAGCCCAACATCTGGGAGAAGAGTCCTGGCGGTGATGCTCACTCATGACATCACTGGAATGAACCTGTGGAGACAAGCACTGTGGGTTCTTCATCTTGCCAAGCATCGGTCCTTAAATGCTGCTGTGAGAGGAAGTCAGTTCTATTCAAGGAGGCTTTCATTAGCCATGCTGGAGTTGAGAAAAGGTTTTGATGAAAATGTGCTTTAGATTTTAGAATCCTTCCTGAGAAGGCATTTCTGAGCCAAATGAACAAATTCCTGTAGACTCAGAATTCCGAGGCTTGGGGTGACCTGCCTGGAATGAACAATCAGGCATCTTCACTGCATTTGGTGATTTTAGATAGAACTGAGAGTGGCCGGATATAGAGGGAGCCATTCGGCAGTTTAGTTTAAAGTTTTATTTCTTGGTGAGGCTGGATACAGGTCCATGTAGCCTGGCCCATTTCTTTGGGGAAGGCTAAAAGAGATACAGATAGCTTGTCTCTTACCTTGGCTTCCAAAAAAGTCACTCTATATTAACAAATGTATTAAGCACTATCCAGTGAGAATTTTCTTTGTGGGAATAAAGGAAAAGGGAAGAGAAGGAACTGCAGGCCAAGAAAGGTCGGAAAGCTGCCTCAGGGTGGTTGCCTGCCCAGCTGTTTTGTGCCTCGTCTGTGGCATCAAAACTGAAATGTTTGTATCACTGTTGCCCGTGACTTTTTTTCGGTATCAGACATTTAAAGTGAATTTGGTTGTAATGTTTAAATAAAGCATTGTCACCTACATTGGTTATCAAGAACTCATGATTTATCGTAACTATGTTTAATCATGATCAGTCATTAACTGATCTGAATAGATTAAAAAAAAACATACAATCCATGACCTCCTCAGATTTTAACTACTATAATGGAGAATGAATACTGTCGTACTAGAGGCAAGGACTGACCAAGTGTAGTGTATGTTTTTATAGATTTTAATAAGCTTTCTGTGGCCACTCTTACCACTCTGCACAGACATGAGGAGTAGGACAGATGATGGGACAATGGGAGGGTTCTTAGTTCATTTTCAAAAAGGGTCCAAGCATTTGCTGCTAGAAATGGCATTTGGGGAAGGGAAGAAGGAAACTGTCTTGGGAAGATTAAATTCTGAGGAGATTTGGAAAATTCCACAGCATAACAATTTAGAGAAGGCAACTTAAAACCTTTGTTAGCAAAGTGAAAGTTGAGTGTTAGTTGCTCAGTCAGGTCCAACTCTTTGTGACCCCATGGACTGTAGCCCGCCAGGCTCCTCTGCCCATGGAATTCTCCAGGCAAGAATACTCGAATGGGTTGCCATTCCCTTTTTCCAGGGGATCTTCCCAAACCAGTGATTGAACCAGGGTCTCCTGCACTGTAGGCAGATTTTTTTTTTTTTTAACCAGCTGAGCCACCAGGGAAGCCCTTTGTTAGCAAAATAAGTGATAATTACCCCTAGAGAACTCTTATCCTCTCTTCTTGGCCAGGCCCTCTCAAAGGAGTTCTATACTTTATGGTCCTGATTGAATGAAAATTCTGTCTTTGCTTAAAACATCTGGACTCAATTTTCTTCTTTTAATAGTTAACTAAAAATGTTTATATGTAGATTTAACTTAAAGATAGACACTAAAACAGTTTAACTCTGATTACCTCCTTTGAACTTTCTGCTATTTTATCCATTTTTAAATTTCTATCTTACCTTTCAGCTTTAAAATATGGTATTTGACTTATTAAGTGTTTGTTTAGAATTACCTACATCTTTCCTTTCGACATTTCAGATCTGCTTTTGAAATCTTCTCCCTTCTTTCTTTTATTTTTGTATTTATTTGTTTTTAAGTTTTTACAACAGTATAGTTGATTTACAATATTGTTTGTTGCAGCAAATTGCATCAGTTATACATATACATATACCTACTCTTTTTTTCCAGATTCTTTCCTATATACGCCATTATAAAGTACTGAGTAAGAGGTCCTTATTAGTTACCTATTTTATATATAGTAGTATGTATATGTCAGTCTCCATCTCCCATTTATACCTCTTCCCCTATATCCCCTGGTAACCACAAATATGTTTTATATATTTGTGACTCTGCTTCTTATACTCCTTTTTTGGAGAAGGCAATGGTACCCCACTCCAATACTCTTGCCTGGAAAATACCATGGATGGAGGAGCCTGGTAGGCTGCAGTCCATGGGGTCGAGAAGAGTTGGACATGACTGAGCGACTTCATTTTCACTTTTTGCTTTCATGCACTGGAGAAGGAAATGACAGCCCACTCCAGTGTTCTTGCCTGGAGAATCTCAGGGACGGGGGAGCCTGGTGGGCTGCCGTCTATGGGGTCGCACAGAGTCGGACACGACTGAAGCGGCTTAGCAGCAGCAGTAGCAGCATACTTCTTTTTAAGATCCCACATATAAGCAATATCATATAATATTTGTCTCTGTCTTAATTCATTCAGTATGACAATTTCTAGGTCCATCCATGTTCCTGCAAATAGCATTATTTCCTTCTTTTCTCATTGTATATAGGTACTANAGCAGCATACTTCTTTTTAAGATCCCACATATAAGCAATATCATATAATATTTGTCTCTGTCTTAATTCATTCAGTATGACAATTTCTAGGTCCATCCATGTTCCTGCAAATAGCATTATTTCCTTCTTTTCTCATTGTATATAGGTACTACATCTTTATCCATTCCTCTGTTAATAGACATTTAATTGTTGCCATGTCTTGGCTGTTGGAAATGGTGCTGCAATGAATATTGGGGTGCATGCATCTCGTTGAATTACGGCTTTCTCCGGGTATATACCTAGGAGTGACATTTCTGGGTCATATGGGAGTTCCACGTTTATTTTTTTAAGGAGCCTCCATACTGTTCTCCATAGTGGCTGTGACAATTTACATTCCCAACAATAGTGTAAGAGTCTTCTCCCTTCTTTCTGAAGAAAGTTTTCTCTAGTAATGGTCTACTGGTAGGATATCCTGTCAGTTTGTATTTGTTTAAAACAAAATCTTTACTTCATTCTTGTTCTTGAAAGATAATTTCACTAAGTATACAAGTTTAAATCAATAGTTATTTTCTCTCAGTGCACTGAAGATATTATTCTACTGCCTTCTGGTTTTTGTTGTTGATTTGAGAAGGCAGTTACCAATCTAATTATCCTTCTTTCATAAATAATCAGTCTTGTCTCTCTGGTTATTTTTAAGATTTTCTTGTTTCTAGTGGTTTTTGGCCTAATCAACATGTGACTGACTGTGGATTTCTTTTTACTTATTCACATTAGAATGTGTTGTGCTTTCTGAATCTGTGGATTTTTCATTAATTATGAAAAACTCTCAGGCATTAATATGTCAACTATTTCTTCTCCCCTTTATCTCTCTTTTGAGAATTCTGATTGAATGTTTATTAGACCTTTTCATTCTGTTCTACATACTTTTAAATTGATCTTTTGTATTTTTCATCTTCATCATTCTGTGCTCTCTTCTGGGTAATTCCTTCAAGTTTATCTTCCATTTCACAATTTTTCTCTCTGGTTTCCTCTAATCTCCTTCCTTTGAGTTTTGATTTTAATTAATAAATTTCTGTAAGGTATTCATTAAAAAAAATTCAATTTAGTTCTTTTTCAAATCACTATAGTCATTGGTAATAGTGTTTTGCTCTTACTGCTATACAATTTCCTCTTATTTCTTTGAATATATTAAATGTACTAATTTTATACTTTATCCCCAGTAATTCCAATATCTGCAGTTTTTATGGGTCTGCTCATTCTCACTTGTGGTTTCTTATCTCCTTATATGTTTTGTAGTTTTTGATTGTGAATTCATGTTTGGTAAAATGTCACCTTATATTGATGCCAGTCAAGAAAAACATTTCTTGCTCCTTCTCCTTACCTGTCCTGTTCTCTCCATAGTAACTCCACATCTATATACATATACACAGTAGCCCTGGAGGATCCAAAAGGAATAAGTGATTGAGGGAAGAAGGAACGGAAGTGCTAAGTGGGAACATCTAGACAGTATATGCCTTTCTCTCTAATGCAAACTTCTAGAGTGAAATGATCCTACAATAGGGGAGAGCAAGAAGTCTTAACTTTACAAATTGTCCAGTTTGATCATTATAAAAGAATCATCATTTGAATTACAGAACTAAAACTGTTTGGGTGAGTTGAAGGTGAATGGAATGCCATGTATTATTCAAGAGTGACCAAAGAAAAGTATGGATCTAGATTTCATTCATGAAGCAAGGAAGGGCTTGGCCCATAGGATTAGAATTAAGCAATTGTGGGGGTAAAAATCAACTATTTAATGTTTTAACCCTACTGATTTCCATTTGCTTCATGTGAGAGTCATATTTTTAAAAAATCTTTATTAATTTTTCATTTATTTGTGGTTGTGCTGGATCTTCATTGCTTTGCGGACTTTTCTCTAGCTGTGGTGAGCAGGAGCTATTCTATACTTGCGCTGCATGGCCTTCTCATTGCCATGGCTTCTCTTGTTGTTGAACACGGGCTCTGGGGTGCACAGGCTTCCGTAGTCGTGGCACAGGGTCTCAGTAGCCATGGCTCCCAGGCTCTAGAGCACAGGCTCAATAGTTGTGGCACATGGGCCTGGTTGCTCTGTGGCATGTGGGATCTTCCCGGATCAGGGATTAAAGCCCTGTCTCCTGCCTTGGCAGGTGGATTTTTCACCAGTGAGCCACCAGAAAAGCCCCAAAGTCATATTTTTAAATACATTCAATTCAAGAACAAAGAAGTACGCTGATTTCAGTCTCTGAAAAAAACTCTTGGCAGGTAATAATACTCATCATACCATTTACGTGAGTTATATTTTCTGCTGAATTGGTCTTAAGCATTTCCTGAGTGTTTATCAGGTGGCCTGAAATGACTCACCAAATAAAGCAGGAGGTGTAGAGGCAGCTAGCAAGTTACTCAAACAAGGGGGAGCGAGTTAGCCTGATACGCCATCTAGTGGCACACATCTAAAGGAGCGTCTCAGGTGCTAACTTCAGGACTCAAGGTAGAATTGATGCCTTTATTTTTTTTTGGCGGCGGGGGGCAGAGGGGGGGTAATTTATTTATTTATTGCTTTAAAAATTTTTTAATTTTACTTTACAATACTGTATCGGTTTTGCCATACATTGACATGAATCCGCCACAGGTGTACATGAGTTCCCAATCCTGAACCCCCCTCCCACCTCTCTAAACTGTGGTGTTGGAGAAGACTCTTGAGAGTCCGCTGGACTGCAAGGAGAGTCATCCAGTCNTGCCATACATTGACATGAATCCGCCACAGGTGTACATGAGTTCCCAATCCTGAACCCCCCTCCCACCTCTCTAAACTGTGGTGTTGGAGAAGACTCTTGAGAGTCCGCTGGACTGCAAGGAGAGTCATCCAGTCAATCCTAAAGGAAACCAGTCCTGAGTATTCATTGGAAGGACTGACGCTGAAGCTGAAACTTCAATACTTTGGCCACCTGATGCGAAGAACCAACTCGTTGGAAAAGACCCTGATGCTGGGAAAGATAGAAGGCGGGAGAAGAAGGGGATGACAGAGGACGAGATGGTTGGATGGCATCACCGACGCGATGGACATGAATTTGAGTAAGTTCCGGGAGTTGGTGATGGACAGGGAAGCCTGGTGTGCTGCAGTCCATGGGGTCACAAACAGTCGGACACGACTGAGCGGCTGACCTGTGCCTCATGTTGTCTAAGAGATGTATTCTTAAAACACTGTGTATGAATTCACTTTTAGCAAATCAAACTAAGTGCATTAGGAGTTCTTTATGTAGAAGTGATAAGTCCTTGTATATGTTTTGCAAGTTTAGATCTTGCCATGTTATTTTCAGGGCAGACATCTGTGGCTACAGAGTTATAGTGAAGTCAGTTTACCATTAGCAAGCAAAAATTATATCATTGAACTGTGCAACCAAAGGATCTAAATAGTCTATTCCCTGGCTTTTGGCTGAAAATAATTTGTATCAATATTTCTCTCTCTCTCTTTTCTTTGCTTGTTCACTTGCTCTCTCTCTATTTGCTGTCTCTAAAAAATAAGTGGAAAAAATTCCATAGGCTCTTACATGAAAACATTTTTTATAAAAAGCAATTCTTGCTCTCAAGACATGTTTTCTTGTATTTTGTTTACATATCTGTGAAGCAGCTTAGCACCAATGTTTTCTTGGCTTGTTCTGGTTTTTCATGAAGTTGTTGAGTCTCCAGTAGAGCAAAACCAGAAAGAGAGAGAGAGAGATGCCAACTTCTATTTAGCACTGTTCTTATAAAAGCCCTTTGTTCAACTGAATGAATCCATTTACAATGGACATTACTGCCACTCCTTCTCCCCCATAACCTCTATGGTCCAGGCAACTGGATTTTCTTATTCCATCATGCCAGGGAGACAGACACTGAAGTTTTAGTTGAAGTCACTTTTCTTTTGCAGAAGTATTAGTTAAAAAAAATCTTCTGGCGGAAAATAACAGAAAGCCATCTCAGACTAGCTTCAGGTAAAAAAAGGAAGAGAGGGAGGCTGTTTATCAGAAAGACCCTGGGAAAGATCATGGGATGGAAGAAGAGCTGTAGGAACTGTGGGTAAATCTGCATTGTGATGTATTCAGATTCTCTCTCCATCTATCACTCACATCTATTTGACTTTTTATGTCTATACTTTCCCCATTGAGGACAGACTTCTCTACAAGGCAGGAATATATCCAAAAGCAATTCAGGAGTTACAGTTTTTCAGCTCATGTGGCCCCAGAGAGATGAAGGGCCTTCCTCCTGGGAACGATGCTGGGCTTGACTAAACCATCTTGAGTCATGTGCCCATGTCTGAGCTCATCCTTGCGGCCAGAGAGAGGGCAAGTCCATTTTTGACTAGAAAGTTGAGATTTGGTGATGGACTGGATCATGGGATAAGAATATTTCTCCAAAGGAAAGAAGACGGTGTTATTAACAGAAGTGGAAAAAGGGATGTGGGGCAGACCGGACATCAGAATGACAGGCATCCATTACTGCATCCTGGAAGTTTCTTCTATAGTCATGAAAGTGAAAGTGAAGTTTTTCAGTCGTGTCCGACTCTTTGCGACCCTGTGGACTGTAGCCCACCAAGCTCCTCTGTCCATGGGATTCTCCAGGCAAGAATACTGGAGTGGGTTGCCATTTCCTTCTCCAGGGGATCTTCCCAACCCAGGGATTGAACCCAGGTCTCCTGCATTGCGGGCAGATGCTTTAACCTCTGAGCCACCAGGGTCTATAGTCATGGAGCCTTGAAAACCCCTCAGGTGTAACGTCCTATGCAGGGCACTAGGAAGGCTGTTTCCAATTCAGTGAGAATCCCGCCAGAGCCTTCCACATACTGGTGTATCTCCTTGGTTACTCTCTACTCATTCTAAATTCAGAAATCTGTCTCTGGGTCACTGCCTTAGTGAAGATATTTCCTCTCTGTCCTGAGTTAGTCTAATATTCCCTCTTTGTTCTTTCCTGCTTCCAGTGTTGTCCCCTAATAATTCACCTTCTACTTTGCTGTCAGAAATTTTAGCTAGTTTCAAGAGAAATACTTGATGATGGGCAAAATGCCTTCTCTCCTCTCCAAGTTCCACAGAGCTGAGGAATTCTAGTCTCTCTGTGCACTTTCTTTTGTGTACCAGCAGGAAAGGAGAACTAACTGGATTGCTGAGAAACCCTGAAGCTCACTGCGCCACAATTTATGCATGAAGGTAAGTGTTCATGGACCACACACTCTTTTCTGGTCCCACTTCCTCTTCCGTTTCCTGTTCTCAAGATGCGCAGCACCTCTGAGCTTCCCTCCCCCGTGCCGGGGCAGCACATGTGGGCAGAGTCAGCACCAGGCATGTCCACCTCAGAGCATGGCTGTGTTCTCTCACACGCTCTCTCACATTTGTCCCTCAGAGCCCTCATTTGACTTCTACCCCTTCTGGGTACAGGTAAACAGGGTTGTGCCTCTCCAAACTTCTAAGGCTGCTAAGATATTTGCTGATATTTGTACAGCTATAGAAAATTTATTGAGCATGTTATCTATACAAACAACTTTTACATTATGTAACTTTAAATATATCTTTTCAAAAAATGTATTGCTTCCAAGCCACCAATATCTCACACCATAGATTTGCACTTCTTTTCTATTCCAGCATTTGATACAGAAATTGAAACAGAATACTGAACCAAGTGTTAACAGATTTAAAGCAGCAGGTTCTTGAGGGGAAAATCCATTTATTGAGTGATGTTGCCTCAAGAAAAGTGAATGCCATGTCCAAGATCTCCCCATGAGGAGAACTTGGAGAGCACCCATAGAGATTCTTCAGATTTAAATAAGTCCATTGAACAAAGGTAAGTTTTCACAGTGATCCAAACTCTCATCACTCAGAGCAGGCCATGGGCATTTTCAAAAGGAAACCTCTTCTCCAGGTGTTTGAGGGCTCTTGTGTCTAGTTTCAGTGCTTCAGAAGGAAACATCTTCAAGAGCTGCCAAACAGCTCTTCATCACAGCAAATGTATCTCTCATTCCAAGAAACATCAACACATGTTTTTCTCTCAAGGAAATTTGAAACCCCCCCCCGCAAAAAAGTTTTAAATTCTTGACTTAAGGAGACCAGGGTTTGTTTTTATGTATATAAAGCTGCCAAATGCTCCTCAGAGTATTAAAAACAATAAAAAGCCAGTCTACCCAAAGACTCTCACTGTAGGAATTTAAAGGATAAAAAGGAGCTAGTCCACTCTGGCTTGTAGTGGAAGGCAGCCTGATAGCAGGCAGTGCTGGGAGGGTAGGGTGCTGGGCACTGGGCTGTGTGCCAGCAACTGGTGGGCACCAGAGCCCCCAGATCCAGGCCAAAAAAATAAATTAGCCAACATAGTTCATCCAAGAGGGAGAGCCCAAACACTCTCACACAAGCCATATTACACCTTGATAATGACCCTCAGTTACAAAAGTCCAGATATGCAAATATTTCCTAATCCAAAAACTAAAATAAATAGTTCAGTTAAAACCAAGATACCTGGCAAGATCAAAGTCTGACTTTGTCACTCCCTGCTCATAACTTTTCTGGCTCTCCGCAGTCTTCTTGGCATAAGGTCAAGTGTCTTAGGAAGTAACCAAGGCTCTGTGATCCAACCTTTTCCTGCCATTGTGGCTTCACTGCCAGTTTCTACTTAGACTTCTCGTTTTTCTTTATCTTTGCTGTGCTCTCATATGCAGAATCGTTTGTAGGACTCAAATACACTGCATTTCTTTGCATCTTTGTATAGATGCTTTGCATCTTTATTATAGAATGCCTTCTTCCTCTTCCTTGGGCACCTCCTTACACACATTTTAAGATTCATTTTGGTTGTCACATCCTCTAGGAATCCTTGCTCTCGTCATGCTGAGCTAAGAGCCCCAGATCCAAGCTTTTCTGGCAGTGTTCATCCTGTCACTGCAATCAACGTGAATTCAAAATGATTCCTTTTTGTTCCTGTCCACCCACTGAAATGCAAGTTTTTTTAAAGTATGCTTTTCCTGTCTCCTTCAAATCATCCTGGTATGTGGTACACAATAAATTTACCAATGTTAGTTGAACTAAACCAGAGTGAGCTCATGTTATGATATTCTGAAAGCTCTGAATGCAGAAAGGCTGGAAAGCAGTTACTCTCATGCTGGTTGAATATGCCCAAACCTTTCCATATCCAGGTCACAGCTCAGCCAGGGCAGATGATCTCAGTCACCTTGAGGCATTCCTCATAGCCATATGCTAAAACAGGTTTGAAAATTTCTGAAAGGGACTTGCCAAAAAACTAGTCTCTTTCTCGGTGACATGTAAACCTAGAGATGTTACGAGGGCAGGAGATGGGGCTTGTGTTCACCTATAAGCCATGGGTGACAGGCCAAATATTTTGGAAGCAGAAACACCTGATGCTATATATTGGCTGCCAACCTCAGCTTTTCACTCCAATTGAGGATTTATATCCATGGAGGATTCTTCATGCTATTGTGACTGAGACATGAAAGAAGCAGCCAGTCTCCAGGCCACAAGATGTTGTGTGTGTCTCTATCAGCACCTAGACCATTCATTACTATCCCCAAGCTCATGAGAACCACGGAAGATTATAAGCTGTGTATCCAAGACAGAAACAGCAGGGTTGGACAACTCAGGAGGCCTGGAAGACATCCTGTCCAGGTTGCGGGGAAGATGAAGCCTGAGCTGCTAGAGAAAGCTGCTCAGTCACTGACTGGCTCTAGGTCTGCTCCCTTCCTCTCCACTGTATCTGAGCCTCAGTTTCTTTTAGTTTGAAAGGCAACAAATCAGTGTGTTATGTAGAATATATCAATGGTATGAGCACCCCTTAACCTTTTTCTCTTTCAATCTACACCAAATTCTGAACAGCCCAGCTCAGTGTCTGCAACTTGTGCTATAAAACAAAGTAATGAGTGAGGCATTCCCTGGTGGCTCATATGGTAAAGAATCTGCCTGCAATGCAGGAGATTCAGGTTCAATTCCTGGGTCAGGAAGATCTTCTGGAGAAAGAAATGGCAACTCACCCCAGTATTCTTGCCTGGAGAATTCCACGCAAAGAGGAGCCTGGAAGGCTACAGTCCATGGGATTGCAAAGAGTCAGACACGACCGAGAGACTGAGCAAAGGCAGAACCCAGAGAACCCTGGCCTGGCCTGGTGGGCTCATGTGGAATGAGCAGAGTCTGGGAGAAAAGACAGTAAAAAAATGGTCAAGATGAGCCAGGAGATTTTGGAGAGGGGAAAAAGGGTTATAGGTTATTAAAAGATATTGAATACAGTTCCCAGTGTTATACAGTAGACACTTGCTGTTCATCTATTTTATATAGAGTATGGCTCAGACAGTAAAGCGTCTGTCTACAATGCGGGAGACCCAGGTTCTATCCCTGGGTCGGGAAGATCCCCTGGAGAAGGAAATGGCAATCCACTCCAGTACTATTGCCTGAAAAATCCCATGGACAGAGGAGCTTGGTCGCAAAGAGTCAGACACGACTGAGCGACTTCACTCACTAGTGTATACTTGTTAATCCCAGACTCCTAATTTANCTGGAGAAGGAAATGGCAATCCACTCCAGTACTATTGCCTGAAAAATCCCATGGACAGAGGAGCTTGGTCGCAAAGAGTCAGACACGACTGAGCGACTTCACTCACTAGTGTATACTTGTTAATCCCAGACTCCTAATTTAGCCCTTCACTTCCCTTCCTCTTTGGTGATTATAGTGTTATTTTCTATTTCAGAAACTATTTGGATGACACAAATATGCTCTCTGAGACTGATGAGTCCAAGCAACCCTGGGAGAGAGTCAGAGAAGAAGATACAAAAGAAAACTCTTGCTGGTCCTCAGTTTTTGTGTCTTAGAAACCCAGTTTTGTGGACTGGAGAAGGATCATAGAAGATCCTAAAACTTTCTCTCTTTTCTGAGTCAAGCCTCTGATATTATCAGAAACCAGGCCTTGAATACAGAAAACAAACTGCCTGGGCCTAGGGGCAAAAGCAGCCTTAGTTCAGGATGAGGGACATAAGGGAAGAGAACCAGCAAGAAAAATGTGGTATCATAAGTGGCACCTGCTGTCCAGGGAGACTGATTCTGGGTGGGCAGCTCTTTTGCTTTTGATTCTTTGAATAAGAAGCTTTGAATAAGCTGCTGCTGCTAAGTCGCGTCAGTCATGTCTGACTCTTANCAAGAAAAATGTGGTATCATAAGTGGCACCTGCTGTCCAGGGAGACTGATTCTGGGTGGGCAGCTCTTTTGCTTTTGATTCTTTGAATAAGAAGCTTTGAATAAGCTGCTGCTGCTAAGTCGCGTCAGTCATGTCTGACTCTTAGTGACCCCATGGACTGCAGCCTACCAGGCTCCTCTGTCCCTGGGATTCTCCAGGCAAGAATACTGGAGTGGGTTGCCATTGCCTTCTCCGTTGGAATAAGCAGCATTGTTCAAAAGCTGCTCACCATTAGCTACGGATAAAGAAGCTATTTGAAGAAGTTCTTGGTTAACTTTTGTGATAGTTCTGGAGCACCCAATGACTACAAGACTGATGTGGGTCAGGAGAAAGGGAGCAGGGTTTATGCCAAGTCATAAGTGCAGCTGACAGGAACCTAACAAACTCACAGGACATGAAACACCTGGGCACTTGCCAATTAGCTTGCATTGGACACATGGAGTCTGAACTCCCACTAGTCCTAGATTGTACACCCCTTCCCCACCACCACAAGCCATCACCTCCAATTGCTAAGGATAGAAGGTGGCCAAATAGATCAGACAAAGCTATGAAGCTTCATTTCTGATTTTTGATCTATTTTAGATGTGTTCCATCTATTAAAAAAATTTTTTTTGGTCACATTGCGCAGCTTGAGCTATCTTAGTTCCCCATCCAGGTTGAGTCTGGGCCACCACAGTGAAAGCACTGAGTCCTAACCAGTGGCTTCCAGGGAATTCCCTCCACCTATATAGTTTTTTGGAAGATTTCTTTGGTGTATTGCCTTCAAAAAAATCAGAGTTAACTATTACTACAAAGTATAATAAAGAAGGTAGGAAATTAGAAAAGAAGCAATTTTTTTTACATTCCCTTAGAGATAAACTGGGAGTTTTAACATAGGAGTAAAAATAACTTAGCACTAACCACATCAACCCTAAAACAAAAGTCCTGCCTTTTCACCTGCTTTTTCTACCTGTGTTGATGGCCTCATCTATCCCAGTTAGTTAAGCTGAGTCCTAGGAGATCATCACAGACCTCTCACTCTTCTACCCTAGCACGGGGGTGAAGTCCAGGTCCAGAGTCAGACTTCTTGGATTCAAATCCCATCCTTGCTGTTTTCTAACTCTTTGGATTTAGGCAAGTTATGGAGACCAACATCTTCCCTGAGCCAGATACCAGACTGATGCCTATGCAGTCCATGACTATAGGACTACAGGGGCACTCACGGCACACTATTGACATCTCATCCATCAAAACCCTTCAAGCTTTGTCATCTGTGCTGTTAGCTTTGCTCTCCATAGATCACTTTTCACATGGAGGCTTCAAAAGATCTAGGCATATGGGCCTCCTTTTGGTTTCTTGAACCATCTTATTCTTGACTTTTCTTCGTTTTTAATATCTCAGCTTGAATGTCCTTTCTTTGGAGAAGTCTTTGCAGTCAGCCTGTCAACCTAATTCCTTTCATGGAACATAGTATCACCTAATCAACTTGAGTATTTATTGGTTACTTCTTAATGCTGTCTCTTCTCCAATAGGAGAGAATGTAAACTGACATGGAATATAAGCTTCATGAGGACAGGAATCTTATATTTTGTTCATTTATGACTGGAGTCCAACACCTCTCTGGGAATTGTGTCCTGGGCAAATATTTTTTTAAAGAATTAATATAAAAACACTGAATCGTAAGTGAAGTGAAGTGAAACTTGCTCAGTCATGTCCAACTCTTTGCAATACTATGGACTGTATAGTCCATGGAATTCTCCAGGCCAGAATACTGGAGTGGGTAGCCTTTCCCTTTTCTAGGGGGTCTTCCCAACCCAGGGATCGAACCCAGGTCCCCCACATTGCATGCAGATTCTTTACCAGCTGAGCTACATGGGAAGTCTAAGAATACTGGATTGGGTAGTCTATCCCTACTCTAGGGGGATCTTCCCAACCCAGGAATCAAACTGGGGTTTCCTTCATTGCAAGCTGATTCTTTACCAACTGAGCTATCAGGGAAGCCCAGAACCATAAGGATGATTCTATTTAAAACACACACTTGATGATATTCCCTTTAACTGTCCTATTCTGCCTAGGGATAGAGCACTCAAATAAAAGAACCAGAAAATATTAACATTATTGTTAATACAGATCTCATTTCATAGATGAGAAACCTGAGGCTTGTCTTTTTTGTAGATAGCTGTCCAGAGCAGCTCAGCAGTAAAGAATCTACCTGCCAATGCAAGAGACATGGGTTCAGTCTCTGGGTCATGAAGATCCTCTGGAGAAGGAAATGGCTACCCACTCCAGTATTCTCACCTGCAAAATTCCATGGACAGAGGAGCCTGGTGGGCTACAGTCTATGGGATTGCAAAAGAGTTAGACACGACTTAGTGATTAAATAACAATAACAGTCCAGAGCCACACAGCTTATTAAGAGTCAATTGATTCGTGGATTCCCTTAAAAATATACCTGTATCCTAAACCAGGTCCTGTGAATGTGACTTTATTTGGAAAAAGAATCTCTGTAGATGTAATGAAGTTAAGGGTCTCAGGATGAGATTATCCTGAATTATCTCAGTAGGCTCTAAACCCAATGACAAATGTAAGAGACAGAAGAGAAGATGCTGAAAGACAGAAATGAAGTCCATCTGAAGAAGGAGGAAGAGATTGGAGCTGCACATCCAAAAGCCGATGAACACTTAGAGTCATCAGAAACCAAAGGGTCAGGGAAAGGTTCTTCCTTAGAGCCGTCAGAGACAGCACACCCTGTAGACAGATTGACTTCCAATTTCTGGCCTTCAGAACTAGGAGAGAGTAAACTTCTGTTTTTTCCAGCCTTCAAATTTGTGATAGGGTATTACTGCAGCCATGAAAAATTAACACAGGGGAGTGGCATGGCAAGGAACCACCAGCCCTACTTCTTAACCAGTGTACTTTCCATGAGCACCTAGTTCCCCAGGTGACTATGAGTAATTACAATATAATCAAGTTCCAGATGACAACCCAACCATTAGCCCTCAAGTCTAAAGACACAGATCTCAATCCCAGACAAAACTCCAAAAGCTGAAACCTAAACAGGGAACGTCTGAATTCTGAATCCAGGGAAAGTGGCCTTTTAAACCATGAAGGGAGGGAAACTCTGGGCTCTAAAAGTGTCCTGCCACTCAGTCATTGACGGACAGGCCTTGTTTCTCCTGGGACCACACTTCTCCCTGACCTCCATTCCAAGAATGGAAGCATCAACATTTTGCTCAGGTCCACCACCAGTACACAGCCCATCTCTGCACAATTATGCTGTGCCGGGAGCCAGCGTGAGGAACTCCGCCCATGGCAAAGGTCATGAGGAAGGAGGCTTCGGCATACGCAAAGGTGTGATCAAGCCTCAGGAAACCCCCTGTTCCCGAGCATCTACCCCAAAACCAGAGTACTTTACGGGGGGGGGGGCTCTCCCCCATAACCATTTCTCTCGGAGAAAGGAGTAAACGTGCAGCTCCAAGGCAATAAAAATTCCTGGGCATGACAAGAGTGATTCAACTTACAAACTCTGAAGGTTATCTAGCCTGCCTGTCTGTATATGTTCGTTTGGCCACAACAGCCCCCCAACCATGAGAGGCACAAGATGTTTTAGACTTACTAAGGCAAATTCTTTTGGGAAGTTAGAAATTATTAGTATAGTGGGTTGGTTAGGAATTATATTGGTGAAGGGTTTTTTCATTTGTTATGTCAATAATTGCTGCTAATTCCCTGTCCTGGGTGGGACAAGGGTGTCTCAGGTCAAACCTCTTTGCTGACTCGGACTAGCTTGTGTGACAGGATTATCCATACTCCTGCCACTATGATTGTTTACTACCTCTCAACCATAAACAGCACAGAGAATTTTGGAGTATTTTGAGAGTCTTAATTAGCTTAGGTCTTTTCTCATGTTGAGTCAATGATTGGTGCCAGGTGCCAGGTCTTCATATCCTTAGGCACCTGGGAGTATATTAATCAATGTATTTGGAATATAGAAAAGGAAATATAGTAGTTTTTGATGTTAGCAATATTAGACTTTTTGAGTTAATGAATTTTCTCTTTTGTAATAGATCACTGTACTTTGTTATAAGTCACTGTGTCCTTGCTATGTAAAAATGTAACTTTATCACTATCTTAAGACTAAGTAGATCTTAAAGGGAATATTGGTGAAAGGATTTTTATTTGTTGGGCTGATGTTTGCTGCTAAATATCCATATTCTCTGTCTTTATAATGAATATAACTAGCATATAGGAAAAATAAGTATTAACCTTTTAAGCATATAGGAGAAATAAGTATTAACCTTTAAGATTAATCATGTTAACCTTGGGTTAAATAAATTCCTTTCTTAATTGTAACTCACTACACCCTCACCCTATAGGAATGCAACTTTATTTGGAGGGTGGTGCCTGGTTTAAGAAAAAACAACCTTGGAAAAAATAAGTTTTTTGGTTATCAGAAAGAAAGGGTCATAAATGTCAGGGAGCCTCATGGCCAGATGATGTAAAATCCCTAAGAACTTTTTTTATGTAAAGCACCTGATTTTAATAAAGGTCAGGACAGCTCACCCCCGCGTGACTCTGTATTCATCCCTATATGTAACAAAAGGTATATAAGGAAACCTGAAAAATAAAGATATGGGATCAGTTCCTGGAAAGACCGACTCTCCCATGTCGTCCTTTCTTACTCCCCATTTTTCTGGCTGAATTCCCATCTGGAGCATAGATGCTATTCCATGTGAACCAAGTTATTCAGCCACTTTTTCTCCACTAATTTTCCTACTACACTATCCGTTTCTAATCTCTCTATATATCTGTAATTAAATATGTATTTTTCCAAGGACGCCGACTCCATCTCCACCTTCGAACCCTGGATCCACCGGGGCTGGACCCCGGCAATGCTGAGCAGAGGTTCCTCTTTCAAGAGTCTTCTCCATACTTGAAAACGCCTGTCCCACTCTTTGCAACCCCATGGACTGCAGCATGCCAGGCTTCCCTGTCCTTCACTATCTCTTGGAGCTTGCTCAAATTTAAATCCATTGAGTTAGTGATGATTTGGCTATCTATGCATCTCATCCTCTGCTGCCCCCTTCTTCTTTTGCCTTCAGTCTTTCCCAGCATCAGAGTCTTTTCCAGTGAGTTGGCTCTTCACATTAAGTGGCCAAAGTATTGGAGTTTCAGCTTCAGCAGCAGTTCTTTCAATGAATTTCAGGGTTGATTTCCTTTAGGATTGACTGGGTTCATCTCCTTCCAGTGCCAAGGGACTCTCAAGAGCCTATATTGTGAGTTTAAATGACATGGGTTTCTTATTAAATATGCAGATTCTAATTCAGTAGGTCTTGCTGGGACCTGGGATTCTGCATTCTAATAGGCTACCAGGTCACACTAATGGTGTCAGATTTTGAATGGTCCAGAGTGTTGAGACCTAACAGAAGCCATGACAAGCTTCAAGGACTAAAGTAAGAAAAAGTTACAATTACGGGAAAAGTTGGGTCACTGCCCAGAAGGGGCTGAGATCATCATTCCCCCGACCNTGTTCTTGCCTGGAGAATCCCAGGGACAGAGGAGCCTGTTGGGCTTCTGTCTATGGGGTCGCACAGAGTGGGACACGACTTGTGCAACTTAGCAGCAAAGTATACAATGAATCCTGCTTTGTTTTCCTTCCATAGTTCCTTTTTTCCCCCTCATTCAACATATAACCCTAACTTTGCATGCTTTGTTTTCTTCCATTGTTGTCTTTTTTTCTCATTCAATGTATATTAACTTCAACTGTGCACTGAACACAACATTATATAGCAATAATATAGAAAAAAAAAAAAACCCAACCATCCTTTCTTAGGGATGTAACCTTCTAGGTGATGGAGAATAAGAAATAAAATATCATAAGTGTTACATTGTATATTAGTAGTTTTCAAGTGCTTTGGAACTAAAAAAGTTAAAAGGAACAGAGAATGTGAGAAGAAATTTTTAACTTTAAATAGAAGGGTTAGAGCAGATCTTACTGAGAAAATGTCCTTTGAGCAAAAATGTGAAGATCATTTTAGAGAGAAGAGCCACTGAAAAGGTTCTGAGGTCAAGCTGAGGTAGGCAAACAAGGAGACCAATGGAGCTGGACTGGAGTGAGCAAGCTGGGTTGGATGGAGTAGGAGGCGAGGTCAGAGAGTAAGCGGAGTACTGCATATAGAACCACTGTGAAGGTTTTGACTTTTGTTCTAAGTGAATCAGGCAACTATTGGGGGTCTTTGAATAGGAAATTGAAATAATTTGAATTTTGTTTAAGAGGAATTATCACTTTGTTAAAGACTTTGTTTTGTTGCTCTGTTAAAGACTTTACAGGGACCAGAAAGGAAGCAAGCAGACTGGTTAGGAGCCTGTTGCAATGACCCAGAAAGGAGCCAATGACTTGGGCCAGAGGAGTGGCAGCGGAAGAATTGTTAAGTGATATAATCCTGGATCTAGTCAAAGGAATGATGTATGTATCCTTAAATGTCAGTATTGTCAGTTTGCTGCTGCTCAGTTAAGCCAGGTGATTAGAACTTAGTGCTAATGGCCTCTATTTTATTCCATTAAATATTTTCTCTGATGCTGAGCTTCTTTATGAATTCATCAAATATTATTTAATTTCTACTTTGTGCCAGCTATGGTGCCAGGTTCAGTGACCCCGTTATGGACAATATGTAGTTTCTACCCTCCTTATATGGTTGTAGCAAAGACATTGAAAACTGTAGTCAAAGCTCACATTTTAATACAGAAGATCCTAGACAGTCTAGTTTGTGAAGTAGGTGGATTTCTGTAGATTCCACAATAGCACACCACCAAGCTCTTCCTAGAAACACACACACACACATTAGTGGTCTGTATTAACATGGTTTAGTCATCTTTTTAAGGTGAAGTGGGATCTATAAGTCATCATTCCATATTCCCGTCTGCTCCCTGGGCAGATTATTAGTGGGCAGGGAATTCATGATTATCTCCAAGAGGAGAGCATTTCTTGTTCAAAGAGTAGATGTTTACTGAGTCAGAAGACCTACAGATGTTGCCTCAATGACTCTCAAGTGTGAGGAAAAGGGTAGAAATGTTATTCTCCTTATATGGCCCTAAAGCCAAACCCAGAGTCTCAGTATGTTAGTAGCTCAATTATAATGTAAATTGTATTCCTAAATTTCCAGGATGTCTTCTATTAAAGTGAGGGATTGTTTAGGGAGGAATGGGAACCTGACAATTGGACTAGGGGCAAATAGATTCCCAGGACTCTGAGGACATTGTTCTGCTAATTTTTTGACCAATAATTAGCTGTGTCATGAAAGTTTGGCCCTCATTTGCCTTAGAAACATGAAATAAACAGCCCTGAGGTTGTTGGCATTAAGACACTGCAGATTCTCCTCAGGGACCACTGTCACCTTCCCTCTTTACTTCCAGACTTGTAAGTAGACTCATATTGCAGCAAACTCAAAGGGTGAGAGTTGTTATATATCAAAGGAGCAGCATGAGTTTTCCAAAGTATACAGACAGAAATCTGGGAGATACGTGTGGGGATGGAGCTCATGGGTATGGAATTATGGTGGGAGGAAAAAAAGTTGCACCAGGCTAAACTTATTGATATGGCTCACTAAGTAGAGACCCTGGATTCAGTGTTTCAGCTCAAGAGGTTAGAAAGTGCTTTACAGAGTGTTTAGTTGGCTGGCTAAAACATGAGTGCAAGGGTGGGTCTACCACAGTAAATAGAATTTGAAGTGCAAGATTTACATTTACATACTGTAGAGTAAGTTGTCCAAAGGCTTTGGGAGATAAACTATTGGAATGGGTTTATCAAATAAGGCCTGCTCACCCATTCTGGGAGAATACATCTTTCACTATGACTGTGAGAAAGAGATTTATGAAAAAAGATCCAGCATCCTTTAAGGGCCCTGTGGTTGCTCTTCTGTGTCGGTCAGAAATTATAGTGGGAGCTGCTACCACTGAACTGGGATTTCTAAATGCAATGGGAATAATGGGATCTCATGTGGCATGGCCACCATCATATCTTAATCACCAAAGATAAGTTGAATGTGGCTGTTCTAATGGGTGGCGGAGTGAGCATAGCAGTCTGACTCACAGAGACTGATAGTTAGTTGATGATGATGTTCTTAGAAAATAACTTCTTGGTGTCAAATCCTTTGTTCTTGAGGTTAAGTCATGGTCAGCTAATGACATTCTTATAAACGTCCACCAAACAAATGTCATTTTCTGATCTGACAAGAAAGGCAAGGTGCCAAGGCACAACTCTCCCCTGCCAAGGTCCTGGTCTTGGCTAAGAGAAGGTAGATCTCAGCTGGTAGCTTCCTCAGGAGCAGGTCCCCAGGCCCTGCCCAGCTGTCATCACTGAGGGAACCAGGCACCCAGGACCCAACTGGCTCTCAGGCTCCCCAGCTAGTGGGTTGGGGGTCGGGGGTCGGCCAGGTTCCGTAGACTGTGAACACAGGCAGACTGCCACTGCTATTAGGTCACAGAAACAAGGATGGGGGAGAAGCTCACCACTACCTCAAGGCCTGGGTCAAGCCAGTGGGTACCTCGCTGAGGGCTCTGGAGACCTGCAGGACACAGCCCCCAGCCTCATTCCTTGGTCTCTCAACTCGCCCGTTGGCCCAGGGCCAGACGAGCTGGAAGACCCTAGGGAGAAGGCCAGGATCCCTCTCTCACCTCACTCTCCAACTGGCAACCACCACTCCCACTGGACCTTTGGCTGAATTCCTCACTCGCATGGCTCATTAATAGTTGGCTGCTTGTGAGAAGGGCCCATGTGGTGCTGACCAATGGCCAAGAATGACAACTACAGATAGCTTACGGTGAAGCTATCGTGTTGGATTCATGATCTCCAAAGAAGAAGATTTAGCTTTGGGACCAGAGACCAGGCTTGATTCCTCAAGAAATTTCATATTGCAGAGTTTTATTAAAGTTGAAAAGGACTGAGAAAGCTTCTGACATTGACATCAAAAATGGGATAGAGAGTGACCCCCGTGCTAGTTTTAGCAAGCTGTTTTATGTCTGTTCAGTTCAGTTCAGTCGCTCAGTCGTGTCCGACTCTTTGTGACCCCATGAATCACAGCACGCCAGGCCTCCCTGTCCATCACCAACTCCTGGAGTTCACTCAGACTCAGGTCCATTGAGTCAGTGATGCCATGCAGCCATCTCATCCTCTGTCGTCCCTTCTCCTTCTGCCCCCAATCCCTCCCAGCTTAGAAAGTTATTAATCAGATAAGATAGACACCTCAAGGCTGAGGGAGTGTCACCAGGCCCCTCTCCCACAATGTGCATTTTTGAGATAGGATGGCACAAGGTGTGTCATCCCCCAGGCATAAAGTAATTGATATGAACACTGGTTTGTTGAACTATTATCAGCCCAAGGTTTGAGAAAAGAAAAAATGTTAGTCTTAGATGGACTCATTTTGAAGAAAGGCAAATTCCAAAGAAAATACATAGTTTCATTAGCACAGCTTAAGAAAAATATTTCTTTGGAGAGTTTGTTTCCTCCTGCCACTTAAGGGAGAGACAAATAATGTCTAACACTTGCAGCCTATTTCCTCCATTTGGAGACCCCTGGCATTCCTGCTTGTTATCCTCTCAGTACCAGTCCCATGGCAACTGTTGCCTGGTAACACCATAGGAGAAAACAGGAGGAATAATGCACAGCAATGGCTTCATGCAAAGAGCTGCACTTGTCCAGCTCTATTACAAAGATACCATGCTTATTGTTTTTTCTTATCATGGAATGGTGAAGTCAAGTGGGCCTTAGGCAGCCTTACTACAAAAAAAGCTAGTGGAGGTGATGGAATTCCAGTTGAGCTATTTGAAATCCTGAAAGATGATGCTGTAAAAATGCTGCACTCAATATGTCAGCAAATTTGGAAAACACAACAGTGGCCACAGGACGGGAAAAGGTCTATTTTCATTCTAATCCCAAATAAAGGTAATTTCAAAGAATGTTCAAACTACTGGACAGTTCAGTTCAATCACCCAATCATGTCTGACTCTTTGTGATCCCATGGACTGCAGCACACCAGGTCTCCCTGTCCCTCACCACCTCGGGGAGCTTGCTCAAATTCATGTCCATCGAGTCGGTGATGCCATCCAAACATCTCACCCTCTGTCATTCCCTTTTCCTCCTGCCTTCAATCTTTCCCAACAAAAGGATCTTTTTCAAGGAATCAGTTCTTTGCATCAGGTGGCCAAAGTATTGGAGCTTCAGCTTCAGCATCAGTCCTTCCAATGAATATTCAGGATTTATTTCCTTGAGGATGAACTGGTTTGATCTCCTTGCAGTCCAACTACTGGACAATTGCTCTCATTTTTTATGTTAGTNTTGCATCAGGTGGCCAAAGTATTGGAGCTTCAGCTTCAGCATCAGTCCTTCCAATGAATATTCAGGATTTATTTCCTTGAGGATGAACTGGTTTGATCTCCTTGCAGTCCAACTACTGGACAATTGCTCTCATTTTTTATGTTAGTAAGATTGTGCTCAAAATCCTTTAAGCTATGCTTCAGCAGTATGTGAACCTAGAACTTCCAGATGTACAAGCTGGTTTTCACGAGTCAAAGGAACCAGAGATCAAATTGCCAACGTTCACTGAATCATGGAGAAACCAAGGGAGAAAAACATCTGCTTTGTTGACTACCCTAAAGCCTTTGACCATGTGGATCACAGCAAACTGGAAAATTCTTAAAGAGAAGGAATACCAGACCACCTTACCTGTCTCCTGAGAAACTTATATGCAGAGCAAGAAGCAACAGTTAGAAGCTTACCTGGAACAACAGACTGGATCCAAATTAGAAAAGGAGTATGACAAGGCTATATGCTGTCATCCTATTTATTTAGCATATACACAGAGTACATCATG
>SJYV01026132.1:0-10356 GCA_006410875.1 Neotragus pygmaeus
TCTCCCGCTCCCCCTCTCCCTCTCTCCTTTCTTCCCTCCCCCTCCATCCCTCCTCCCTTCCCCTCTATACCTCTCTCCTTCTTCCCTCCTCCCTCAAGAGTTACTGAGCACCCACCCTGAGCCAAGCCCCTAATCTGTGCTGTCAGCAGTACACTGCATACACAGTGAAAAGCTTCTAGCTCCCCCTTTCACAAAGCTCTGTCAAGTGAGGAAAACAAAGAAGTAAAGGCATGAGCCTAGCATCCGGAGGCAGTGGCCTCTATGCCATGCCTGGGAGAAAGAGTAAGAGTTGCCCTGGTGGAGAAGGGGGAGGTGGGAAGGAGGAGGTTTCAGTGCAGGGTACCACACTCAAAGCCTAGAAGCAGACAGCCATGACCCTCCTGGGACTGCAAAGGGCTTGCTTTGGCATCTGCTCAAGGTATGAAGACAGCAGTGTGGAGACAGGGCTAGGTTCTAACTAGTCACAGACGCCACAGGAAGAGATTCACACCTGTCTCTTATACACATCTTCACACTGCATATGAGATCTTAGTTCCCCAACCAGAGACAGAACCTGCAATTCCTGCATTGGAAGCTGAGTCTTAACCACTGGACTACTAGGAAAATCCCAAGGTATGTTTTCTTCCATGCAGGCTCCTCTTAAGGTTTAGGGACAATCTGTTCTTCTTTAATAAAGAGCATCTCAATGTGGTGGCAAAGCTCATGTGGAGCTAATCCAACCATGAGTTTTATAGATACGGTAGGTTTGGTCACCTAAGTGTTCTCAATGACCAGAGAATCTACCTCCAAACCTTTAAGTTTATCGTCACTCTTTGTACCTTTAAGCTTGTGCAGCAAAGAGCACTCTTTTGGGGCCACTGACCCTGTGTCTGACCCCACTGTTTCACCTGGACACATCTGTCAGATCCACCATTATAAGGATAGAATAGCATCCATTGCTCTTGTAAAGTGACATCTTATAGATACTTGATGGCTTACTGGATATGCAAACCTGATGGCCTGGTCAGTCACATGGATTTTCATAAAGTGGACATAAAACTTTGAATCTCTTGACTGACATGATTTTGTAAAATGTTCTGGATTAAGCGAACACCAATCCAGTTTGAGAGATCAACTCAGTTGGCTGACACAAAAAGCCTGCTTCATTTTTTATTGGAAACTTGGAACTAATCAGTGCTGTGATGGGATATATTAAAATAATACTGACAGCATACTGGGGAGACAGACATTATTCAAGAAGCAACACTCAGGGCCGGCAGCAAGCCAGTCTGTGCTGTGTGCTTAGCCTCTCAGTCGACAATTTGTGACCCCCTGGACTGTAGCCCACCAGGCTCCTCTGTCTATGGGGATTCTCCAGGCAGGAATGCTGGAGGGGGTTACCATGCCTTCCTCCAGGGGTCTTCTCAACCCAGGGATTGAACCCAGGTCTCCAGCATTGCAGGCGGATCCTTTACTGTCCGAACCACCAGGGATGACTGTCTGACCATCCCGTATTCTCTCAGCGCAGTTCACTGGTGCCTGTGCTATGCCAGGATCTTGGAACACTGAGAGAGCTGGATCTGCTTCATCTTTCCAGGAGCCCACACTCCTCCAGGGCCCTCCAAAGAATGTGGCAAGCTGGCAGTGGAAGGGGAGTCTATCATTGGAGAATATACTAGAGATTTCCACGTCAGAAGATTTCAACTGAGAGTCACAACTACTTTGGCTGTGCCTTTCTGAGTAGCTGGGACTTAGGCTCCATGAATTTTTCATAGAGAGAAAAAAATGAGAAAAAGCTATTTTAATTACATTTTAGAAGTCAAATTTACATAATCATTTGCTGTAATATCATTTGTTTCAGGCTTCCCTGGAATGGCATGGAAGCCGCTGTCTCTGTAAGGGACTCAGCCCCTGGGATTGTGGCCAGGCTTTTCTCTGCGCTGGGGAAGGGTGGGTAGAGCCAGGCTCCACTCAGCTGCAATGGGATGGGCCCCCGGCCAGGGATAATTAGGCCGAATGGTTGTGAAAACCCACCCAGGGGGAGAAAAGAAAAGAAAGCCGTCTCTTTAATTAATCACTCTTTTCCCCAAACTTGTGAGTAAAACACTAAAATTAAAATCCATTTTCATAATGTAGTCTTCATTAATGTGAAATGTGGTTTTAGGCAGGCCTTAATTCAAAGCCTGGTTTTTCAATGGAAAAGAATATTGCTTTTGGGTTCCCTTTAATAAATCCAGAGCTGACGATATGGAATTATAAAAGATTTCTTAAGAATTCCGAGAAGAGCCTTTTCTCCCACGGGCTTGGTTCTTCGTGTGGCAGGTGTGTTCACGCTGTGACATCGTATCAAGCATATGTTGACTGTAACTCCTGCAGGCTGCACACGTGTGGGGACGCCTGGGTGCTTGGTCCCCTCTACAAGTGCCAGTACCACATCCTTCCTGGCTGGCTTTCTCTGAGTCCTGACTGCTGGGCATCCAGGCAGTGTCTGTGGAAAGAAGAAGGAAGGGAAGGGTGACATTACTAAAAGTTAACTTCATTGTTCCCAGTACTAAAATTTGGCATCTCCTTTGGGGCAAGGCCATTGAGTTTGACAGTTAGAAAATTTTCTGAGCAAGAATCATCATAAGTACCTTCTTCCATTAAAATTTGCTCTGGCCTATGTTATTTATTCAGCATCTGTTTCTATACTTTTTTAGTTTGCCGAGTTATTAAATGAATATTTTGTGACTAAGAGTCTGAAGAGCTAATTTGCTTCCTTCAAAATGTTGGCAGGTAAAGCTAAAAATGTTTCATGGAATTTGGAGACATCTTTACACTAGCTTGGTGCTGGACACCTGGTTCCTTGACTAGGGTGGCAAGGAGAGAGGAAGGTCACCAAGAGCAGCTGCTGACTCCCTCCCCATCTCCCGCTCCCCCTCTCCCTCTCTCCTTTCTTCCCTCCCCCTCCATCCCTCCTCCCTTCCCCTCTATACCTCTCTCCTTCTTCCCTCCTCCCTCAAGAGTTACTGAGCACCCACCCTGAGCCAAGCCCCTAATCTGTGCTGTCAGCAGTACACTGCATACACAGTGAAAAGCTTCTAGCTCCCCCTTTCACAAAGCTCTGTCAAGTGAGGAAAACAAAGAAGTAAAGGCATGAGCCTAGCATCCGGAGGCAGTGGCCTCTATGCCATGCCTGGGAGAAAGAGTAAGAGTTGCCCTGGTGGAGAAGGGGGAGGTGGGAAGGAGGAGGTTTCAGTGCAGGGTACCACACTCAAAGCCTAGAAGCAGACAGCCATGACCCTCCTGGGACTGCAAAGGGCTTGCTTTGGCATCTGCTCAAGGTATGAAGACAGCAGTGTGGAGACAGGGCTAGGTTCTAACTAGTCACAGACGCCACAGGAAGAGATTCACACCTGTCTCTTATACACATCTTCACACTGCATATGAGATCTTAGTTCCCCAACCAGAGACAGAACCTGCAATTCCTGCATTGGAAGCTGAGTCTTAACCACTGGACTACTAGGAAAATCCCAAGGTATGTTTTCTTCCATGCAGGCTCCTCTTAAGGTTTAGGGACAATCTGTTCTTCTTTAATAAAGAGCATCTCAATGTGGTGGCAAAGCTCATGTGGAGCTAATCCAACCATGAGTTTTATAGATACGGTAGGTTTGGTCACCTAAGTGTTCTCAATGACCAGAGAATCTACCTCCAAACCTTTAAGTTTATCGTCACTCTTTGTACCTTTAAGCTTGTGCAGCAAAGAGCACTCTTTTGGGGCCACTGACCCTGTGTCTGACCCCACTGTTTCACCTGGACACATCTGTCAGATCCACCATTATAAGGATAGAATAGCATCCATTGCTCTTGTAAAGTGACATCTTATAGATACTTGATGGCTTACTGGATATGCAAACCTGATGGCCTGGTCAGTCACATGGATTTTCATAAAGTGGACATAAAACTTTGAATCTCTTGACTGACATGATTTTGTAAAATGTTCTGGATTAAGCGAACACCAATCCAGTTTGAGAGATCAACTCAGTTGGCTGACACAAAAAGCCTGCTTCATTTTTTATTGGAAACTTGGAACTAATCAGTGCTGTGATGGGATATATTAAAATAATACTGACAGCATACTGGGGAGACAGACATTATTCAAGAAGCAACACTCAGGGCCGGCAGCAAGCCAGTCTGTGCTGTGTGCTTAGCCTCTCAGTCGACAATTTGTGACCCCCTGGACTGTAGCCCACCAGGCTCCTCTGTCTATGGGGATTCTCCAGGCAGGAATGCTGGAGGGGGTTACCATGCCTTCCTCCAGGGGTCTTCTCAACCCAGGGATTGAACCCAGGTCTCCAGCATTGCAGGCGGATCCTTTACTGTCCGAACCACCAGGGATGACTGTCTGACCATCCCGTATTCTCTCAGCGCAGTTCACTGGTGCCTGTGCTATGCCAGGATCTTGGAACACTGAGAGAGCTGGATCTGCTTCATCTTTCCAGGAGCCCACACTCCTCCAGGGCCCTCCAAAGAATGTGGCAAGCTGGCAGTGGAAGGGGAGTCTATCATTGGAGAATATACTAGAGATTTCCACGTCAGAAGATTTCAACTGAGAGTCACAACTACTTTGGCTGTGCCTTTCTGAGTAGCTGGGACTTAGGCTCCATGAATTTTTCATAGAGAGAAAAAAATGAGAAAAAGCTATTTTAATTACATTTTAGAAGTCAAATTTACATAATCATTTGCTGTAATATCATTTGTTTCAGGCTTCCCTGGAATGGCATGGAAGCCGCTGTCTCTGTAAGGGACTCAGCCCCTGGGATTGTGGCCAGGCTTTTCTCTGCGCTGGGGAAGGGTGGGTAGAGCCAGGCTCCACTCAGCTGCAATGGGATGGGCCCCCGGCCAGGGATAATTAGGCCGAATGGTTGTGAAAACCCACCCAGGGGGAGAAAAGAAAAGAAAGCCGTCTCTTTAATTAATCACTCTTTTCCCCAAACTTGTGAGTAAAACACTAAAATTAAAATCCATTTTCATAATGTAGTCTTCATTAATGTGAAATGTGGTTTTAGGCAGGCCTTAATTCAAAGCCTGGTTTTTCAATGGAAAAGAATATTGCTTTTGGGTTCCCTTTAATAAATCCAGAGCTGACGATATGGAATTATAAAAGATTTCTTAAGAATTCCGAGAAGAGCCTTTTCTCCCACGGGCTTGGTTCTTCGTGTGGCAGGTGTGTTCACGCTGTGACATCGTATCAAGCATATGTTGACTGTAACTCCTGCAGGCTGCACACGTGTGGGGACGCCTGGGTGCTTGGTCCCCTCTACAAGTGCCAGTACCACATCCTTCCTGGCTGGCTTTCTCTGAGTCCTGACTGCTGGGCATCCAGGCAGTGTCTGTGGAAAGAAGAAGGAAGGGAAGGGTGACATTACTAAAAGTTAACTTCATTGTTCCCAGTACTAAAATTTGGCATCTCCTTTGGGGCAAGGCCATTGAGTTTGACAGTTAGAAAATTTTCTGAGCAAGAATCATCATAAGTACCTTCTTCCATTAAAATTTGCTCTGGCCTATGTTATTTATTCAGCATCTGTTTCTATACTTTTTTAGTTTGCCGAGTTATTAAATGAATATTTTGTGACTAAGAGTCTGAAGAGCTAATTTGCTTCCTTCAAAATGTTGGCAGGTAAAGCTAAAAATGTTTCATGGAATTTGGAGACATCTTTACACTAGCTTGGTGCTGGACACCTGGTTCCTTGACTAGGGTGGCAAGGAGAGAGGAAGGTCACCAAGAGCAGCTGCTGACTCCCTCCCCATCTCCCGCTCCCCCTCTCCCTCTCTCCTTTCTTCCCTCCCCCTCCATCCCTCCTCCCTTCCCCTCTATACCTCTCTCCTTCTTCCCTCCTCCCTCAAGAGTTACTGAGCACCCACCCTGAGCCAAGCCCCTAATCTGTGCTGTCAGCAGTACACTGCATACACAGTGAAAAGCTTCTAGCTCCCCCTTTCACAAAGCTCTGTCAAGTGAGGAAAACAAAGAAGTAAAGGCATGAGCCTAGCATCCGGAGGCAGTGGCCTCTATGCCATGCCTGGGAGAAAGAGTAAGAGTTGCCCTGGTGGAGAAGGGGGAGGTGGGAAGGAGGAGGTTTCAGTGCAGGGTACCACACTCAAAGCCTAGAAGCAGACAGCCATGACCCTCCTGGGACTGCAAAGGGCTTGCTTTGGCATCTGCTCAAGGTATGAAGACAGCAGTGTGGAGACAGGGCTAGGTTCTAACTAGTCACAGACGCCACAGGAAGAGATTCACACCTAAGCACTGTGGAGAGGCACTGAGGAATGTTGAGCAAGGGAGTGACACAATGAGGCATGGGTTTTATTTGTAGAGAAGACCTTGGAAACAGAACTGAGAGGAGCAGGGACAGATGAGGGTTGAGCAGAGGTGAGATGAAGAGTCAGGTTCAGTGGACAGTGAGGGGAAAAGAAGGAGCAGATTCTAGAATAAAGCCCAGGGTTTGAAATCCAATCCTGTGTAAAGATGTGAGCTCACATGTCTACCTTTGTCAGAGGTTCTGTGGTAGCACTCAGAGACCCTCACTGCTTGAAGCATGGTCCACAGACCACCGGCATGGGCCTCCAGTGGGGGACCTCAGTCCCCACCAATTCAGCATTTGAACAAGCTCTCTGGGTCATCAGGATTATGTGAAAGCTGGAGATTCATGTCTGCAGAGGACTGTGGGAAGGTGGAGTGCAATTCTGTAAGGCGCAGGCATTTAGGAAAGTGTGGTGTACAGATGCACCCTGTAGAGCTGATTATGTTGTTCAGGGAAGTAGCAGCTTAGGCTCAGAGACTTGAAGAGATAAGTGGGCAACCAAGGGAGGGTCAGGCTTGATCTAGGCCATTTTATGAAAGCCAGTGATGGCTGGATCTGCTGGCCTGTGTGTCTCCAGAGGCCAGAGAGATCCAGCCAGCATGCTAACATCAATCCCTTGATCTCCCCTGCCCCCAGACTAAACTCTCTTGTTCTTGTTGTTCAGTCGCTCAGTCATGTCCAGCTCTTTTTGACCCCATGCCCTGCAGCACGCCGGGCTTCCCTGTCTTTCACTATCTCCCGGAGTTTGCTCAAACTCATGTCCATTGAATTGGTGATGCCATCCAACCATCTCATCCTCTGTCATCCCCTTCTCCTCCTGCCTTCAGTCTTTCCCAGCATCAAGGTCTTTTTCCAGTGATTTGGCTCTTTGCCTTAGGTAGCCAAAGTATTGGAACTTCAGCTTCAGCAACAGTCCTTCCAGTGAATATTCAGGGTTGATTTCCTTTAGGATTGACTGGTTTGATCTCCTTGCAGTCCAAGGGAGTCTCAAGAGTCTTCTCTAACACCACAGTTCAAAAGCATCAATTCTTCAGCACTCAGACTTCTTTATGGTCCAACTCTCACATCTATATATGATCCCTAGAGAAACCATAACTTTGACTAAACAGACTTTTGTTGTCAAAGTGATGTCTCTGCTAAACTATCTCATTGTCCATTAAATGTGTGTTCCCGCCTAAGACTGTTTTCATGTGCGTGAGTCTGATCACCAGGATCCTTCTGACTCCTGGTATAGTCCAGGTACATCAGGCAAGGGATATGGAAAACCCTACCCTAGGTCAAGGCAGAGGGATGGATGGAGAGCAAAAGGCCGTATCAAGATCACAGAGTTACATTTGCAAAGACAGAATCAGAGAATCTTGGGCATGGGCAAGATGTAGGTGTAAGAAGGGGGCCCATCAAAGTTAGCACTTGAGCTCTGCCAAGGTCACTGCCAGGCTCTTCACTGGCTGGGAGCATGCCACATGGGAGTTACCTCCCTGGGGACTTGCTGGAGCTGTCTCCATACCCAGGAAAGCTATCTTCAGCTGCTCTGAGCTCAAGGGCATCATGCATGTGGTATCCAAGGAGTTGGTGCCCCTAATTAGTGGCAATGATTGGCATCACTAATTTGTTTATGACATTACATAATCAAATTTATGTAATTGCTCTTTTATAACTCACTTAAAAAATTCAAAGCAGCACAGTGCAGGGAGGCAGAGGATGAGCAGGGGTGTCTGACAGGTTGGCATTCCCGCCTTTCCTCCCAGGACAAGATCGTGTGCTCTGAGAGAGAACACAGGAGGGACAGGAAGCAGAAGGGCTGTTTCTAGATCTGCCAGAATCAGGGATGGCCTTAGTTGTGTTCTTTTCATTACAAGGAGATAGGACATTCAGAATCCCAGGAGACAGGGTCCCACCAAGAGTTTCAGTCTTTGCTTTTTTCTCGCATCCTCCAAACATGACCATTGCCATCACGCCCTGACAGATGTGGGAGTCTTTGATTGAATGACTCCTGGAATTGGAATCCCCAGGCTTGATCACAGGAAGCAGGGGCTATCAAGTCTGCTCAGGGCTACTAGCAGGCCTTTGTTGGAGGTGGTTGGGTAACTCTTCACCACCATCAAGGAGCCTCTGTCTGCCTCCTTTGGAACTATCCTTGGGCAGAAATTGTGGGTCCCTTACTTCATTTGGGCACATCTCTCCCCAGGCTTCTATAAAAATCATAAAATAGGTAAGGAAGGGTTCTTTACAAGACATTTGCAGACTTCTTATGTTCTCACCTCTCATTGCAAATTCATGACAGATCTAAGAAGAGATGCAGATCCTTGCAAACCTTATACAAGAGATGGAAATAATCTTGGCTTCCTGCAAGAAGGAAAAATTATTGCATATAGGGGTGAAGAGGTCTTTGGGCCCATGGGGAGGAATTTTATGAGATTCCCATAACTAATTTATAAGAGAGTTTCTCAATCTAGGACTCACTGTGGCTTCAGGAATTCCATGAACTGTCTGAAATAATTGTGGGTACATTTTTTATATGTGTACATTTGTATATTTTTATGAGAATCAGATCATGTAATTCATAAAATTGTAAAGGCTATGATTTAAAGTAGCTTCAGAACCTGGAGGTTTGGCTTTTTGTTTTGTTTTGAGTTTAAGAAAATCCTTCAGATATGGCCTATGTGGGCCTCATGTCATCCTTGTGATGACACAGAGCAGAGACCATTATCTTCAGCTTATCACGAGAAAACTGAGGCATAGAAATTTTCAGTGCTCACTGGCCATATGCCTCTTGGTTTTTTTTTTGTTTTTTTTTTTNGATTTCTCAAGAAGCAGGTCAAGTGGTCTGGTATTCCCATCTCTTTCAGAATTTTCCACAGTTTATTGTGATCCATACAGTCAAAGGCTTTGGCATAGTCAATAAAACAGAAATAGATGTTTTTTCTGGAACTCTCTTGCTTTTTCCATAATCCAGCAGATGTTGGCAATTTGATTTCTGGTTCCCCTGCCTTTTCTAAAGCCAGCTTGAACATCAGGAAGTTCACAGTTCACATATTGCTGAAGCCTGGCTTGGAGAATTTTGAGCATTACTTTACTTGGGCAGCCTTAAATTAGCAGTTTCTCTGGTCTTGTAAAAGTATTCTCAGTCCTTGGTCTCCTGTGTGCTACACCTGGGAAGAAGCATTTACTTTCTGGTGGTTCAGTGGTAAAGAATCTGCCTACCACTGTAGGAGACTCACATTCGACCCCTGGTCTGAGAAAATCCCCTGAAGAAGGGAATGACTACCCACTCCAGTATTCTTGCCATGGACAGAGGAGGCTGGTGGGCACAGTCCATGGGGTCACAAAGAGATGGACACGACTGAGTGATCAACAACAACTCTTAGGAGGGCCACTCAGCAGGAAAAATGGTCAGACGTTCCAGAAATTCCACAGTTTCTCTGCTGTTCATAGCAAGTTGTATTAATAAAAATTTGCTTGGTGCTCATGTGAGGTTTGTGGCTCTGAGTGCATTACCACTCCAGCTGAGAACCTCGTGTTAATTGCTGGTAAGACAACCAAAGAGAGCAGGCCGCTGGGAGCTTGACACCAGGAACAGACCTGGATTAAGAAGAAAAGGCCTGTCTTCTACAGCCTTCACAGGCTGAGGCAGATAGCTCCCGGGATGGTACAATATTTTTTATTGATGTTATTTCAATCACACAATTCTCATAACAATGTTAACTGTGTTTGATATGCTCTGTTTAAGGAAATAAAGGAAAATATATTCCCATACAAAATGATTAGAATGAGTTTTTAAGAGGTTTGTTTTTCAAGTGATTATTTCCACTATCTAGGAAATCCACTTAGACTAAGGATCCAACATGAAATATGAAAGTCAGCCTGCTAACAAATGTATAGCTTCGCTGTCATTGACATGTGAAGATGAGATCACTGCTAACATCTTCTGTAAGTAAATTACGTATCTGGGTTCGATCCCTAGGTTGGGAAGATCCCCTGGAGGAGGGCATGGCAACCCACTCCAGTGTTCTTGCCTACAGAATCCCATGGACAG
>SJYV01026133.1:0-16947 GCA_006410875.1 Neotragus pygmaeus
TGTGTGTAATGGACTATTCGTCATCCTAACCATCTTTAAGCGTGCAGTTCAGCGGCACTAAGTACACTCACATTGTTGTGCAACTATCGCCCCGGCCCACCTCCAAAACTTTGCCATCTTCTCAAACTGAAACCCTGTACCCGTGAAACCCGAACTTCCCATCCCCTCCCTCAAGTCCCTGGCAACTACTCTGCTTTCTCTATCAATTTGACTATTATAGGTATGTCATATAAGTGGAATCATAAAGGCATCCTTTAAATGTTTTTTTTTTTTTTGGCTACTGTACAGCACTGAGAACTCTACTCAATATTCTATAATAACCTATATGGGAAGAGAATCTGAAAGGAATGCATAAGTGTAGAATTTATTCCGCAAAAACAGAGCTATGTTAAGCAACATGGAACTGAATATTATTTTTCAAGCAAAGTTAAGAGCACATCGTATTTCCCTTCTGACCACTTGCCCAGTCCCTGTCTATTCAAGAGAGATAAGCTTCATCTAAATTATTTCATCTGATTGATGATTGTCATTTATAACTTTATTTCTACTTTTGTCTCGGGTATTCCTTTGGAAAAGGTGTACAGAGTCATTACACATTCTAATCTGTTGTCTATAGATAAGATAAAGTCAAGCATTTATCTGCTGATTCCTTTGAAGTTGACCTTTCTTTATACTTAGAAATGTCTCTTAACAGTAGGCTTCTCTGGTGGCTCGGATGATAAAGAATCTGCACGCAGTGCAAGAAACCAGTGTTCGATCCCCGGGTTGGGAAGATCCCTGGGAGAAGTAAATGGCAACCCACTCCAATATTCTGGCCTGGAAAATTCCATGGACAGAGGAACCTGGCTACAGTCCATGGGGTCTCAAAGAGTCAGACATGACTGAACAACTATCATTCACTCACATGTATACCTGAATCACCTTGCTGAACACCCGAAAGTAACAGAGCATTTGTAAATCGACCATTGGCTGCTGATGTATATGTGTGCTCAGCTGTGTACGACTTTGCAACCCCGTGGACTGTAGCCTGCCAGGCTCCTCTGTTCATGGAATTTTCCAAGCAAGAATACTGTACTCTAGTATAAAACTAACAATTAACAAAAGAAAATGGTAAAATAAAGTGTAGAGTTTACCATCTTAACCATTTTTTAAAAGATTTTTTTATGGACCACTTTTAAAGTCTTTAATGAATTTGTTACAATATTGCTTCTCCTTTATGTTTTGGTTTTTTGGCCCCACCGTATGTGTGATCTTAGCTCCCTGACAAGGGATCAGGCTCACACTTCCAGCATTGGAAGGTGAAGTCTTAACCACTGGACCTCCAGGGAAGTCCCCGTCTTAGCCATTTTTAAGTGTACAGTTCAGTAGCATTAAGTATGTACACTTTGTTGAGCAACCATCACCACCATCCATCTCTAGAACCCTTTTTACCAGGTAAAACTGAAATTCTGTTCCCATTAAAGAACTCTTCATTCCCACCTCCCTCAGCTCCTCAGCTCCTGGCACCCACCATCCTTTCTGTCTCCTTGAATCTGATCATTCTAGGTATCGTATGTTAACTGGAATCCTGCAGTGTTTGTTCTTTTGTGACTGGCTAATGACGGAGGATGAGATGGCTGGATGGCATCACTGACTCGATGGACGTGAGTCTGAGTGAACTCTGGGAGTTGGTGATGGACAGGGAGGTCTGGCGTGCTGCGATTCATGGGGTCACAAAGAGTCAGACACGACTGAGCGACTGAACTGAACTGAACTGAACACCACTTAGCATAATGTCCTCAAAGTCAATCCATATTGTTATTGTTGTTGTTCAGCTGTGCAGTCATGTCCAGCTCTTTGCGACCCCATGGACTGCAGCATGACAGACTTCCCTGTCCTTCACTATCTCCTAGAGTTTGCTCAAACTCATGTCCATCAAGTCGGTGATGCCATCCAACCATCTCATCCTCTGTCACCCCCTTCTCCTGCCCTCAATCCTTCCCAGCATCAGGGTCTTTTCCAAAATGAGTCAGCTCTTCGCATCAGGTGGCCAAAGTGTTGGAGCTTCAACCTCAGCATCAGTCCTTACAATGCATATTTAGGATTGATTTCCTTTAGAACTGACTAGTTTTATCTCCTTGCAGTCCAAGCCCATCCATATTGCAGAATGTGTCAAAACTTCATTGCTTTTTAAGGATAATGTTCTACTGTCTGGATACCCCACATTTGTTTTTCCATTTATCCATCAGTGGACAGGGGCTGCCTCCATCTTTTGTCTATTGCAAAAAGCTTCTGTACACATACCTCTTCAACTCCCTGCCATCAGTTCTTTGGGTACACCCAGAGGTGAAATTGCTGGACCATGTGGTGATTCTATGTTTAATTTTTTGAGGAACTATCAGACTGTCTTCCACAACAGCTGCACCATTTCACATCCCCAGCAGCAACGCATGGTTCCAATTTCTCGTATCTTCAACAGAGTGTTAGTTTCCCTTTGTTTTTATTATAAACATTCTAATGAGTGTGAAGTGACAGCTCACTGTGGTTTTGAGTTGCATTTCCCTGATAACTAGTGAGCATCTTTTCATGTGCTTACTGGCCATTTATGTATCATCTTGCCCACTTTTATTTATTTTTTTGTTTTTCTGTTTTTATTTTAAGGTGAATTTTCTTTTTTTTTTTTTTAAATTGGAGTATAGTCTTTGCCCGTTTTTAAATGGGGTTGTTTGTCTTTTTGTCTTTCAGTTGTAGTGTGTGTGTGTGTGTGTGTGTGTGTGTGCGCGCGCGCGCACTAAGTCACTCAGTCTTGTCCAACTCTGTGCGACCCTATGGACCATAACCTGCCAGGCTTCTCTGTCCATGGGATTCCCCAAGAAAGAATATTGGACTGGGTTGCCATGCCTTCCTCCAGGGGATTATATATATATTATATACATTATATACATCTATAATTATATATTGCCTTTTTACTCTCTTGATTGTTTCCTTTGGTGCATAAAAGTTTTTAATTTCCATGAATTTTATTTTATATATTTTTAATATATTTTTTCTTTTGTTAGCTCTGTTTTTTTGGAGTCATATCCAAGGATTTTGCCTGATGTTGCCTTTTTTTCTTCTTCCATTCAGCTCTCTGATCCATTTTGACTTCATTTTTGGGCATGGTGTTAGGTAAGGTTCCAGCTTCATTCTTTTGCCTGTAGAGATCCAATTTTTCCAGAACCAGCTGTTTCACTGAAAAAAAGAAAACTTGTCCTTTACTCCATTGAATGACTTTAACATCGCTATAAAAAATTATTTTACCATGTATTTGAGGGTTTATTTCTGGGATCTTTGTTCCATTGATCTGTTTGTTTTTATACCAGTGCCACACTATTCTGATTATTGTAGCTTTGTAAGAAGTTTTGAAAACAGGAAGTGTGAGTCCTCTAACTTTGTTTTTCTTTTTCAAAATTGTTTTGGCTATGCAAGATCCTTGAGATTCCACATAAAATTTATAAATTTTTTGGCCATGCCACGTGGCATGTAGGATCAATCTTTTTTTGCCAACCAGGGCTTGAAACCATTCCCTCAGCAGTGGAAATGCAGAGTCTTAGCCAATGGATCACCAGAGAAGTCCCAAGATTCCATACAAATTTTAGAATAGATTTTTCTATTTCTTCAAAAAAAAGTCATTATAAATTTTATATGAGTAGCATTGAATCTGTAGATTCCTTTGGATAGCATTGTCATCTTAATAATATTAAGTTTTCAATCTATAAACTCAAATGTCTTTTGCTTATATCTTCTTTAATTTCTTTTGGCAACATTTTGTAGTTTTTAGTGCACAAGACTTCCCTTTCCTTGTTAAGTATATTCCTAAGTATTTTATTCTTTCTGATGCTGTTGCAAGTAGAATTGTTTTCTTAATTTCTTTTTGGATTCTTCATCACTAGTGTATACAAACACAACTGATTTTTGCATGTTAATTTTGTATTCTGCTGCTATGCTGAATTTGTTTATTAGTTCTAAGAGGGTTTTTTGTTGTTTGGCATGGTGGGGTCTTTATAGGGCTTTCTACATATAAGATCTTGCCGCTTGCAAAAAGAGATCATTTTACTTCTTCCTTTCCAATTTTGGTACCTTTTATTTCTTTTTCTTGTCTAATTGTTCTGGCTAGGCATTCTAGGACTAAACTGAATTCAGTTGGTGAAAGCAAACATCCTTGTTGTTACAGACTGAGTCTGCTACTGCTGCTGCTGCTAAGTCACTTCAGTGTGACCCCATAGACGGCAGCCCACCAGGCTCCCCCCGTCCCTGGGATTCTCCAGGCAAGAACACTGGAGTGGGTTGCCATTCCCTTCTCCAATGCATGAAAGTGAAAAGTGAAAGTGAAGTCGCTCAGTCGTGTCCGACTCTTAGTGACTCCATGGACTGCAGCCTACCAGGCTCCTCCACCCATGGGATTTTCCAGGCAAGAGTACTGGAGTGGGGTGCCATTGCCTTACCTACCCCCAAATTCATATATTGACATCTTAACAATCAATGTGATGCTGTTAGGAGGTAAGACCTTTGGGAAGTGATTTGGTCATGAGAGAAGAGCCCTCATGAATGGGATTCATGCTTTTATAGAGAGACCCCAGAGAGCTCTCTTTCCCTCTTTGCAGCCTGTGAGGACAGAACCAGAAAGCACCTGTGTGCAGCCCAGAAGAGGGCCCTCACCTGAGCCTGACATACTGCACACTGATCTCAGGCTCCCAGCCTTCAGACTGGGGGAGACACGCTTCTGCTGTTTGTGAGCCACCCAGTCTGTGGCCCTTTGTCATCGCTGCCCAAATTGACTGACGCTTGCCTTATTCCTAATATTAAAAGAAAGGTTTTAGTTTGTCACCAGTGAATGTGACGTGACTTGTGGGGTTTTCAAACATGGCCTTTATTCTGTTGAGGAAGTCCCCTTCTATTCATAGTTTGTTGAATGTTTCTACTGTGAAAGGGTGTTGGATTTTGTCAAATGCTTTTTCTGCATTGATTGAAGTGATTGTGTGATTTTGGTCCATTTTTTAAGTTGGTTGTCACGCTGATCAATTTTCACACACAGACTAGTTTTGCCTGTGGCAGAATCTCATATAAATGGAAGGAGAACGGATTCAGCAGATGTGGTGGTAAGTTGACGGTAGACTCTGTTTTGTGACTGTATAGTATTCCAGGTCTTCCCAGGTCGCGCAGTGGTAAAGAATCTGCCTACCAGTGCAGGAGACAGAGATGCAAGTGTGATCCCTGGGTCGGGAAGGTCCCCTGGTGCAGGAAATGGCAACTCAGGCCAGTACTCTTGCCTGAAAGATTCCATGGACAGAGGAGCCTGGCAGGCTGCAGGCCACAGGGCTGCAGAGTCGGACACGACTGAGCACACCACAGCAGTGTTCCACAGCGGGCCTCAAGCGCAGCGTCTCCATCCTCTGGTGGACGGGTATGTGGGGGGGTTTCCGGTTGGGGTGACTATAGGGATGCAGCTGCTGGGAACATCTGTGTCATGTTTCCGTGGGTCAAGCCCCAGGAGTGGAGTTGCTGGCATGGGGCTGGTCTCGTGCAAGTTAGAGGTGCTTTGGCCCCAGCCCTCCGCTCATCACACCACGGTTCATCATCTACACACTCACTTAAAGAGCCCTTTTGGGGTAGGTCAGGGGCTGCTTCCAATTTCCCCCAGAATTAGAAATGTCACTGAGCTGCGCATTACCACTTCTCGAGGAACGACAGGGCAGGGGCATTTGAGAGTCCGTGATGCCCACTGCCATCTGGCCTTCGCTCCAGATGGCCCCTGGCAGCCAATGTCACAGGGGTCTCACATGCTGATTTCCCTCCAAACCTTCCACATTTGTTGTTGCTGTTTCTGGCTGCTCTGTGCGGCTGTGGGATCTTAGTTCCCTGGCCAGGGATTGAACCCAGGTCCTCGACGGTGAAAGCACAAGGTTCTAACCATTGGACTGTCAGGAAATTTCCTGAACCTGCCACTTCTGACTGCCAAATTACTGGCCGCCAGCATTCTGAACTGAGCTGGAACAAATGAATATTCTGAACTTCTCTTGAAAGAGGAAGGAGTTCCAGGAGGCTGAGGGTTCTTTGTTCATGACCACGTCATTTGCTTATGTATATTATGATGCCACACTATGCATGGCCCCACACTCAGTGATGCTGCACTCAAGAGCCCCCCAGGCTGGGGAGCAAAGGCAAACGCAGATTCCCCCACCCCCATGGGGTCACGGCTGGGTTGGAAAGAGGGATTGTGGCTGGAGGACCCCAGACCAGGGAGCTGGGCCCTGCTAGGGGCCGTTAAAGAAGGTTTCCTGGAAGAGAGGGCAACGCTGGAGAATGGACAGGAGTCCAGCAGCGGGGGAGGAGACGGCAGTAACCCTGTCAGAGGGCATTTTCGAGAGTATGAGTGCGAGGACGCTGAGCAAGCATGGGGAACTGTGGGCAGGCGGGTGCACAGAGGCAGCGGGGACACTGCTCAGGGGCCCCTACCTGCAGAGTGACCTCACGGGGAAGCGCCTCCTGCAGGAGCAGTGGACAGTGTTCCTCACCTTCAGCCTGATGCTCATCCCGAGACTGGCACGTCAGCATCCTGCGAGACTGAAGACTAGACGAAACCTATGCTTCAGAGAAGGTCAGCATCATCTCAGTTCCTCTGGGAACAATAATAGGACACCTACTGCATGCTTACTCCTCATTGTTGTCTAGTCGCTCAGTCGTGTTCGACTTTTTGTGACCCCATGCACAGTAGCCCGCCAGGCTCCTCTGTCCATGGGATTCTCCAGGCAAGAATACTGGAGTGGGTTGCCATTCCCTTCTCCAGGGGATCTTCCTGACCCAGGGATTGAACCCGTCACGTTTCCTACATTGGAAGGTGGTTTCTTTTACCACTGAACTACCTGGAAAGCCGGAAAACAGCAGCTCAGGAAGGTTTAGGGCTTTGGATTTGAATCCTTGACTGCAGGCCTGGGCTAAGTGGGACCATCCCTTCCTTGAATCTCTTCATTTCATCTTCACCCCCAACACTTCAGAGAAGAGTCCCATCTCCATTTATTAAACCTCCAAGAGAGGATTTCTTTTTTTAAAAAAGATTGATTTATTTGGCTGGGTATTAGTTGTGGCACGTGGGATCTTCCATCTTCCTTGCAACGGGCAAGATCTTTAGTTGAGGCAGGCGGGATCTCATTTCCTGACCACAGATGGAACCCGGCCTCCCGCATCGGGAGTGCAAAGTCATAGCCACTGGGCCACCAGAGAAGTCTGAAGAAAGGATTTCTGCTTGAGGGTTCAGAGTGCCGGTGCCTCTGAGAAAATGCATAGCCCGCCACCGCCACCTACACCAGTCTCCCCCCAACCCTGAAATCAAACTGGCAGGAGGCTGAGAGGCACCTTCAGAGCCAGTCCCTGCCAGAGGCAACACCTGGAGTGACAGCCCCACCCCAGGGTTTTATATGGTCATTTTCTCCTAATTATAAAAAGGTGGAGCAATTTCCAGATGGAGAATTAAAGAAGCAGAAAAGAAAACAAACCAAAAAAAAAGACACAATCTCTCCCACAATCACTCAGCTCAGAGAAAACCTCCCCTGGCATTTCATGTACTGCCTCCCAGCATTTAAAAAATGGCCTTTTTATATTTTTGTTATTATCCAAGTAATGTGACTCTCCTGGAGAATCATCAACTGACAAGCTAAGGAGAAGGAAGAAATAAGCAGAAATTACCTCTCATTTACAAAACAAGGACTCTTACTATTTTAAAGTATTTATTTTTCTCAGTACACAACAACACTTTGTGTCAAACCAAAGGCAGAACAGTTTCTTTTCATTCCTTCATCTAGAGATGAGCCTCATTAACTCCATTTCTATGGTTTATTCATACTATTGAATACCCAGGAGATGAAAAACAGCAAAGGGTTATGAGCAAAGACTCTGGACTCTGACAGTTCAGGTTCAAACCCTAACTCTGCCCACCGGCTGTATGACTTTGGACAAGTAGCTTCGCCTCTCTAGGCCTCCATTTTCTTTTTTTTTTTTTAGAGAAATGTATTTGCGGCTGCGCTGGGTCTCTGTTGCTGTGCACAGGCTCTCTCTAGTTGCAGAGGACAGGGGCTGCTCTCTGCTGCAGTGTGTGAACTCTGGGACCCAGGCTCCAGCCGTTGTGGAGGCAGGCTTAGTCGTCCCACAGCCTGCAGGATCTTCCTGAACCAGGGCTCAAACCCACCTCCCCTGCGCTGGCAGGCAGACTCCCAGCCTCCGGACCACCGGGGACGACCGTCCATTTCTTATCTCTGCGACAGGGAGGATGGTCGCTGTGCTTCTGAGTAACGGTGAAGATTGAGATAACTCACTTGTTTTGCCCAGAACATCGTTTACAACTTGATTTTTATATTTCTTTCCTCTGCTTACAAAGATAAGATGTGCATACCGTATACACAAAAATACACACACACACAAAAGAGGCAACAGCTAATAGGAAGGGACAGGCTGGCAGCCCCACCCAGCAAAGCCCAGCTGAAAACAAGTTAGGTCAAGAGCAGAGCCGACGTCCAGCCTCGGCCTGGCCCCACGGGGAGCGCTGCAGTGTGAGCGGCTCCCAGAGCTTGTCCCACCCAGAGGCTGGGCGCCTGGGCTGGCACGGCTGGGTCTGCCCTCTCAGGGGCTGTTATGAATATTTCTCTCCATTTTGCAGAGGACGAAACTGGGGCCCAGAGAGGGAAAGGTGACTTGTCCAGGGTTCAGACTTGATCCATTGCATAGATTAGTCAAGTCATTAGGAAAAAAGCGAATTCTTAAACTGTTTTCCTTTTGTTATTTTATTTTAAATACAAAAATATGATACTCTCAGTAGGAAAGATTCAAATTTACAGAGTCCTATTCAGTAAAAAGAGTAGCCCCAATGTGCCCTTTTGAGAGCAGCTATATATGTGTCCATTCAGGTACTTTATACCTATATACAGATGCAGGAATTATATATATATATAATTATTTTACTTATATATTATGATATATATTCTTATTATAATATATTACAATATATTCTTATTATAGTGTATGTTATTTTTACAGAAATTCAATTCTACTCTGCATATTAATCTGAAAATTATCTTGTTCACACACTCTGTTGTGAATATATGTGCACATCGAAACATAAATCTCTTTTTTTTTCCTTCAATGGGGGAAGGAAATTAATTCTTTCCACTTTAATTCTCCATTGACATTTTTTGTAACTTTTTCAAATTTTTTGTGAAATGTAAATTTATATATTTTCTTTTTTCTTTATTATTGCAGTATGGCTTATACCCAAGAACATGCGTAAAGTGCATTAATTTTAGGTGTGTGTTTTAGTTAATTTTTGATGTGGGCACACCCAGGTAACCACCACCCTAGTCAACTTGGCAAGTCCCCCGGTGCCCTTCCCAATTCAACATGTCCCAAATAGCCGAATGCGTTCTACTATCTTCATAGAGGTTGCCCCCGACTTTAAAACATAATTTTATTGTTTTCCATTATTTTAATTATGCCCTGATCTTAATTTCTCACCATTGCGAGTCTTTTTTCTCCCTTTCATTAAACATTTTTTGGGGGTTTCATTTTCAAGTATTTTTTTCTTTTTAAAAAAAACTGAAGTACTGTTGATTTACAGCGTTGTGTTAGTTTCAGGTATATGGCACAGTGATTCAGATATATATATATGCTGTGCTTAGACGCTCGGTCATGTCTGACTCTTTGCAACCCCATGGACTGCAGCCCACCAGGCTCCTCCGTCCATGGGATTTTCTAGGCAAGAGCACTGGAGTGGGGTGCCATTGCCTTCTCCGAAGGGAAGCCCTGGGAAGTTATATATACATATATATGTATATATATATATATAATACATGTATTTTTTTTCAGTTTCTTTTCCGTTATAGGTTATTAAAAGTGTTGAGTATAGTTCCCTGTGCGATACAGTAGGTCCTTTTAGTTATCTTCATTAGATTTTTTTATTTCTAAAATTATTCTAGATTCACATGCAGTTATTAGATTGGTGCAAAAGTAGCCGTAGTTTAAGAACCTGAATTTTAAATCACCATAACTAGGCTCAAACACATTATATTAATCAAAATAGGAACGATTACAATCAGCACATTTTTGTCAACAAGAAATAAGTTTGTTGATTCCTGTAGCATAAAAATCCGTGCTTTGGGATTCAATGATACTAAGAAGAAGTGACAAGAATATGCAGAAGAACTATCCAAAAAAGATCTTCATGACCCAGATAACCATGATGGTGTGATCACTCACCTAGAGCTAGACATCCTGGAATGTGAACTCAAGTGGGCCTTAGGAAACATCACTATGAACAAAACTAATGGAGGTGATGGAATTCCAGTTGAGCTATTTCAAATCATGGAAGATGATGCTGTGAAAGTGCTGCACACAATATGCCAGCAAATTTGGAAAACTCAGCAGTGGCCACAAGACTGGAAAAGTCGGTTTTCATTCCAATCCCAAAGAAAGGCAATGCCAAAGAATGTTCAAACTTTTGAACATTGCACACTTGCACTCATCTCACACGCTAGCAAAGTAATGCTCAAAATTCTCCAAGCCAGCCTTCAACAGTACATGAATTGTGAAGTTCCAGATGTTCAAGGTGGATTTAGAAAAGGAAGAGGAACCAGAGATCAAATTGCCAACGTCTGTAGAATCATCGAAAAAGCAAGAGAAAACCAGAAAAACACCTACTTCTGCTTTACTGACTACACCAAAGCCTTTGACTGTGAGGATCACAATAAACTGTGGAAAATACTGAGAGATGGGAATACCAGACCACTTTACCTGCCTCCTGAGAAATCTATATGCAGGTCAAGAGGCAACAGTTAGAACCAGACATGGAACAACAGACTGGTTCCAAATTGGGAAAGGAGTACATCAAGGCTGTATATTGTCACCCTGCTTATTTAACTTATATGCAGAGAGCATCATCTGAAATACAAGGCTGGATGAAGCACAAGCTGGAATCAAGATTGCCAAGAGAAATATCAATAATCTCAGATATGCAGATGACATCACCCTTATGACAGAAAATGAAGAAGAACTAAAGAGCCTCTTGATGAAAGTGAAAGAGGAGAGTGAAAAAGTTGGCTTAAAGCTCAACATTAAGAAAACTAAGATCATGGCATCTGGTCCCATCACTTCATGGCAAATAGATAGCAAAACAATGGAAACACTGAGAGACTTTATTTTCTTGGGCTCCAAAATCACTGCAGATGGTGACTGCAGCCATGAAATTAAAAGATGGTTACTCCTTGGAAGAAAAGATATGACCAACCTAGACAGCATATTAAAAAGCAGAGACACTATTTTGCCAACAAAGGTCCATCTAGTCGAAGCTATGGTTTTTCCCGTAGTCATGTATGGATGTGAGTTGGACTATAAAGAGAGCTGAGCACCGAAGAATTGATGCTTTTGAACTGTGGTGTTGGAGAGATCCAACCAGTCAATCCTAAAGGAAATCAGTCCTGATNGCTCCAAAATCACTGCAGATGGTGACTGCAGCCATGAAATTAAAAGATGGTTACTCCTTGGAAGAAAAGATATGACCAACCTAGACAGCATATTAAAAAGCAGAGACACTATTTTGCCAACAAAGGTCCATCTAGTCGAAGCTATGGTTTTTCCCGTAGTCATGTATGGATGTGAGTTGGACTATAAAGAGAGCTGAGCACCGAAGAATTGATGCTTTTGAACTGTGGTGTTGGAGAGATCCAACCAGTCAATCCTAAAGGAAATCAGTCCTGATTGTTCATTGGAAGGACTGACGCTGAAGATGCAACTCCAATATTTTGGCCACCTGATGTGAAGAACTCATTGGAAAAGACCCTGATGCTGGGAAAGATTGAAGGCAGGAGGAGAAGGGGACAGCAGAGGATGAGATGATTGGATGGCATCACCAACTCAATGGACATAAGTTTGAGTGAGCTCTGGGATTTTTTGATGGACAGGGAAGCCTGGCTTGCTGCAGTCCTTGGGGTCTCACAGAGTCGGACACGACTCAGCTACTGAACTGAATGGAAAAATCCATGCTTTGGGATTTAATGAACTCGTGGAAAGCATTTTCTGCATCCTGCTGGTTGTGGAAGCATTTTCCCTGCAGAATGTTGTTGAGATGTTTGAAGAAGTGGTAGTCGGTTGGCGAGAGGTCGGGTGAACATAGCAAATGAGGCAAAACTTTGTAGCCCACTTCATTCATTCACTCTTTCAACTTTTGAAGTGTTGGTTGTGCAACATGCGGTCAGGCGTTGTCATGGAGAAGAGTTGGGCCTATGCCATTGACCCATGCTGGCTGCGGGCATGCAGTTTTCGGTGCATCTCATCGATTTGCTGTTTACTTCTCAGATGTAATGGTTTCCCAGGTAACCAGGGATAGGACAGTCAGCAACCTCTGACTCAACCCAGAGCAGTCTCCAGGTCCCCTGTGGGCCTGTCCCAACAGCTTGCCAGCCCAGTGAGCTCTGTTTTGTCAGCAAAATGGAATGACTTGTTTAGCGCGATTGCCAGAGGAAGCAGGGTGGGGAGGCCCAGGCCCGCTCTAGCTCGCTTCCTTCCTGCAGGGGTGGCGAAACATCTCACTCTGCTTCCCATCTGCCCTGACCCCACCTCTTCCATTTTTTTTTCCCTTTCCTGCCTTCTTCTGGGGGGAAGGTGGTTGTCTGGACTGTGAGTGTAGCCCCGGTACGGATGGTCCAGCATGTCTTTGCCAAAGGGAAGTTTGCGTTCGTGCTCACATATAGCACTTTGGTCCCCTGGGAGAGGTGACCGTGAGGGTCCCAGGCCACCCTCAAAGAGGCTCGCTGTCCCGAGTCTCCCCAGATCAGGAAGTGTGCGTGATCAGTTGCTCAGTAGCTCAGTCACGTATGACTCTTGGCAACCCTGTGGACTGTGGCCTGCCGGGATCTTCTGTCCATGGGATTCTCCAGACAAAGATACTAGAGTGGGTTGCCATCTCCTCCACAGATCAGGGAGAGGCTCTAAGGAACCCAAATATCCAGGAGTCTCCCTGGATTTCTTTCTTCCCTTCGGCCCCGGAACATTCCTCCCTTCGGCCAAATTCTTGCCCTGCTCCTGTAGATCATCTCTCCCCCAGCAGGTCTGGGGGTGGTCAGGAAGCCAGGAAGCCTGGGGTCCACAGTTGGCACCTAGCAAATACTGAACAGAGCCATAGCTCTACTCGACGCCTCCTGACACCCTCGTCCCCAAGTCCTTTCTCCCTACAGCAGCCACTGGGAGCTTTCTAGAACTTAAAAACCGTATCAGGTTGCTCCCCAGTTCACCCGTGTCTCCCTGCAGCCCCCCAAGGAGCCCCTGCCTGTCTCCTTGGCCTCCTCTTTCTCCTCCGCCACTTGCTCACCCGGCTCCAGCTCAGCACCACCCCTCTTTGTTCCTCTAACACTCCCATCTCTTTCCACCTCAGGGCCTTTGCATGTGCTGCACTCTCCACTGGAATGTCTTTCCTCCCCATCTCAGTGCTCCCGACTCCTGCTCTTTCTGCTCTCACTTCAAATGTCACCTCTTCCACTTGCCTGCCTGTTTCCTTCTCAGTGCCGATCACCATGTGGCCTCTTCTTATTTACACATGGGTCTTCTATGTTTTTTGTACCGCCCCACACACCCAGCTACAAGGGGCTTCCCTTGTAGCTCACTCGGTAAAGAATCTGCCTGCAGTGCAGGAGACCTGGGTTCAATCCCTGGGTCGGGAAGATCCCCTGGAGGAAGAAATGGCAACCCACTCCAGGATTCTTGCCTGAAAAATCCCCTGGACAGAGAAGCCTGGCGGGCTATAGTCCAAATGGTTGCAGAGTTGGACACCACTGAGCCACTGAGCGTGCATGCACCAGGAAAACTGGTGTCCAATCAGCTGAGCAGAGCCATGGTTACCCTCCTTGCTCTCCTTGGGCTCTTAACTGGCAGAGCTTCGGGTACTTCTCTCTGCCTCCCTCCCTGCATCCCTCTGCCCTCGCTGCTCTAACTCAGCCCCTAGACTGGAAAGTAGACAGTGCATTTGCGCCTTGGGGCTCCCACCCTCACCTCAATCTTGAGATTCATGGCCACCCAGAAGAGGAAAGGGAGGCCCCGAGGGGCTTCCCATTTGCCCAGCCTTGAGAAGGGAACTAAGGCGGGGGTCCTCCAAGAGATGCCTCACTGGGGCTCTCCAGTTCAAGCTAAGGATGGCATCAGGGGGCCGAGGTTCAGCGAGGTTACCTTGCTCACCCAGAAGTAGAGAGGGGAGGGGCAGAGCCGGGGTCCTCCTGAGACAAGGGGCAATAGCAAAATCAGCCCAGACACCCCTCTGCTTCTGCATGCTGACAAGTGTCAGGCGTCTGAGTGCAGCTGGTCAAAAAGTGAGATGATCCTGAGCACCTTTCAGTGGAGACCCAGGGAATGCCCTCCCTTCCCCTCTCCTCTCCTTCCTTCCCTTTTCTCCCTTCTTTCCACTAAAGACAACAAAAGTTCATTTTTGGGGGGGGGCACATCTGACTTAATTGCTGCCTGCAGGATCTAGTTGCTTGACCTGCAATAGAATCTGGACCCCCTGTGTTGGGAGTGTGGGGTTCTTAACCACTGGAACACCAGGGAAGTCCCTCCCCACAGGTCTTTAGAAGCATCCTTGCTTTCTGGCCTCACAAGATGCTCCTGGATCCTCTGCCCAGTTCGGGAATCAGCCATTCCTCCAGGAGCCCTGGCTTCTTTCGTGGGAAATGGTAATTAGAGACCACAGTTGGCATCAGGGATTTTCACTACTGCAGACCTGGTCACTGTTTCTAGGCCTTTTCAGTGTAGAGAGAGAGAGCATGCTTTTCCTGTTTAAGAGACAGAACATGCTGTATTCTTACTGATTTTCCAACTCAGTTACTTAGGATTGCAGGATTTTACTCCTTTGCTCTATTTGTACATCTGTCTTCTAACACTGAGAATCTTGGTTTCTAACATTAACCAAATGACTTATTTGCTTTGTCTAAAAATATATATATATAATAGTTTCAGAATAGCAACATGAATATTGTTACTAACATTATGACGTCCCATTAGAGAATGTGCTTTATGTAGTTATACTGTGTTCAAATGACTGTGTTCTAAAGTCATCCTGTTTGTGTGCTTAAGCCACCAACTCAAAACCACAGTTAAGTTCATTTGTCTCTTTATCTTGCTTTTTTGGCATCCTGCACAAGTTTCTGTCATCTTAATTCCCTGACCAGGGATTGAACTCAGGCCTTTGGCAATGAAAACACAATGTCTTAACCACTAGACTGTCAGGGGATTTCCCCATTTGTCTCATTTTTATTTCAAGGTTTTTTTTCCCCTCTCTCTTTCATTTAATTTTGTTTTGTAACCATGAAAAACATTTACATGATCCCAAAGTCACATTTACAAAACAAGATAAGCTCAGATAAATCAGCTTTTAGGTTGTCCCTTTCATCCTGTTTTCCTTTAAAGTGTTGAGGTCTATTCTTCCTTTTAAAATATAAGCAAATAAATATACATTCATAATCCCCCTTAGATAAATGTTAGCCTATTGTCAATACACGCACTTTTCTCCACCTTGCCCTTTGCACTTTATAACATACCTTGGAGATGACTTCAGTAATAGAGAGCTTTTACTTATTGTTTTTTACAATGGTGTATTCCTTTGGGTAGATGCATGGATAGTTCATCCCACCATCCCCTCTAGGTCCTTTCCAGTCTCTTCTATTATGATGCACTTCCCACTCGTCTCTTTGGACAAAATTCTTAGAAGTAGAACTGCTGGTTCAAAGGATTGATGAACATGGGACGTCCCTGGTGGCCAAGTGGTTGAGAATCTGCCTAGCAGTGCAGGGGGCAGGGGCTGGGGCCCTGGTCCATGAAGACCCCACATGCCATGGGGGTATTAAGCCCGGGAACCACAACCGCAGGAGCCCGCATGCCTAAAGCCTGTGCTCTGCGATAAGAGCGGCCACCACAATGAGAAGCGTGGATGCTGCAACTAGAGGAAGCCTGTGTGCAGCAGCAAAGACCCAGAACAGCCATAAATTTACTGCACTCTTCCACCATGCCATTCTGCTAGGCTACATTCCCACCTGCAATGAACAGAAGTACCAATTTCTTCACAGCCCCACCAAGGATGTAAGGTCGTATTTCTATCACTATATATTTTCTTCCCCAAACAAAATGGAGATTTATTTTCTATCTTGTAAAAGTCCAGAGATAAATAGTCCAGACCTGGTGTGGTACTGCTCTACAAAGTCCTCTGGAATTCAGCCTTGTTTCCTGGTGGCCTCCATGCCTAATGTCTCATGGTTCAAGATGACTGCCTCAGCTCCAGCCATCACACTTGCAGTCCAGGTATAGGAATGATGAAGGGATAGAGAAGGATAAGAGAAATTGAGATTAAAATTTTCCATTTCTCTTATGAGAGCAAGGTTGAGCATGTTTTCAGGGCCAGTGTATTTATTTAATGGGATCTCTTGTCCATTTTTAAACATAGGGTAGTTGACTTTCTTCTTTATTTCTGGGAACTCTGTATTAGGTATATATTAACCCTTTGTCTGTGATATAAGTTGCAAATGTTTCATCAGACTTGGACACTGAGGCTTAGAGAGACCAAGGGGAGTGGGGCTCAGACAGAGGGTGGGGATCCCAATTCCTTGAAGAGCAGCTTAAAGTGGCAGCCCCTCGCCCACCAGTGGCTGGACAACATGGCCCTGCAGTTTCCTGCTGGAGCTGCTGGAGCAGACAGCACAGTCTAGGCACAGCCACGTGCAGCTGCTCTGCCGACTCTCACCCCCAGCGTATTCGCAACCGTTCGGCACACTAATGCCCTTCCACAGAACAGAGGGCCCAGCCCTGCCCACGAAATGGAGCGATCTGCCCCTCCCTCACTCCATGACTCCATCTAGCTGTTCTGAATAGCCTCGACCCACGAGTCCCCTTCAAGCGCATCCTCCAAGGGGC
>SJYV01026138.1:0-12872 GCA_006410875.1 Neotragus pygmaeus
CACCCTCATCAAGAGGCTCTTTAGTTCCTCTTTACTTTCTGCCATTAGAGTGGTATCATCTGCATATCTAAGGTTGTTGATATTTCTCTTGGCAATCTTGATTCCAGCTTATGATTCATCCAGCCCAGCATTTCACATGATGTACTCTGCATCTAAGTTAAGCAAGCCGGGTGACAGTATACAGTCTTGTCATACTCCTTTCCCAATTTTGGACCAATCTGTTGTTCTGTGTCTGTTGTTGAACTGTTGCTTCTTGACCTGCATGCAGGTTTCTCAGGAGACAAGTAAGGTGGTCTGGTACTCCCATCTCTTTAAAGCATGCCTACTTACTGCTTTACCCCAGTGATACTGCATTAGTTCTCTGGGATTTATTTCTATTTCTGTTCCAGGTTGCACTTTGTCATGCTCATTCCCTACCTTAAAAGAAATAGATATTAAATATATCAGACTACTTTCTGGCCACATTATCTTGGCTTACAGCCCTGTCAAACTTAACCTCCTTTAAAGCTAAAGATGATTTTAAATGGAAAGTAGTCATTAAGAACTTAGAACAAGAAGCAGAGGCTTTAACAGAGGACAGGAACAGTCCCTGCTCTCAGCACACAGCTGGAAATGTGTGGAGCCCACCCCAGAACCCCACCAAGCCAAAGTGGGTGGCATATGAAGTGAGCTTTCTCTGGGAAAACAGTGGACAAATGGGGCAGAGATTTCTGCAGACAGTTGTGTTTATGTAGGGCATAAGCAAATCTTTGGGCATGCATGCCAGCTGTCAAGTGGGGGAGGGTGATCCATAGAGTTGGGTTTGAGAAGAGGCTGGCTGGCATTTTCAAGGTTGGGCCTGAGGAGAGATGCTTCCTGTCCTTGGAGGGAATTAATGATAGGAAATCTGAGAAAATAACTGGGGTTGCTTTCCAAGAGGTACTAATTTAGTTACTGTTGTTTCAGACATTCTGCCGAGAGTAATCTGACAATGCTAAAAATGTTATTTGGAGCCATGGCCTTCCGCTAAGGGAGAAGGCTGGATTCATTTTATCTTTGAAACGTTGTGAATAACATGTCACAGTTACTCATGTGCTTATTTACTTATTCATTTATTATCTGATGAATTATCCATTCATGTGGTCGTTTGTTCATTCATTTATTCTTTCATCCATCCATCCACCCATCCATTTAAGCATCTGCTTACTTGATATTCTTGGCTAGATGCTTTGTTTTGTGGGGCACGTGGCAAGCATAGCAGCAGGGAAGGAACTCTAAAAGGAGGAAGAGTGTCTGTGTAGTTGAGTTGCTCATAGTCTGGCAGCTCAGACAGATAAGTAAACAAGTACCTACTACATATTGTGGGCAGTGCTACTAGAGGGGCCAACCTGGCTTGATTGTGCAAAACCAAGTCTCCCCTTCAGGCTTGGAATCATGGGATGTTAGCCCAGAGGAAGCCTTAGAGAAACTGAATGGCACAATGCTTTCCAGGCCTGATCCACAGATTTCTGGGGTACCATTTCAGGGAGTGCAGGTGGGAGAAAGATGGCGGAGTTAGAGGAAAGCTGAACAGATGAGGTTTGGCTTCTTTGAGAACCAGAGCAGGTCCTTTTTCATCTGTTTCATATATTGAGGTTCCCTGTAGAATATCTTCTGAGGAAGGGCCCTGTGTGCTTAATGATGTTTACAAAACACTGGACCAGTCCACCATCTTTCCTTGTTTCTCTGCTTTTGACACTGAGGTCCAAAAAGGTCGAGTGGTTTATCCAAGGTTCTCAAATTGGTTAGTTAGCAATCCAGGAATAGCCCTGGTCTTCTGATTCAGGCAGACATTACCTCTGTATCAGTTAGTTTTTGTTTTGTAACAGATAACCCCCAAACTTTGTGGCTCAAAACAACCACCATTTATTTAGCCCATAATTCTATGAGTTGGCAATTGGGTCATTCTTCTGGTCTTAGCTGAGCTCCCTCCAGTTGGTGATGAGTTGCAGATTAGCTGTCAAGTCACCTCCAGTCTAAGATGGCCTTCCATTTGAGGGATGGCTGGCTATTGGCTGGGGTAAGGACGTCCCTGAACTTGGAATCTGTCTTCATCAGCAGGAGTCCAGCAGAGCAGGGAAACATGCATAACCTCTTGAGGCCTGGGCTTAGAGCCGGTCAAAGGAAATCACAAGAGCAACTCAAACTCAGGTAGTAGAGAAAGAGACCCCAATTCTTCACTGGAGAGTGGTAAGGGGTGTGGATACAGGAAGGGAAGAATCATTGCCCTTTTTGCTATCTGCCACAAGAATACTGAGTTATTACTGTATCTTGTGTCCTTAATTTGGGCAAAGAAAAAGTTCCAAAGCCATCTTTATAAGAAGAGCATAGCCATTACTCTGTCTATAGACTATGAAGCTTCTTGTCTACTTGATTTTTTTAATTCTTTGTGTTTTCGACAGGTGGTATTTACTGCTTATGGTAAGGGACACTGTACCTTAAGAACATCCCTGCCTTAATCCCAGTCACAATCTTTGCATCAGTAGCCCTTTTCCATGGAAAGGGCCTTTCAGCTCTTGTTTACCCTGATTCTCATCATTTCCATAAACATGTATTGAGTGACTCCTATGTATTAGACATATCACTAAATGTTGAGGATACAAATACATCTAAAGTGGGCCCCTAACCTCAGGTAACTCACAGTCTGGAAGGGAAGGAGGAAAGGTAAATGGATTACTATAGTGGAAATATGATGGGGAAGTGGGCTGCATGTTGAATTTCTTTTTAGTGGCCTTTATTTACTTTGTTATTAGAAGGTGCAGGCACACAGTCATCTAAGTAGATGCAGAGGAAGCATTCAAGAAAATTCAGCACACTTTCATGGCCAAAACATTGAACATACTAGGAATAGAATAGGACTTCCTCAACCTGATAAAGGCCATCTGTGAAAAAGTGACAGCAGACATCACATTTTGTAGTGCAAAGTTAGGAGTTTGCGGTTAGCAGATACAAACTACTGTATATAAAATAGATAAACTATTGTATAGGGAACTATAATCAACATCCTGTAATGATAGTGGAAAAGAATAAGAAAAATATATGTTATATATGTATAACTGAATCAGTGTTGGTTTCAACATTGTAAGGTTTGTGTGTGTGTGTGTGTGTGAGGTATAGAGGATGTTAGGAAACTTGAGAGAAACATTAACAGCTCAGAGTCTTCACTCAAACGAATAGGGGGAGGAGCTGTGTGAGTTATGCTTGGCCAGCTCCCGCAACCAGCTGCCCCCAACTTTGGGTGGTGGGGCACAGGAAAGGATTCTTTCAGCCAGTCATATGACCCTGGTCAGGTCACCATCCTCAGTGGTCGTTTCTTCCCCAAATGCTGACTCAGGGACCTAGGTTCTTTCCATCTTTGATCTGTGCCCTTGTTGAGAACTTGGATGTCCTCTCCTTCCAGCTGCCGAGTGGGAAAGAGAGAGTGGAGGATTGAGGTTGTGATCGAGGCCCAGCTGAGGGCCTGCAAGTTCTCTTTCACTCACATTCCAGTGACCATACCTTGGTCCCATGGCCACGCTGTGATGCGGGGGAGGTTGGTGCGTGCAGTCTGCCTGTGTGTCCGAGAAGAAAGGAAACAGGTATGCCAACCAGCTAGCCAGCCTCTGCCACACGGGTGGGCCAAGGGCAGGACAAGGATGGCCCATTGCTGAGACAGGCCCAGCTTTGTTTCTTCCCTCTGTTCTTGGTGGAACAGTCCCAGGTCCACAGTACTGCTACAGGGCACATTCCTGTGATGCCTGTCACCTGCTTCCCTTAGTAATGCCTGGGGAGGGAAATGAAGAGCCAGGGCAACCTGGAGCATTTGAGCATCTCGCCGATGGAATGATAGAGCCACGTTGTCCTTCAGAGGGGAGCCAGAGATGAATGTGGGAAATAAATTGCTGTTTCTTTGTGCTCGGACATGGGATGAATAAAAATAAGGATCTGTCCCCTTTTAAGATTGTGCTTTAAATAGAAATCTGCCCCAGGCTCTTCCTGATCTTTTCTTCTTACCTCCCTTGGAGTGTCCTTCACTCCCAGACACATCTGCTCCTTTGTGGCCGAGGGGCTTGAGCTCTGCTTGGGGGCCAGGTGGCCTGAGTGGATCCCTTCCTCCTCCAAGTGCCTCTGTTTTCAGGGCTGCCTGGACAGGTCTAGCTATTTTAGTGACATTTCTGTAGCAATTGTCCCTACCCTTCTAGGCAAGCACTGCCTATCTTTCTGACAGCCTGTTTGGTTGTGTCTGGCTGCTGAGGCCATAGTGAAAACCACCTCATCATCCTGTCCTTGTTTTCGGTGGCACTCATCTTGGGGTGGGTGCTTAATGAGCTTTGTTTATGGAGAGTGAAAGATGGAATAGGAGCGCCTCTTCCTTTGTGGCATCAACCCCTGTGGGCTCTGCTTAAAGTCCTGCTGGGACCTTGAGGACCAGGAAGAGAGGAAGGGAAGCACCGGGGCCAGGGAGAAGTGATTCTGCTGAGATTAGGCCCTTAGAGAAGATGGCCAACTGTCCAAATCATGATGGCCGAGGATTGGGGTCATTGTGGGTGGGGTCTGGGCTGACATCAGTGCCTAAGGGTCTGGCGCACAGAAGAGATTTCTGGTTGGTCCTCGTGCTTGCCTGTCTTCCTCTCTCCTAATCCATTGCCTACACTCCTGCAGAGCGCATCTGACAAGGCACAAATCCAGTCACATATCTCCCCAGTTGACATTCTTCCGTGGTCTCTTACTGCTTTTCCTGGTAGCATCTAAATGAATTGGTTTTGGGACCACGTGACTGGTCCCAGCCTCTCACCAGCCTCACCTCTTCATTCATTTCCCTAAGTTCATGGCTCTGGGCCCAGGTCTAAGATTGCTCAGAGTCCTCTTACATGCCAAGCTCTATAACTCCTCCAGCTTCGTCTGGTCCTGGCCTTCATGTCCCTTTCTCTGAGTTGCCTTGTTGACTAAGCCCTTCACTGAGCCAACTGCCACTATACTCTGTGTCTCCCTCTCCACATCAGTTGTCTTGCTCTGTTGTAATTTCCTGTTTGTTTTTGGGCTCTTTCACAAAACCAAAAACTTCATAGGCTCAGGGGCCATGTCTCGTTCCCCATCATGCTCCCAACTGTGTTAGTGAGGGCAGACTAATTTCTGAAACAAAGAACTCCAAACATCTAAGTCACTAAATAAAACACAAGTTTTATTTCTTGCCCACATAATACTTCATTGTGGGTGTTCAGTAGATAGTCTTCCACAGGCTATTCAGAAATCTAGATCCCTTTCTTGTGGCAGCTGTCTTATCCCCTGGGGCTGTTCTCTCTTTTCAAGTCTGCCTCTGACAGGCAAATGGGAGAAGGCACATGGAGATCATATAGGAGGGTTTTTACAGTTATGCCCGGAAGTTGGGTACTTCAACCCATATTCCTTTGGCCAGGACACAGTCATGTGACTGCATACAATTTCAAGGGATCCCGGGAAATGTAATTCAGTGGTGAGCAGGCTGGGTGAGCAAGTAGCTGGTCTCTGATATCCCAGTGCTTAACCTCACACATGGTAGGAACTGAGTAAATCATTGTTGAATTTGTTGAATGAGTCAGCATTATATGCTAGGCTCTATCTTGATTCTTAGGCACTTCAATTTACTCATCAAGAGGCACAGATCACAGAGAAAGTGCCCAGTGGCTTCCAGGGGCCTGAGCGCCATAGAAGTGTTCCAGACAGTGATAGAGGGAAGGGCAGTGTTGTCAGAGAATCTGGCCCCCAGACAGTGAGGTGCTACCCTTCCCAGTCCTCCAGGGGAAGAGATTTTTATACCAAAATTTATTTTCTCAGAGGGGACAAAGGAGGAGATAACAGAAAGGAGGAGTGAGGACTGCTTCTTTAATTTTAGAAGGTAATAGTGTCATCTTTCTCTACACGTTGCTCCTAGATGTGTGGGGGAAGCGTGTGGCATGCCCATGCATGTGCCCAGCTGCCTCTTACTCTGCTGCCCGGGAGGAAGCAGATATGTAACACATGTGACGTATCCATTCTTCCTTGTGTGGTCAGAGCATCCCAGAGGCCATGCACTCCTACACCCCAGCCCCCTATGGGTGCAACACCTCATTCTCCACACGGATAGGAAGGTGCAAGAGATCCACTTGGCGAGAGCTACTGGTGACCAGCAATTTAGCTTGCAAATTGCCTCCAAAGACTCACCTTCTGGATGGGCTGGGATATAATAACTCCTTGACTGTGGGTGGCTCCAGAATCTTCCGAAGCACTTTCCCACACCTTATCTCATTTCACCCTCATCACAGCATGGTGAGGTCAGAAGAGCCAAGGGTGATTATGTCTGCTTTACAGATGAGCGACCCAAGGCTCGCACCACTCTGCTGACTTTCCCAAGCCCACGGGGCTGCTCTTCCACGCTGGCTATTTCCACTGTGGGCCCCATTGCTCAAATCGGCAGACTGCATTCCAGAAGATTCCCCCTTAGCTTGCAATTCATGAGGCTGCAAATATGTCTGATGGCCACCCTTCCCTGTCAGCACTGCCCATGTACTTTGCTGTCTATAAGCAGCAGGTGTACTGGGAGCTGCCACAAGGTCCTCTCCTGTGTTCAGATCCTGTGCCTTGTGGATCGTGGCCTCCCCCAAGTGTTGGTGGAGAAGATAAGAGACAGTGAGAACCATTTTCAAATTGCACCCCAGTTAGTTATAGCAGGGTCTAGGAGGGTTGTGTCATGGGGCTCTTTCTGATTAAAACAAAATAAAACCCCAGCATGCCCAGGGCCAGGATGTTTGCATAACTGTCCATGTGCACGCTTGCTGGCAAGCATGAGTGTCATATTCCCAGGACCCGTGAACACTCTCTTCCGACCTCACTCAGATGGAAAGCCGACATTAACCTTACTATCCTGTCTAATTAAAGGCAAAGCCTATAGTTTGCCCAGGTCTATCATAATCTGGTTTCTGGGCGTTGCCAACACAGAGGAGGAGGGAAACGCTGCAGGTTATCTGTAATGTGGGAGGATGCCGGAAGGGGCAGAGGGGTCAGGATGGGGTCCTTACCCACAGAACCCAGAATAGAGTTTCCAGCATCCAGACCTTCACAGTGCAAAGAAGGCGTCTGGCTGGAGGAAAGGATGTCTGATGTCAGTCCCTAAACCTCCTCCCTCCATCCCACTGGCTCTGATACCCTGGGAAACCTGTGTCTTCTGCCGTGGTCTCCCTTGCCTTGTTTTCCCCAGAGCAGAGCATGATCTCCATCTAATAGACTCTCAGCAAATCTCCCATATTGAAATATTAATGTAGTAAATCTGGAGTTGGGGGAGATTGTGGTGTTTAGTCTTCTGCAATCAGAGACTTACTTATCTCCACTTTTTTCTGTTCCTTTATTTTGCTCTCAGCTGCTGCTGCTGCTAAGTCGCCTCAGTCGTGTCCGACTCTGTGAGACCCCATAGATGGCAGCCCACCAGGGTCCCCCATCCCTGGGATTCTCCAGGCAAGAACACTGGAGTGGGTTGCCATTTCCTTCTCCAATGCATGAAAGTGAAAAGTGAAAGTGAAGTCGCTCAGTCGTGTCCGACTCTTAGCGACCCCATGGACTGCAGCCTACCAGGCTCCTCCATCCATGGGATTTTCCAGGCAAAAGTACTGGAGTGGGGTACCATTGCCTTCTCCCATTTTGCTCTCTACTCATCCCTATAAATCATATTTTGAAGCCTTCCTCCAATTTCTCACTTTTCCTGATAGTAATAAAAAACCCAATTTGGATGACATCTGTGCTTCATCTCCTAGGGAAGATGACCCAGTTTTTCTCTAACAGAGAAGTTATGGGTCTCCTGTGATCTGGCCTAAGGTCCCTTGTGAGAGACTGGCATGAAGTGATGCCTGATCCGAGAGATTTGGGGAAAAGCTCTGGACAGCAGGCTCTCTCTAAGGAATACTGATGTTGCTTTTTGGAGGCATTATTTTGCCAGGATTCAGGTAAGAAGTCAAACCTGCTTCTCTTACCCTTCACGAGAGTCTAATGGTATGCTTACTTCAGATACTGTGCTGTGTGCTACACAATGACCACTTGCTTTGAATTGTATATGAAGACATGTTATCATAGAACCTTTTCTGTGAGCCAAGCATTTGCCTAGTAGAGCTCAGGATGAAGCTGTTACTAGTTCATCTTTTGGGAGCCCCTGCTATTTATTAATACAAAGCTTTCCCTAGTGGTTCAGTGGTTAAGAACCCACTTGCCAGTGCAGGAGATGTGGGTTCGATCCCTGGGTCAGGAAGATCCCCTGTAGAAGGAAATGGCAACCCACTCCAGCTATTCTTTCCTGGGAAATCCCATGGACAGAGGAGCTTGGCGGGCTACAGTCAGTGGGGTTGGGGAAGGATCGGACACGACTTAGCAACTAAACAACAACAAGATATTTACAAGGCACCATAGTGGTCAGACTTCTTTCATGATCTTCCAGGGTAAGTCAGTCAGTCTGAGACCAACTCAGGGAGAAGATGGCAAGGTTCTGAAGATAATAGTACCACGTGGTGAGAAGGCCATGGAGTGTTTGTCATGATTGAGCAGCATATATACTTCTATGAAAGTGATGAGTTAATAATTATGTATTACCTAGTCCAAATCTCAACACGATATTTAATATAGCTTGTGATAGGTGCTCAGCAAGTGTTGGTGGGATTGAAGTAATGTGTTTACTCAGTATATTTTCCATTAGATTGTGGGTTCTTTGGCATCAGGGCCAATGTGTTCATGTCATTAGCCTTTATGTCCCCAGCTCCATGCCCAGTGCCTAACACCTATCTGTCATGGATTGTTCAAATCCGTCCTTCCTTAGGATGAGGTCTTTTTATCCTAGTGTCTTAGTCCTGAGAGAAATTCCTTTCATGTGATCACCACCTCATCTCATTGTATGCCCATGTGACTAGTCCCAATGTGTATCAGCATGCCAGAACAAAACACTACTGACTGGGTGGCCTAAACAACAGAAATTTGTTTCTCACAGTAATGAGGCTGGAAGTCCAAGGTCAGGGTTCTGGTCAATTCAGTATCTGGTGAGAGTTCTCTTCTGGCTTGCACATGGCCCCTTTCTCACTGTGTCTTCACATGGTAGAGAGAGAGAGAGTGTGTGTGAGTTCTCTGGTATTGCTTCTCCTAAGGACCCTAATTCTGTTGGATCAGGACCCCATTCTTATGACCTTTTTTAACTTGAATTAGTTCCTTAGAAGATCCATCTCCAAATACAGCCCCTGAGGGATTAGGACTTTACAGTATGAATTTTGGGGGGAACATAAACATTCATTCCATAGCACGGTGTGCTTGTTGCCTACCATAACATCTGGAGTTTCCTGGTCAAGAAAAGGGTGATGAAAAATAAACACAGTACTACACTATTGATGTAAATAAGCATAATACCATGCTGCTGCTGCTAAGTCGCTTCAGTTGTGTCTGACTCTGTGCAACCCCATAGACAGAAGCCTACCATAGACGGAAGTCCCTGGGATTCTCCAGGCAAGAACACTGGAGTGGGTTGCCATTTTCTTCTCCAATGCATGAAAGTGAAAAGGGAGAGTGAATTCGCTCAATTGTGTCTGACTCTTCGCAACCCCATGGACTGCAGCCTACCAGGCTCCTCCGTCCATGGAATTTCCCAGGCAAGAGTACTGGAGTGGGGTGCCATTGCCTTAATACCATGCATGAGGAGTCTAAAAGGAATCAGGTGGGAGCAGTTAATGAAAGTCTATGGTTGATTGAACCTAATTTTACCATGCCCTTGTCTTTTCATTATTTTTTTGAATCCTTGGGAATCTTCCTGAGCATGTCTGTTGCAGAAAGATATTCATGTTTTGGAGACAGTGCAGCAGTAGTCAAAGGAAATGAAATAGGAAAGTCAGGATAAGCTGGATTATGCTGTGATGATAAACATCCCCCAAGTCCCAGGCGTCTAATTCTCCTTTCCACTTCATGTCTAAGGAGTGTCCACAGGGGTGCTCTGCTAGTTTTAATTGTTCTGGGATCCAGTCTGGTGGAGGTTCCATTTTGAGACGTGTGTTGTGAAGGGGAATGTAGTAAATGTGCCTACTGGCTTTTAAAGGTTTCCCTTCATGCTTATCCTTGATTGGCTAAAGTAAGTCACATGGCCACACCCAATCCCAAAGAGGCTGATAAAACAAAGGAAAAGCTAAAGTATTTGGCAAACAGTACTGCTTATTATTATGATGGGATAATAATGAGGCTTAGGTAAATGTGGCAGAACTTGAGCAGAATTGGTGGCACAAATGAGAACTTTTAAAATTCTGTTAAAAAAAAAAAAATCTGTTTGCAAAAGAGCTCCTGTGTCCGGAATTTCTCGCCTAGCTGAGTGTTTCTGTGCCTGGAATGAGATCCAGTGAATGAAACCATTTTTCATTGAGATCATGAGAGTTGCCTTTCAAGTGTCCATAGAGTATAAATAACAATAGCCTCAAAGAAACAATTAAAAGCTCTCCAGGTGGCTTATCTCAGATCCACTGAGAAATGAAAACCCCCAAACATGCCAAAACATTAAAAAAAAAAAAGTGGCTATGTCTGAGGGTGGTCTCCTTGTAATGATAAAGCTTTTTCTCCATCCTTCCTGAAAGTGATACCAGTGTGATGTTAGCAGAGTATCGCTGTCTGGAAGGGGATGGCTGAATCTGGTGGGATTACATTTGAGCTGCATAAACACAGGTTGAATTAAGCATGGCGAGTTGATGATGGGGAGCATAGAAAGAGTCAAGACCTTCCGTGGAGATAATAACTAGTTCATTATCTACCCAGATAAAGGTCGCATAGACTTTCAGCAACAGCATCGAAGGGAAACTAGACTGACCTTTCTGACAGCAACTCTCTGCTCCAATTTTTTTGTTAAAAAAAAACAAAACAGACCTTAGAAAACCAGTGAGTAAGGAGATGAGTGTTCCTCTGACACCCTTCATTCCGCTTCNATAGACTTTCAGCAACAGCATCGAAGGGAAACTAGACTGACCTTTCTGACAGCAACTCTCTGCTCCAATTTTTTTGTTAAAAAAAAACAAAACAGACCTTAGAAAACCAGTGAGTAAGGAGATGAGTGTTCCTCTGACACCCTTCATTCCGCTTCCCTAGCCTCCTCAATACATAGGTCTTCACACCCATTGATTTTCGAGTGGCTGTCTTTGTTGAATTTACTTTGTGATATAATGGAAAATTCCTGGAGAAACCTCAAATAAACCTGTGAATAAATGTTGCGAGCTTACATTTCCCCCATTTTTACACTCTCTTTCACATGTCTTCCTCACTCCTACATTTAGTCTTTACATCCAAAGCCAAAATTGCTGTCACTTAGTCAAAGGAAACTTCGGCTTCTTGGCCTGGATCTTCCAGTTGTCCTTCAAGGAGCCTGTTATGGTTCGTTTGGAAGGAGCCAGCCTGCCATATTGTCTTTGTGTGAAACTCAGCAAGCATTGTGGTGTGGGTGGGGTACTTCCACTGAGGAAGAGAAATGATAGTTTCAAGTGGCTTTCGAGACATTAAGGATATTTTGGAATCCTAAATTAAGCAATAGCAGCTTCAACTTTTCACAGGAGATGGTGCTTTTGGCTAAGTGTCATAAAAGTGTTACACCAAAGCCAAAAATTCCGATGAGATTTCAAGTGAATGATTTTCCCTTATTCATTTTGCATAATCGTTTTAATATGCACTCATTTTAATATGTTCTGTAATGGATTGGCAAACCCTGGGCAATATATTTTCTCTCCACTACCTTAGAAACCTTGTCAGTAAAATGAAGACTGGTAATACAGATTTCTTACATGGCTATCATTTTTCTTTGTAAGAGAGTTGCTTCAGTAAGAGGAATGGGCTATGTTGAATGCCAGATCATAATGAGGCCTCCTGGCTCCAATAAATTACATTTGCTCTAGGTTGACTAGCTATGGAATGAGGTCATGTACCCTAGATCCACATCATGAATGTGACAGGCTGCATCTACATACAGAATAACCCAATCATTGCTACTCTACCACACTCCATCACTGTCTCTGTCATCTGTGGGGCATGGGCTTGACAGAGGATGACGGTAATGATGTGTATTATGCTCAGCCCTTAGCCTCAAACGGTGAGAGCCTTACCTTTAGATTTTTAAAAAAGAGAATTTTGTATCACCTAGGGATAATTAATAGGTTCTGTGTGAGAAATGAAATCAGATTTATTATATTTAGAGATAGAGGGAAATATGAAATATTCCTTGAAATAGATTCAAATAATTAACTCGTGGCCAGATTCTGTAACAGTTTGGCAACCCCCCCCCCAACAGTTGCTTGCTCCGTGTTCATATTTGCCCCAAATGCTCTTTTAAACACAGTGCATGAGAAAAAANCTGGCTCTAGGTGAGTGATCACACCATCATGATTATCTGGGTCATGAAGATCTTTTTTGTACAGTTCTTAGGTGAATCAATTCATACATGGCAATATAAAAGACAGTAGAAAACATGAAGCTATATAAATGTTTATTTTCATTTCTTTAAAGAAAAAGAATAAGCACTCTGCATGCCCTGTCCAAGGGTTTTAATGAGGTATAAATCCAATATTATTTCATTGGATCAGGAAGCTCAAATTCATGAATCATTAATATTCTTTATTCTTTTTATTAAACTATAATGCATCACTCTGAATGATGCAATACTTGGTGATAAAATAATTCAAAATTTATATCTTCTAGTGTTTGTGCTTTCCTTCAGTTATTAATCCAACCACTGGAAATAAATATCACATTAAACATAATTTCTTTACCATCATTAGATACCATAAATTAACTTGTATTAACTTTGTAATTAAAAAGTCTGATGATAGGTAGTGCTGATGAAGTTGTGGAGTAACAGCAACATTTATACTTGGGTG
>SJYV01026139.1:802-14305 GCA_006410875.1 Neotragus pygmaeus
AGACGCTTACTCCTTGGAAGGAAAGTTATGACCAACCTAGATAGCATAGTGAAAAGCAGAGACATTACTTTCTTTGTCAACAAAGGTGCGTCTAGTGAAGGCTATGGTTTTTCCAGTGGTCATGTATGGATATGAGAGGTGGACTGTGAAGAAAGCTGAGCATCGAAGAATTGATGCTTTTGAACTGTGGTGTTGGAGAAGACTCTTGAGAGTCCCTTGGACTGTCAGGAGGTCCAACCAGTCCATCCTAAAGGAGACCAGTCCTAGGTGCTCATTGGAAGGACTGATGCTAAAGCTGAAACTCCAGTACTTTGGCCACCTCATGCAAAGACTCATTGGAAAAGATCCTGATGCTGGGAGGGATTGGGGGCAGGAGGAGAAGGGGATGACAGAGGATGAGATGGCTGGATGGCATCATGGACTCAATGCACATGAGTTTGGGTGAACTCCAGAAGTTGGTGATGGACAGGGAGGCCTGTTGTGCTGTGATTCATGGGGTTGCAAAGAGTCGGACACGACTGAGTGACTGAACTGAAGGCTCAGGTATTTCGTAGGAAGGGATGTGACCTAACAAGCCTGTCATGTCAGGATTAATGATATATCAATGATATGTTGACACCCTGTAATTAAAGAACAGGACTTACTCTAAGTCAATAAGTAAGTCCCTGCTTAAAATTTATTATCTGAAAACAAAACCGGTTGTTCTACTGGAAGGATGTAAAGTACATTCACAAAATGAATTAAGAGCTGGTTTTGCTTTCACTGTCATGGTTTTCTTCTGATAAATAGTGGTTTAGCTTTTCTGGGAAGCGTCCAGGCTCACTCTTCTGGTTACATTTTTAAATCAATGCAATTCTTCTTTTTACCCATCCACAAGTTTCTGTTATAACTATATTGATATAATTTTGCATTCTTACTTATGCTAATTTTTCTTTACAGGTGAATTTTGGGGGATACACAAACTTCATTGAAGAACTTTGTACAGAATTGAAGGATGGCAGAAGCAGTGTTGATTGATCTCTTTGGTTTGAAACTTAACTCTCAGAAAAACTGTCATCAGACATTATTAAAGACATTGAATGCAGTCCGATATCACCATGGTGCCAAGGCCAAGTTCTTTTGCATAATGTGTTGTAGTAACATCAGCTGTGACCATGATAATTGTGAATTAGAAACAGGCAATGGATTATCAGCTCTCTTGAGAGAATTTGAGATTGTTAGCAATCCCAGCATGGCTGCCTCTTTGTATACAATTAAACAAAAAGTTGATGAAAAAAATTTGAGTTGCATTAAGGTAATTGTGCCTGTGCACCGGAAGACATTAATGAAGGCTTTCATTGATCAACTCTTTACTGATGTTTACAATTTTGAGTTTGAAGATCTACAGATGACTTTGAAGGGAGGTCTTTTGAAACAGTCTACTGAAGTAAACATTATCACATCTCAAGAACTAGAAGCAATCCAGAATGAAATAGAAACATATTTGAGAAGTTTGCCAGCACTGAAGGGAGAATTAACCATTATCACATCTCCTTTGATCCCAGGTATGTTAAACACTATCAGTTGTTTTACTTGAATATGAAAAGCCAGTCTTTCTTTACAAGTTGTTCACTGCTTTTCCTTGTTTCTTTTGTAGACTGGTTTGATATTATGTGTTCCTTAGCATCAGTTACAATATGGGAGTGTCATGGACGGCCTTATAGAGTCACGAGTGTGAAGGGGTAGTCCCTTCAAAGCCACTCTAAAAAAAATCACTTTATGCAAATTCAGCTTTAAGACAAATCTCCCAGCCTTGGTTTTAAATGAGATTTATGACCCTAAGCATTTCCTACTTAGAAATTCTGAAACCTTAACTCCATAGTGCCTTCACAGAAGAGTGAAATTTAAAACAGTTGATCTCACTTATTAGTAAAAGGATATTTACTGTGAGCTATATGCTATTGGGATAACAAAAACTAATGGGGAAAAAATACCCTTTAAAGAGCAGTAATCCCATGGAGAAGGTAAAACAAACTCAAAACATTATGTTATAAGAACAGATGAAGCTATAAAGAGCTGTAGAAATTAGAAGCTGGATAAACTAATACAGGGTGAGGTTATTAAGGAAAGTCTTAATGAGAGACTGGGTTTGTAAGGCGTTGTAGTCTTTTGTACAGCCTGGTTTTAATCTTCATTGTTTAATCTTCATTGTTTATCCTCAACAGATACTTTCATACATGGATTTACTACAAGAACAGGTGGGATATCTTACATACCAACTCTTAGCTCATTCAATCTCTTCAGTAGTTCCAAACGGAAAGATCCCAAGGCTGTTGTTCAAGAAAATCTGCGTAGGTTGGGGAAGGCTGCAGGATTTAATGCAAATAAATTTTACCAAATAAAGGTACAATTTTGTTTCATATTTTGGAAGATTTAAAGTATATTCTTGACTCTGCCAATAACCATATGGACTTTAAATAAGCTATTTAATGTTCGCATCTAATGTTTTATCTAAAACTTAGGATAATGTTTGTGATTATTTTTCTTAGAGATACATATCATATTCTAAAGATCAATTCTATGATCTAATGCACACACACACATCTGGAACTCCTTACATCTATAAGTACAGTTGTTTTTTAGTCACTAAGTTGTGTCCGATTCTTGTGACCCCATGGACTGTAGCCCACCAGGCTCCTCTGTCTATGGGATTTCCCAGGCAAGAATACTGGAGTGGGTTGCCATTTCCTTCTTCAGGGGGTCTTCCTAACCCAGGGATCGAACCTGAGTCTCCTGCATTGGTAGGTGAGTTTTTTTTTGTTTGTTTGTTTTTACCACTGAACCATGAGGAAAACCCCAGAGTATAGTACCACTGCCTTTTTGATTTAGAGGTAAGTTTCCTGAATGGTAGGAGAGAAAAGCCATTGTTTTCTATATCAACACTAGGAGGAACTAGGGTAAAACTGATAATTGTTTCTTACAGAATTCTAGATTTCTCTGACTCCAGGAAAAGTAAAAATATTATTGATTTGGAAATTTAATTTCTTTCAGTCAATTAGTACTTTGTGGAAGGTACTGCTATTAGGTTTAGACCCTAATGCTGAGAAAGATTGAGGGCAGGAGGAGAAGAGAGTGACAGAGGATGAGATGGTTGGATGGCATCATCAACTCAATGGACACGAGTTTGGGCAAATGCCAGGTGATAATGAAGGACAGAGAAGGCTGGTGTGCTGCTGTCCACGAAATCAAAGAGAGTCAGACACAACGGAGCAACTGAACAACTACTGGAGTTAGAGATTTACCGATCTCTAGTGAGTGGTATTCATGATGGATGAACTATTTTGAATTTTTTAAAATTTATTTTTAATTAGGGGAGATCTCTTCAAGAAAATTAGAGATACCAAGGGAACATTTCATGCAAAGATTTGATAAATGACAGAAATGGTATGGACCTAACAGAAGCAGAAGATATTAAGAAGAGGTGGCAAGAATACACAGAAGAACTGTACAAAAAAGATCTTCATGACCCAGATAATCGTGATGGTGTGATCACTCACCTAGAGCCAGATATCCTGGAATGTAAAGTCAAGTGGGCCTGAGAAAGCATCACTGCGAACAAAGCTCGTGGAAGTGATGGAATTCCAGTTGAGCTATTTCAAATCTTGAAAGATGATGCTGCACTCAATATGCCAGCAAATTTGGAAAACTCAGCAGTGGCCACAGGACTGGAAAAGGTCAGTTTTCATTCCAATCCCAAAGAAAGGCAATGCCAAAGAATGCTCAAACTACCGCACAATTGCACTCATCTCACATGCTAGTAAAGTAATGCTCAAAATTCTCCAAGCCAGGCTTCAGCAATACGTGAACCGTGAACTCCCTGATGTTCAAGCTGGTTTTAGAAAAGGCAGAGGAACCAGAGATCAAATTGCCAACATCCGCTGGATCATGGAAAAAGCAAGAGAGTTCCAGAAAAACATCTATTTCTGCTTTATTGACTATGCCAAAGCCTTTGACTGTGTGGATCACAATAAACTGTGGAAAATTCTGAAAGAGATGGGAATACCAGACCACCTGACCTGCCTCTTGAGAAATCTGTATGCAGGTCAGGAAGCAACAGTTAGAACTGGACATGGAACAACAGACTGGTTCCAAATAGGAAAAGGAGTACGTCAAGGCTGTATATTGTCACCCTGCTTATTTAACTTATATGCAGAGTACATCATGAGAAACGCTGGACTGGAAGAAACACAAGCTGGAATCAAGATTGCCGGGAGAAATATCAATAACCTCAGATATGCAGATGACACCACCCTTATGGCAGAAAGTGAAGAGGAGCTAAAAAGCCTCTTGATGAAAGTGAAAGAGGAGAGTGAAAAAGTTGGCTTAAAGCTCAACATTCATAAAATTAAGATCATGGCATCTGGTCCCATCAGTTCACGGAAAATAGATGGGGAAACAGTGGAAACAGTGTCAGACTTTATTTTGGGGGGCTCCAAAATCACTGCAGATGGTGATTGAAGCCAGGAAATTAAAAGATGCTTACTGCTTGGAAGGAAAGTTATGACCAACCTAGACAGAATATTGAAAAGCAGAGACATTACTTTGCCAACAAAGGTCCGTCTAGTCAAGGCTATGGATTTTCCAGTGGTCATGTATGGATGTGAAAGTTGGACTATGAAGAAAGCTGAGTGCCAAAGAACTGATGCTTTTGAACTGTGGTATTGGAGAAGATTCTTGAGAGTCCCTTGGACTGCAAGGAGATCCAACCAGTCCATCCTAAAGGAGACCAGTCCTAGGTGTTCATTGGAAGGACTGATGCTGAGGCTTAAACTCCAATACTTTGGCCACCTCATGTGAAGAGTTGACTCATTGGAAAAGATCCTGATGCTGGGAGGGATTGGGGGCAGGAGGAGAAGGGGACGACAGAGGATGAGATGGCTGGATGGCATCACCGACTCGATGCACATGAGTTTGGGTAAACCCTGGGAGTTAGTGATGGACAGGGAGGCCTGGCGTGCTGCTATTCATGGGGTCGCAAAGATTGGGACACGACTGAGCAACTGAAGTGAACTGAATTGCTTTACAATGTTGTGTTGGTTTCTGCTGTACAACAGTGTGAACCAGCCACAAGTATATATATATCTCTTCCCTTTTGAACCTCCCATTGGCTATCTGTTTTACATATGGAAGTGTATATATGTCAATACTACTCTCAACTGATCCTACCCTGACTTCCCTGCCCTCCTGCTGTGTCCACAAGTCTGTTTACTACGTCTGCATGTCTATTCCTGCTTTGCAAATAGGTTCATCAGTACTATTTTGATTTTTTTTTTAATGTTGAAGTCTGTTTTCCTTTGAGAAAAATACATAGAGATTACCATATCATAGAATTAAGTAAATTTGTTATTACATATATATATATATGGACCTGATGTTATTAAGGAATGCTAGTAACCTTAAACTGGTTATATAATTTTGTACAAAATACATATTTTCAGAAAAGCTTATGGTATGAGAAATTCTATTTTAAAATCATTTTTATTTCACATCTTTGGTATTAGACTGATCATGCCAATGATGTCTGGATTATGGGAAGGAAGGAGCCTGAATCTTATGATGGAATCACCACAAATCAAAGAGGAGTCACAATAGCAGCTCTTGGTGCTGACTGTATTCCAATAGTTTTTGCAGATCCTATCAAAAAAGCATGTGGGGTTGCTCACTCTGGTAAGTGTACTTAGTTAAGCACCTAGGATTTTTACCAATTTGGGGGGAAAGTTATAATTTTTCCCCAAATTATAAAAGTTATAATTTCTTTCTGACGGACATTGTGTTTGTTCATTCTGTAAGTAATGGTCTGACTCTCTGTGACCTCATGGGCTGCAGCACTCCAGGCTTCCCTGTCCTTCACCATCTCCCAGAGCTTGCTCAAACTCATGGCCATTAAGTCGATGATGCCATTCAACCATCTCATCCTCTGTCATCCCCTTCTCCTCCTGCCCTCAGTCTTTCCCAGCATTAATAGTTAATTACTACCCATGGTGATAAGTAAAGATAGAAGAGGGCTAGTAGACTTATAAGTCAGGAGCAAATACAAGGAGTACTTATGTCAAATTATGTGACTCAGAATATAATCCTTAAAGAAAGCAGTTACCTAGGCTGATTCCTGGGAGATTTGTAGGATTTGGCTAGGTATCAGTGTTTCTCAGCAGGAGTATTATTAACATTTGGGGCAAGATAGTCTTACCTTGCAGACTTAAGTTTGCTTGGCTTTCAAAATTCTTAATGCCAGTTGTACTTGTTGTAATAACCAAAAAGAAAAGCCTCTATGCTTTTCAAAACATTCCCAGGGAGTTGTACTGAGTTGTATTGTCTCTGGTTTGAGAAGTCTACCCTTGAAGTCTAGGTAATAGGGAATAAGAAGGTTAGACATGTCACAGAAGGTGTTTTTGAAAATGAAGCAGCAAATGTAAAGATAAAATCAAGATATGTTTGGAAAATTTCATTTAGTTTAACATGTTATAGTTGATTAGCTTTAGCTATTCTCTGAAAATAAGAACAAAGAATTTTAGGTGCTATGTTTGTTAAGGTTTTGGAATTTTGTTTGTTGGAAGTTTTTAAAAAATACTATATAGATTATCCAGTGGTAATGCGTCTATGTAAAATGAGTGATCTTTTATTATTGTCTGCTTGTAAATCTATGGCTACTTTGTTTGCATTTTAGACTATAGACAAATAAGAAAGTGGTTTTTTGTTTGTTTGTTTTGATCTAACTAAAGTAATGGAATTGAATGACTAGAACTCAGGTTTACTATTTAACATTGTCAAAAGTTATTTAAAATATGAGTCTTAGTTCTTAGATATACAATGTGATTATTATTTGTTACTTCCTGGGTTTTGAAACATTAAATTTAAAATTATGAAAGATAAATGATACAGTCTTGAAAAGGAACAGTTAGATGTCTTATACTTCTTGATTTCAAATCTTATTATAAAGCTACTGTAATCAAAACAGTATGTATGGTACTGGCATAAAGACAATAGAGCGATGGAATAGAATAGACATTCCAGAAACAAACCCTTGCATTAGGGTCAGATGATTTTTGACAAGGTACCTAGACTATACAATGGGGAAAGGACAATTTCTTTAACAAATGGTACTGAGGAAACTGGATAGGCATATGCAAAAGAACAATGTTGGACCCTTATGTCACATATAAAATCTAACTCAAAGTGGATCAAAGATCTAACTGTAAGAGCTAAAACTCTAAAAATTATAGAAGAGAATATAAGCGTAAATCCTTGTGACCTTGGATGAGGCAATGGTTTCTTAGATATGACACCAAAAGCACAAGCAACAGAAGTGAAAATAGCTAAGTTGGATTTTATCAAAAACAAAAATTTCTGTGCATCAAAGAACACAATCAACAAAGTGAAAAGTCAGCCCAACAGATTGAGAGTAAATATTTGCAGTTCATACACCTAATGAGGAGTTAATATTCAGAATACAAAAAGAATACCTACAGTTCAACAACAAAAACTAAAAGATTTGATTGAAAAATGGGTAAAGGACTTTAGTAGATCTTTCTCCAAAGATAATATGCAAATGGTCAGTAAACATGTGAAAAGATGCCCAACCTCACTTATTTGGAAAAAGCAAGTCAAAACCACAGGATATCACCTCACATCCGTTAGAATGGCTGATATTTTTTAAAAATGAAAATAAGTTTTGGTGAAGAGAAGTGGAAACCATGATGCACTATTGGTGGGAGTATAAAATGATGCAGCTGCCATGAAAAACAGTGTGATGGTTCCTCAAAAAGTTTTAAATAGAATTCATATTATCCAACAGTTCCACTTCTGAACATATATCCAAAGAATTAAAAGCAGGATGTCAATAGGATATTTACACACCCATGCTCAAAATAGAAATTATTCACAATAACTAAGAGGTGAAGTGACCCTTAGGAAAAATACATAAACTGACCCTGCTCATTTTTAACTTAGATATAAATTAAGATAACATTTTGTTATGTTTTGACTTTGCTTATCTGTTTTGTCCTATTTACTAGGTTGGAGAGGTACCTTGTTAGGTGTTGCTATGGCTACAGTGAACGCTATGAGAGCAGAATATGGCTGCAGTTTGGAAGACATTGTTGTTGTATTGGGGCCTTCAGTCGGACCGTGCTGTTTTACTCTTCCAAGGGAATCAGCAAAGGCATTTCATAATCTTGATCCCAGATGTGTACGGCTGTTTGACTCACCAAATCCCTATGTTGACATCCGTGAAGCCACTAGGTATGTTTGATTTCAGGCTTCCCTGGTGGTTTAGTGGTAAAAAACTCGCCTACCAATGCAGGAGATGAGGGTTTGATCCCTAGGTTGGGAAGACTCCCTGGAGAAGGAAATGGCAACCCACTCCAGTTTTTTGCCTGGAAATCTCATGGACAGAGGAGCCTGTCAGGCTGTAGTCCATGGGATCACAAAAGAGTCAGACAGGACTTGGCGATTAAACAACAATAATGATTAATTTCAGTCTGGAACTGTAATGGTGAAATCTACCATTTCCTGTGGTGTCCCTGTTCTGTAACTGAATGACAACTTGCATTATTCCAAGCAGATCTTTCCCAGAGTTCTTTTACAGTAATATCAATGCTTTTTCCATATTGCTTTGTCTGTTGGTAAAGTAAACTTTCTGTCTTTTGAAAAATCTTTATCCTAAGGATTCTTCTAGAACGGGGAGGAATTCTACCACAGAATATTCAGGACCAGAACCAGGATCTCAACCTCTGTACGTCTTGTCATCCTGATAAGTTTTTTTCCCATGTCCGGGATGGCCCTAACTTTGGTACACAGATTGGCTTCATCTCAGTTAGAGAATGAGGTATAGTAGCTTCTCTCTCCCTGCTCCTCCTCCCTTCTCCTCCCTGCTTCCACCTTTCCCTCCCCTTATTTTGAAAAATAATTGTATTTAACTTCACTCCTTTATTCCTGTAGGAAGAATTAATTTTCTACTTTTTAGTGAAACAATCATGGTAGAACAGTTAATTTTCAGTGATGTACTCTAATATAAAAGGGCAGTATAAGTATATATAAGAGTATAAAAGTAAACAAATTTTCATTAAGTCCTTTTTGTATGCCATTTAACTCTCCTATATGCTCAACATCTTCTATTTTTATCACAATATCTTTATAATTTTTAAAATTCTTTTGATTTTTAAGAAATCCTTGCTAAAACCCCCAAATTCTAGAGTAATAATACATACACAGAGCAGCCTAGTTTTACAACCAAACTTCAAACTGGTTATCTGTAGCAGGAGTTGGTCAATTTTTTTAAAGGTCTAGATAATACACATTTTGGGTGTTGTGGGACACATCGTCTCTGTCTCAGCTATACAAGTCTGCTTTTGTAGAGCAGAAGCAGAAATGAATGAATATGTCTGTATTTTAGTAAAATTCTGTTGACAAAAAAACAGATGAGGGGCCAGATTTGGTCCATAGGATATAGTTTGCTGACACTTGAGCTACAATCATAGAGCAGAATTGAGTGTAATTTCATTAAATTAGTATTTCTTAGAGATGGATTTTTTTGGTTATACAAAATTTTGTGACAGTGATATGGCACTGACTCTTTAGCATATATCTGATTTTCCTTAAGGTTATTTTAACTCAATATTGTTTTTAGTCTTTACAATGTCTTTAACTCTTTAATATACAAAAGTCTTTAATAAATTTAGTGATTCTTTTAATAGCACTACTAATGGTCTCATATTTGATTTCTATGTATTTTTACAGATACTTGACTGGATTTTTGCATAACTATTTTCTGCATCGCTGTTTGATATACTTAAAACCAAAAGGATTACAATGAATAATTCAACTTTCAGATATACTTTCATTATTATCCAAAGCCAATGATTAATTGATTTTAACAATAACTGACACAAAATCAATATGATATCATTTGTATGTTATACAGATAAGAATTATTCTTAAAGTTTGTCCTCTGTTACATACATCAGGAATAAGTCTATTCAGTTTAGTATTTATTGGGTAGCCTCTATTTGTCAAGCATGTGACATAGATGAATCATAGATGAAATCAAGATGAGTAATACTTTTTGCCTTTGAGTCTAATGCAGTGGAAGAGATAAACACTTCTAACACTTTAGTTTAATGGCAGAAGAGTACAGGAGAAGGAGGATTAATTCTATCTGGAACGCAGACTAGAGAAGGTATTGCAGAGGAAATGACTTGTCACATGGATCTGAAAAACGTATAGACTTTTGACAAATAAAGGACAACCATAACAAGTTAAGGGAATACCATAAACTAGGGCATGAAACTGAAAGTGTTCTAGAAAGAGGAGGGTGTGGGTAGGAGTTACTGGAAAAACAGGTTAGAAACAAATTTGGGTCTTGAATGCTATGTCAAAGAATTTTGGAGTTTATTTTCCAGGCAAAGAGTAGGCATAGAAAGTAGAGGAGTGTTTTTATGTCTTTGGCATTATATTTAACACGATGGATTTGTGAGAGACTAAAGCAGAGAGATTAGTTAAGAGGCAGTCAGAATACTTTAAAAAAGAAATAATGAAGCCCGAATGCAGTGGAAATTAAAATTGAAATGAGAATAAATGAAATAGTATGACATTTCAGAGATAGAATCTGCAGATCTTGTTCTTAGAGCATGGAGGTGAGAGGTGAGGACCAGTGGGGAAATCTCTGATTACTCCCCAGTCTCTGCTTGATGACTACCTGGAGTGGCAGCAAAGATGGGGAGGCAGTTTGGGACACGGGAGGAATAATGAATTTGACACACAGACTGAAGTGCTTCCAGATGGAAATATGTGGTCAACAATTAGATACAGAGACCTGGAACCTGGGAAGGATCCATGAAGAAAGAGATTTGGGAGTTGGCTGCACAGAGATAGTGCCTGGGTCTACTGGAATAGGCTGAGTCATCTTCACAGAAACAGAGAAAAAAGGAGGTCCAAGGATGTAACCTTACACACCTGCATTTGAAGAGCCAGAAACTGAACGAGTAAAAAAGATTAGGAAAAAAAACTACACATTCATTCTGGGGAGAGAAGCCAGCATAAATATGAGAGGTACTCAAAAAGAAATGTTCAGGGAGTTCCCTGGTGGCATAGTGGTTAGGATTTGGTGTTTCCACCGTGGAGGCCTGAATTTGATCCCTGGCCAGGAGTGGGAGGGATCATCCTGCATGCCGCTGGTTGCAGCCAAAACACAAAAATAAATAAGAAACTAGTAGATTAATAACTGTGTTGAGGCTGTTTGATGGGTCGTTGTGGTGATGGATTTCGGTGCTTTGAGGAAGAGGATGCACCAGTGTCAAATACTACTTTGCTAGTATTTATTGAAATAAGTGAAGTCGCTCAGTCATGTCTGGCTTTGCGACCCCCTGGACTGTAGCCCACCAGGCTCCTCCACCTAGCCCATGAGATTTTCAAGGCAAGAATACTGGAGTGAGTTGCCACTTCCTTCTCCAGGAGATCTTCCCAACCCAGGGATTGAACCCAAGTCTCCCGCACTGTAAGCAGACGCTTTCCCGTCTGAGCTAGCAGGGAAGTCCAGAGAACATTAAAACACTGGGGGCTGTATTTTCACACAAGGGGTGTATATGTATATTGTGTGTGGGGGCAGGGGAGGGTGAGTAGTTTTAAGTTTATGTGTAGGCTGAAGAGAAAAGGTGTTTTCACTTGGGAAAAGTGGTATGGTACCTATTTTTAACATGAATTTTGTCACAGTGAACCTTAAAAGGATTTCTTATTTCATACATATATTTCTTACCTGAATATGCAGAAAACTACGTTTGTTTGATACTTCTCATCCATTACCTCATTTTAACCTTTAGAGGTACTCTGAAGTACATAGGTCAGGTGCTATTCCTTTTATTCAGAAGACCCTTGATGAGTTAGAGACTGAAATCACATAAATTGTGATAAAGTAAGATTTTAACCTCTGTCTTGTGACCCCAAATCTCATTTCAGATTTTAGTTAATCAAAGGTATCTAAATTAAAAATTTACAACTTTTTATTAATATCAGTATTCTTATACTCAGTCAAAATTTCATTGAGTTGCTCCAGTTCAGTTCAGTTCAGTCGCTCAATCATGTCCGACTCTTCGCGACCCCATGAATCGCAGCACGCCAGGCCTTCCTGTCCATCACCATCTCCCGGAGTTCACTCAGACTCATGTCCATTGAGTCCGTGATGCCATCCAGCCATCTCATCCTCTGTTGTCCCCTTCGTCTCCTGCCCCCAATCCCTCCCAGCATGAGAGTCTTTTCCAATGAGGCAACTCTTCGCATGAGGTGGCCAAAGTTCTGGAGATTCAGCTTTAGCATCATTCCTTCCAAAGAAATCCCAGGGCTGACCTTCAGAATGGACTGGTTGGATCTCCTTGCAGTTCAAGGGACTCAAAAGTCTTCTCCAAAACCACAGTTCAAAAGCATCAATTCTTCGGCGTTCAGCCTTCTTCACAGTCCAACTCTCACATCCATACATGACCACAGGAAAAACCATAGCCTTGAGGTGCTAGGGTAGATTAAAAAATAGAGTTGTAGCCCACGTTTTTTTTTTAATATCCAGTGAAAGGTGACAATACAACAATTTCAATACCGTGATGTGTGTTGTATGGTTGTGACAACATGATACTTTGTTTAATTCTTTTATGAAACTCATGAGAAATTCATATAAAATATCTCATTTCAAAGTAAGAAAGACAAGATAAATATAGGGTACTAACGCATATATCTGGAGAAGAAAATGGCACTCCACTCCAGCACTGTTGCCTGGAAAATCCCCTGGACAGAGGAGCTTGGTAGGCTACAGTCCATGGGGTCGCAAAGAGTCGGACACGACTGAGCGACTTCACTTTCACTTTCAATGTATATATATGGAATCTAGAGAGATGGTACAGATGAATTTATTTGCAGGGCAGCAGTGGAGAAACAGACATAAAGAACAGGCTTACAGACACGACTGAGGGAGGAAGGAGAGGGTGAAATGTATGGAGAGAGTAACATGGAAACTTACATTACCAAATGTAAAATAGCCAATGGGGATTTTCTGTATGTCTCAAAAAACTCAAACAGGGGCTCTGTAACAACCTAGAGGGGTGGGATGGGGAGGGAGATGGGAAGATGGTTCAAGACAGAAGGAACATATGTGTACCTCTGGTTAATTCATGTTGATATTTGGCAGAAAACATTTTGTAAAACAGTTACTGTCTCTTATACACATCTATAATGAATTTGACACACAGACTGAAGTGCTTCCAGATGGAAATATGTGGTCAACAATTAGATACAGAGACCTGGAACCTGGGAAGGATCCATGAAGAAAGAGATTTGGGAGTTGGCTGCACAGAGATAGTGCCTGGGTCTACTGGAATAGGCTGAGTCATCTTCACAGAAACAGAGAAAAAAGGAGGTCCAAGGATGTAACCTTACACACCTGCATTTGAAGAGCCAGAAACTGAACGAGTAAAAAAGATTAGGAAA